>OU015498.1:76960818-77321606 GCA_907164885.2 Dolomedes plantarius
GTTGACGCGATAATCGATTTGAGATGTAACAGATCGGCGTAAAGTAAGCAAATATAGAAGAAACTGACAACGACAGTCGTTACAGGAATGATATCGATTTTGCACACAAAATGAGCTTGCATCTGAACTTAAAATTGTCGAACTTGGTCATAAATCACACGTGGTAGTCAATGCAGTGTATTTAGCACTTCTTATATGGCCCAGTGTCGTAGGAGTTGAGCGTAAGAAGAAGAAAAATCGCGACACCTCAAAGTCAATTTGAAAAATGAGCGTAACTTTATTTTAAAAAGGAAAATAGGGAAAAGAAATGGGAAAGAGAAATTAATTCTGTTGAGAAGCTCTTTGTTTACATGTATAAGTGCTAAAAATAAAACCCATTCGAAAATCTTCACGTAAAATGGCATCTTAAGGAGCTAAATGAATTCAGAGATCAAAAGACCCGAAGTCTCCATTTTCCTTTACAGTCCTCCCTTGTTATTTCATCAACGGAATAGATTGTCTGCTAATTAATTCTTGTCTCAAGAGTGCCATTACAACAGAGATGTTTCTATTTAATTTGTTACTTCAATAACAACACTACAAATCTATAATCACAGCAATGCTACTCATAAATACATCACTTTCCCTCAGTAGAAAGGACAGTAGGAGAGATTTTTTCTCTTGGGGAATTGGGAGAGGGGGGGGGGGGGTATTTCGTATCTTTGCATTAAACATCCTTAAGAGAATAAATCAGAGGATGATTATATAACAGGCTTCGCACAAAGGCAATTAAGCATACATAAATTTTTAAAAAATTGTCTTTTTACATTAAATTTCCTTACTTTTCTTATAAATGCTCTTTTACTATTTAATGGTAAAAGTGATGAAATTTTCCAATCAATTGCTCTCCCAAATAATCTTTTTTTTAACTCAAGCTTTTACTAAAGCCAAAGGCAAAACACAGAGCCTATGTGGAGAAAGAAAGGGAAGGCTGCTAGGGACAGTTGTATAAAAAATAACAATATCACTCTCCAACGCAGTGGCGCACCCAAGATTTTTTTCTTCGGGGGGGGGGGGGCGAGATGAACGGATAAAAATATCTATAATGCAAAATCAATATTCATAATGCAATTTCTATTTCTCCAACGTACTTATTGGGCATGCTTTACCGAGGAGCGCACAACCAGGACGAAACCTAAAACCAAGGCTTCCAGGTACGGAATAAAAGAATATATTTGCAATTAGCTCCACCAAGCACAGCGTGTTCTATGCATTTTGTCTAAAGATAACAGCTTTAAGCACTCTAAATTTTGTATCACAATTCGTGATAGAAGATTGTTCTTTTCGAAGTGTCGCACTTTGCCAACATTAAAAATTTAAGAGAATTGTGCATTTGGGGAATTCCTTTCCCTCTAGCATACTTAGCGACTATGCCTTGCCATAACAAGGACGAAACCTAGGTCCAAGGTTGCCTGGTACGCAGGAGGTGAATATATTTACAATAAGTACCTTATCTTACTTATTCAAACGATCCACAAGACAATAAATAATAATCACTTTATAGCAGTGATTCCCAACCCGTAGATAGAACCACTTTGCGGACCACTAAGCCAGAAATTGAACCATGTGCGGTCCACCACCAGCCAGCACCGACTTGAGGGGGGGGGGGGGGGGAACTTCCGGTGGGTATAGAATATCCCTCAGGCAAAAGGGATGCAGGATTAACGTACTCACATTCTAACGTATCATATTCTAATAATAAAATAATTATGGTAAACTTTTAAGAACTTTTAATTCGACACCTGATAGTTATCGGATATATTCGGCCCATCTAGTTTAACGAACATTGCTTTCAGAATCCCCATTTATTCGGTAACTTTTTTATATGTGGTGCCGGACCACTCCCGCGGACCACCGGTTGGGAACCACTGTTTTATAGTAACAAAAGATGGTAAGATATCTAAACAGTGGCAGTTCTTCATCTTATACTTTTGCATATTCAAACTCTTAACTTGTAGGCTGAAATCAATCCCAAGAGAGGTCTATAGGTTCCAATTATTTTAAGAGTGGAAAAAGGGCTCACCGTACTTCATTCACCTTATATTAGTTTTACAATCAGATAGAATGCTACGCAAATTTTATCATCGATAGTAAACATCCCCTAACTTAACACAGACTTTCTGAAAATGTTGCACTTAATTGAAAGAAGAGCATTTATATTTAATGTAGAATCGCAAGGTGTTGATAATATCATTAGCAATCTACCGGTGATCATGTTGGTAGATAGTCAAATATTCATCCATTTATTATTGGCGGAATTCAAATTTTCAAAAACGCAAATACAGCTTAAGCTGGCAAGGGGCGAAGTCACACCAAAGCGCAACTATTATTTAAAACCACAAAATTTTGGTCTAAAAGTTTGAAGAAAAAAAAAAACCTTTTGAAACTTTAAATTCAAAACACATTTGAATTTTAGGAATAATGAAAATTTCAGGATCTACTGAAGCTTAAATTTAAGCGTGCTGATTTTTTTTATATATAGCCTTCATCTTCTTTATTGAAAAATTTTCCCACGTCTCAAAAAGAAATAAATAAATAAAACATTTTTTTTTTCAAGTACAGTCTTTCTTGCTGGCATTAGAAAACGCTAGTTGATTCCCCGAATCTTTTCCATCACGGCAGGTACATACTCGTAGTTTTGAGGACTTGACTCAACCACACTGCAAATTTGTAGCTACTTTACTATGAGAGAACCTTATACGTGAACCAACAGTGCTCATTATGAGGGGACAGCACGATTACTTTCATACATTACCCAAGATTCAAAACTGAGCCCACACCGTGAAAGCTCGAGACACGGACCACAATAGGATGTGGGCGGCGATTACCCGAATCTGAGCAACTGAAAAACTTTCTACAGACCAGCTTCAAAAATTTAAAAAAGAAGACAATGACTTTCCTCTGAAATAAGTAAATACACTAATTAGAAAATATTGCAGTTACACTTAATTTATTTTTCCTCTTTGTTGACCATATTATTCTTTTTAAAAAGGGAAAATAATAATAGTTTTCTACTAAACATGTTCAGTATGATGAAAGATATAATTATGTCAGACGGATACGCAGCATGTTTTATAATTAAAGCAAATTAAACTGGAATGCAAGATGAAACAGATAACTGCAAAAACTGCGGGTTTAAAAAAAATGCCTCTTAACGACTACCGCGAATTTCATTCCTGACAGTTTGATCTGTAAAGGATTTTACTCGACTACGCCATGACCTAGAAAAATTACCATTTGTCATACAACCCGTGGAATTCATTATAATCAGCTGAATACAGTATTTGATAAATCTATTGACAAGTAAATGATATGTTAGGTGCAGCATCCTTCCAAACAAATTATAACAGGTGTATCTCAGATTAGCACAATGATAATAATTTATCAAAGTAAGACAAATGAATAAATATGAATAAGAAGAAAGCAATAGAAATGCTTAGATGGCTTATTTTACCGAGATGATGCCTCGAGTACGAGCGCGAACCAGATTCATCGTCTCATGTATGATCTTAAGAAGTGAACAGGTTTCCTCGCGCTATTTCGAAAGTAGAGCGCTCCCATGAAACCTTTGTTACGCCGAAATTGCGTAAAGCAAAGTGGCAATTATTAAACAGGAGACATTTTTGCGTGTTACCCAATCAACAATAATCTACCAAATAACACATAAAACTTGAAATAATACTAACATAAAGTGAAAGCAGGAAAGGTAAGCTAAAGAACAGTCTTTATAAAGTAGAAGTAATTTTATTACAGGGTAGTGTCGTTAACGGGAATAGGGGAGACAGCTAACTAGATGGCCAGGCGGATAGTATAGGTCTCGACGGTGCGTTAGGCAGAATCAACGGAGAGTTATTTAAACGTTGCAGGAGACTGGGATGTAGGAGAGACAGGAAATTTTAGCGGGAAAGGGTCATCTACTAACACCCCATCATCGTCTGAATCCATCAGGGCATCTAAATCTAAATTGTTAAACGTTTACACATTATTCACTACAATGAATGGCTTGCTAAAAATCAAAACACTGAATGCTACAAAGAGGTGTTTCGTAAATGACGCAAAGCATACTTTCAAACACCGAGAAATCATCGCATAGGGTGGGATTTCGAAACACTTTGAGAATAAGAAAGTTTCGTTATCGTGCTCGTAACCAACACTTTTTTAACCCCACAATGAATTTAAAAGGATGGCTACATGTTTCGAACTACGTAATGTAATTCATCGTCATGCTGAGGAGCATTAGGTGTGATTGTCGCTATGAACAATTCGAAAATGCAATGATCATCGAAATTCTTTGATACAAATAGGAACGACAACCGAAAATTCTAGTAGAAACAGCAGGAGGCGGCAGGTTCTCGAAAGCGAAGAGCCCGAAAGGAAGGGGGAAAAGTTTTATGACCATCAGCGCCTACATGGGATGCACCCGAAGGTAGCGGGAAAATTGAGAAAAGACGGGAAGACAAAGTAAACCATTGACACTTTTGAGGATACGAGAGTTATATAAATGTATGAAAGTGTTTGAATATGTCACTTATTCACACGCATTCATAATATGTATATTTTTGAAGTTCACAAAAGCATGCTTACAAAAGGAACTGGGTTCTAAATGCACCTTATATATATATATATATATATATATATATATATATATATATATATATATATATATATATATATATATATATATATATGAGCAGTAGAAAAAAATAGAGAAGAACAAAAAGAACTACGAATATCTCATTTACACGCAAGAACCAAAAACATGTTCCGAATCATATAATCAAATCTATTTCATATCTAAAAGCTTTCTACATCATGAAAATAACAACAATATTAGTCAAACAAAATATTCTCAAACAAAAATGGAGTGCATTTTTTTTTTTATAAAAATTTATTATGAAAGTGGCAAATTGATCTTCGTAAACGATTGTCCATATGAATCGATTCTTTGATACTACATTTACTTCTATAATAAGTAAACAGGATGATGAGAGTAACAACCCCGCATCATTCAGAAATCAAGAAAAAAAAAATCGATTTTGCCATGGAAAACAAATGCAAAGCAATTTTCCATTACATACTATTATTAAGATTGATTCATTGTTAAGAAATGTGAATGTAAGTTTTTTTTTAAGCGATTCTTTGTATGGTTAATGCAGAATCTGTTTTTTAATTAAAATGTTTGAATTACATCTATGTGTTTTCTTACAGTCAATTTAAATTCAAGACAGGGGAGCATAAGTAACACTGCCAACATTACTTTCCAAACAGAAGTTCAGATTAAGGATGCTGGAGAGAGGTCACGATACATGGCAAAATCAAGCAAGAAACGTCAGCAAGACTCCATAACAGCCGACACACACCAAAAAAAAAGGGGGGGGGGGGGGTATTTCTCGGAAAGAGATTACCATTAACAAAGGAAGAGCTAAATTGTTTGCAACCGTTGTTTCTAACACATAAAAAGCAAAATTTAATAAAATCTTTCACTTAGAATCCAATCATGAAGTCTCCAACTTCAGATAAGAAGATAGTAAACGTAAGTCCTCCTCAATCTCCAAACACTCATTGATTGAATCAATAATAATCGTTTACTGGTCAATCTAAATAAGATGTCACTGATACGTCATTTTAAAGCATAAAACACTGAATTTTCCTTCAAAATATGTGTATCAAAAAGGTTTTTTTTTGTTTTTTTTTTAAAGAGAAAAAGTTTATGAAAATAACTTTCATAAGCATAAACGAGACTAATATTACTGGAGTTCATAAGTTAAGACTTCAACAGAAAAACATGCAATGTATAGCCCATTACTTTCAAAAGTATTTTTGAAGTTCTAAAAACTTGACACTATAAAAAAACTCTCCAGTCGGAAGGGGAAAGAAAAATTTTAGGGGAAAAAAACTACATTAGATAATTTTTAAGACAGCACCTAAATTAGGGAGTCGACATTTAAGAATTAACTGAGTAAGCAATAATAAAGTAGGGATAAATTATTCACATTAGCTGAGTATAACTGCGATATTCTAAGGAACTGCACTAAACACAAGTTAAAAATTTCATAGGAGATTTCACGTACAATCAAGGGTACTTAATATAATTCATAGTTAGTACAAATACACAAAACAGACTCAGTTAAAATTGTTTAACAAACTATTTTTGCTTTAGCCTTTTCCGAATTCATGAGAAAGGGTACGAGATACGAGCATGGTTATACAATGAAATAGCAATCTATCTCCAAGAAGTGAAAAGTCTTTCTTCTCTTTTTCTTTATTCCTTTTTTTGTCAAGTGCATTCTATTATCACTTCAGGTACCAGAAAAACCGGTGAATGAAAACAAAAACATCATAGCGGTTAATTTCAGCCAGAATTTTATTCTTTTTTTTTCTTAATTCCCCATGTATATCCCATCACACCAAGTTAGAATAACGTTGCCTCTAAAAACTATTTAAAGTAATGGCCACACAATGTAAACTGTTCCTTCAAACATCTCTAGTGAAGCAGTTCATCAATAAAACTGAAAACGGTTGTAACTTGAAACGTAGAAAAGCGAAATATGAGCAAGTAAAAAACATCTGCAATAACAAGTTGGTGTGGTTGATTTCAAACTACAAGCACCTCCCTCTTTTTTAATCTCTCTCCCCCTCCCGCCATCAGCCGCGATATGAAAAGGAGAAAAAAAGAAAAAAGAAAAAAAAACGGAATGGAAAACCAAAAGAGCACGCGACATCGGTTTAGGGGCGGTGGTACGGCAGAGGAAGAGAGTAGAGGGACAACATTATCTCTCTGTCACTTTCGTTTTCTTGAAAGGAAATACTTTTGAGGTCAAAGAGTGCGGGCACACGTATAACGTGTGTCCCAAATAATAGGGTCTAGCGGGCAAGGCCGGAGAGTGAGCTTGCTTAACGAGAAATTCGAGAAAGAACCCTTAGGCAGGCAGGACTGCAATTCAACTAGACTACAAAATACGTTAGGTATTTTGATAGCTTCTAATTACACGGACAGAATTCCACAACCTTAATTTTATTCATTTTACAGAAGAGACCTCTTTGAAATTTTGTTGCCCCTATGGATGAGGAGAAATATTATTTCATGTTTAACTGCCATTTTAAAACTACCAAAAGCACTATGAAAATATAGCTCCTGCAGGAATAGCAAAGTCACGACAAAAAATGTGTGCGAGCCTCTACTTCGAAATATTCAGATTTTAATTCTACGCGTACGGCACAGGTACTGCAATCGGCTCGCTATCTTAAAATTTCCGTCTATGCATTCAGCTTGTTGAATCCATTGCACAAACAGTACGAGTATTACCAAAGACTACTCAACGCCGAGAGGGATAGTAGTTCAACACAGCTGCACACCTATCTATCTAGTAATACGTGACAGTGTACTCACGCCGATGACAGACCAGTCAACGTCGACGGATCATTATCTCAGCCAAGATGGAACATATGACTGGATCAACACGCTAGAGCAGCGATTCCCAACCTTTTTAATCTTGAGTGCCACCTGAGAAAATTGTAGGGTAGTGGCGTACCATTGGTTATGTTATAACTTTTTGAGGTTGGGGGTCAAGGAAATTTATACACATATGAACAACTTTACAAAATGTATTTAAGTACAAATAAAACAAAATACAGAAAATAAATCCATTAAGCTAGAAAAAGTCGTTTACACGTAATTTTTATTAACAATCGCAAATGCAGTTTCCAAACACTAAAATGTCTTTATCTAGAGGCTTAATGCGAAACTTGCTGTTGCTTATGTTTATTTCTTATTAGAGCTATGTCGCGTACCATTTCAAATGTTCTCGCGTACCACAAGTTGGGAACCACTGCGCTAGAGTTCTAAATTCTAAAATTTGCATCTAAAAATGGTAAAATTTTTATAAGCTCTTAGATAGTAAGAAAAATTTTGAACACTCCTCAGTACTATCACAAAACACTAGCCGAACACAACTAAACTTTTCAACAAACAACATTACTAAAACACATCAACACATGATATGTAGCATTTCTTTTCAACTATAGTTGAGAATTGCTTAAACGGTGCAAGAAAGAGCGATTAATAGAATGCAACCATTACTTAAATAAAATACTATCATAGAGCATGTTCGTAGTAAGTTCCTGGGGACATGAGTATCCATATCTCCATCCGAACCTGTTAAAACCCTTTACGTCTGAGCGCATTTTTTTACGCACAATTAATTTCCTAGGTTAAGTCTTACTCATTGTTATAAATTTTTTTACCAGTCGAAATCATTTACATCAGCCAAGATATTTTTAAAGATTCCACAACCACACCTTTCTCATACTTTTGTTGGCCGTTATTATTATTACTATTATTATTATTTTCCCGCGATATGTATTACGGGAATATGTATATGTATTACATATGTATATGTATTTTCGTATGTATATTACGTACTTACATATGTATATGTATTTTCTGATTAAACTTTTATGTTACTCACGGTAATACAAAATACCAAATTATAAAAAGGTAAGAAGTAAAAGCCTGAAAATTCAGAGTTATGTTTCATACTTCCGTAAATAAAGAATAACATCCATAGAAGGCGTGAATCTCATGAGTATACTCGTTAAGAGTTAAAATTGTGGTCAGGGCCCGATTAAGAAAATTCTTGACTATAGGCACAACTCGGGATGGGGGCCCCCTAACACTGATGTGGGCGTAAAATTTCCAAAATTGACACATACAAAAAAATAATAATGAATCATTGTGACAGTACCATTTTACCAAGAATTGGGCATTTGAAGGTAGAACATTATCAAAGCCTAGAACATTATCAAATAACAAAAAACAATACATCATATTAACTTCATCAATAAAACACCAATACAATGCAACCAGAAAAACTTAATAATCTCTTACAGACAGTATAATATACATATGATGAACCAATCAATTTAAATTTCAAAGGATATATAAAAAAATTGCTATTAAAAAAGGTAAAATTTAAAACAAAAATTGAATTGGGAATTTTTTCCCTTTTTTTTTCTTTTAAAATCTTGGGGGGGGGGGGGGGGGGCTGGCCTACCGGGCTTAATGGAAAATCAGGGCCTGATTGTGGTATCTTTGCTTCCCTAAATATTTATGTGCAAACACACAAGAAAAACAGGAAAATATCAACGACAAACGTTTTATTTAACATCTATTGTAATATCAAAATAATGAACATTTGATGCGAAATTTTACATGGGACTTAAGAGAAACAGAATATTCTCGTTTAACAACTGAAAAATAATTCAAACATCGGTCAGAAAAGGGTTATTTATTCCTTGCATCACAACCTCATTACACCTTACCCAAATAAAGAAAAAGTTTAATTCAAGCTTCAATCACTGACGTATGAATGAGTCTCGATTCTTTCATACTAGCATGACAGAATGTGCATATCGGAACCGCAATTTCCTGTTTGTTAAATCGTCCACAGAACTTCCGAGGTCACATATTTACAGTCGTTTATGGAAATTGACAGTTGGGAGTCGATAATATAAATAACTCCAATGGACTAGAAAATCGATTCATTCTGCATTTAAAATGTTTCATGGGATAACGTTAGAAATTCATATTACACTCAAACATCTCGCATCTTTTAGGAACAAAACTCTTGAAGACCAGCCTGAGTGAATAAATAAAATTTAATATCGGTGATGAAAACTGTCGCATTGACTCTGCGTACTTTGGAGGACCCTAGAGACTTGATTCAAGAACACCGTTCATTTAAAGAGTAAATGCTTAATTACCATGTTTTACAAAGCGTTGTAATTTTAGATTTCACATTCCAAACTAATTAGCTGCGTATATGTAAAGTGAGGTAAAAGCTTCTTTTAAGCTGGAACGTAATAGGTTAAATTATGCATGTCATACATATAAATGATTTTATAATTATGATAGAAAAGATATTCAGTTTCATCAAACGCGTAAAATATTCGTTATTTTACTCATACATACTTCAGATTTAGCGAAATATTTATTTTGTAATTAAAAAAACCTCTTGCAGACTTTCAACAATGTAAATAGGCATATGTGTGCAACTTTTGTCAATGATGCAACTTACGAACGGTTATTTTGAGATATACATTTTTTTTCAATTTATGAAAACAAACACAACAGTAGTAAATACAAAATTACATTGGGCTTGTGGCGGCCCAGTGGTACAGCGCGCTGGTTTTCGGTGCTGAGGGTGCTCAGATCGAATCCTGGCGTCGCGCCACGAAAAAAGCCTCCGTTCGTGTCGTCCCTTCATAGGGGGTAATGCTGTCTGCCTATATGGTGCCCCCACAATAAAATGGGCAGTAAAATTGCGGCGTAGTATAGGCGAATGTCTCACAAGTGCCTCCGCATTGGGGGGAAAAAAATTACATTTTTGTATCCCGAGTAATAAATCACGAATTCACTTGAACGAAATCAATAATACAATTTACAGTAAAAATTAGCCTTTCAATGAGATGCCCAGAAAATTAAGGGTATCAGGGCATAACACAAGAGTCCTGGACAATATAGTTTCGTACATCGAACTCGGTATGAAACATTAGGTAGGTTGATTGGTTGACGGTCAACTTTTGCTACACAAGGACTAGACCGGGACCTACACTAAAACACGATTCCGAACTTACATCCATGCCAACAAATGTGGCTCGAACCCACAAGCACTGGACCAAATACCAGCGCCCTATGAAACATTAAGCCACAACTGTTAATTGCCACAAGTAGAATAAAGGAAACTAGTAAATACTGTATGGGACAACTGACAGTGTTAGTTGTAAGGTTCGATTTTTCCGCCACCGGCGATTGCATTATATTATACTACATATCAGAATGTTTGTTACTTATTAAGTCTAATACTAAAACGTCGGATCTTCGGATCTAATGGAAGATGGCAGAAGGTACGAGGGTCATTCTAAAAGTAAAGAACGTTTTGATCTGACCAGCCGCGTAATTCTCCCACCACCACCCGCTGCCGTAAAATTTACTTACCAAATCTTTCCCGTCAGTTTGACGTTAACAGCGAGCAGCTGCGGTCATTTACTGTTTATTTATGCGATTTTAAAATGTGTGACAAAATTAAGGATCCCGCCAAGTGTGAGGTTCGTAGCGTAATACGCTTCCTGAATTCCTGAATGCAAAATCACGTTCGCCCTATTGAAATTTACAGACAGATAACTGAAGTTTATGGAAAATGTTATGAATGAAGCCTAAGTTCAAAAATGGTGCATTATTTTTAAATGCCTACTGCCTTCACCGACTACACCGTGCCATTCAAACAAACGCAAGGATTGTTGTCCAGCGGTATTGTGTTTCTTCGCTCGTCCGCATGCTGCTGCGTTGACGAAGGAATTTGCGTCAGCAATTTAACTGGGAAGTTTTTGAACATCCCACCTTATAACCCGAACTTGGCCCCCAGTGATTACTTTCTTTTTTTCCAAATTGAAGGATTATTTCGGCGTAAACCACTATGGAAATGATGACGAACTGAAAGAGGAAGTTAGTGACTGGTTCAAAAACTTGGCGGCAAGTGAGTATGCAGAAGGCATAGAAAAGCTGGTACAGCGCTTTGAAAAATGGTTCAATTTGAACGGCGACTACGTAGAAAAGTAGGTAAGATATCAAAATGTGTTATACAATAAGTTTTCTTTCATTATCTTGAATAAAAATGACTAGAGAAACAAACGTTCTTTACTTTTAGAATGACCCTCGTAGTTATGAATTTGAAATTCTATTACGAGATGATCAGCAAATTTTAAATGTCTTATTACACCAAATATTATACGATTTAATGGTCTTAAAAAATTAAATAACGAGGATACAGTAAAATAATTTAATATGAAAAAACTCAGATTCGTAAACAGTTATAAATTTTTAAGAGTATAAACTTATGTTCTGTTAAACGCAAAGTGTGAGCATGTAAAGACAATCCCCAGTAAGGGATATGACGTATACCCATATGCGTTAAATTTGGTAGAAATGATAACAGCTGCTATCTGTAAATGGTTTTCTTTCATACAATGATGATTTTAATTTTTTTTTCTTTTTCTCAGTGTGATCTGCCAGATGAAAAGCTTCTCGGAGAATAAAAGAATTGGCACAACTGGTCGAATTCGGGATCCAAACATTCTAATTGCATTACTAGTACGAGTGAGAAGAAAAAATGTTTCAGATCGGCCAACAGGGCAGAGCTGTTAATCATCAACGCGCACACGGCATTGCTTTTATTTTTGGATCGCTGTCATAGGTAAAGCAACGTAAAACAAGTCACTTAAGCGTTATTAAGCGAAAATGTCGTATTAGTATAAAAATTTAATTTCCATTAATAAAATACAAGTTTAAAGCTTTAACTAAAAACACGCGATTCAATTGAAAATTTATGCTAATTACAGAGCAACTTCTCTAGGGGGCCACCCCTCTAAACGGCCATATTTTTTTCCGAACCGATTCAAGACTCCATAGAGCCAATGTCACGGAAGAAACCTCTTTTCGACGGCCACCCCTCAAAACGGCCACTATTTTTTCAGAACCATTATTGCTCGTCATAGAGAAGTTTCACTATAAAAAGATGTTACAGATGCGAAACAGTTTTTATGCTCTTAAGAAATTAACAGCAAATAAAATTATATTCACATACACCATGAAAAAAAAGTTAGCGGCTTAGAAATTATAAACTTTTGGCAACAAAAACTTCTAATTCAATATATTTCTGATCATTTCAAGTTTAATTAAAAGATAAATTAATACCCAAATTTACTATACTGAATTAATACTGAAACTTAAAGATAAATTAATACAAAGTTCTTAAAACTCATGCATGTGAAATTTATTTCACTATACTCGACTTTATTTAAACACGCTAACTGTAAACGAGTTCACCAGTTTTTACTCTTTCTAGCTTGAGGTGGAAAAAAGTTTGATATTTTTCAGTTTCAAATTACCACTAAAAACCAATCCTGTAACTATTACTTCTGGATGCTTGCCAACATTATGCTGACAATTAGGAACAACTCAAGTTAAGTTCCTAGAGTTTTATGATACACTCTTGACGCAAATTACAAAAACTTTCACAATTTGAAAGAAAACATAAAAGAAGATTTTAGTTTGCAAGGAATGAAACATTAACCAATTTCAATTTAAAATATATCACGTTATCAGCCCATTTTTATCTACAAAATACATGCAGGGGAAAAAAAGGGGGTTTTTTCATTAAATTATAAATGTAGTTGCATTTATTGTAAATTATTTAGTTCCATTTCCCTAATTATATATAAAAACACATTAGGTAAAAAATTATTTTCTTAAGACTTTAACGCGTTAGGTTATATTTTTCTTTATTAAGAAAAAATATATATAACACAAACATTATTTTAGACCAAAATTAAAAATTTTTTTTTTTTTTTTAAACGTGCATGGCGCAAAACGTCTTTTTATTTTTCACTATAAAAACGTTAAATAAACTCTCCTGCTATTTTTTTCTTTAACTGATAACGAAATTAATCGCTTTAATATCACAAACAGATAAGGCTATTAAAGAAAGAAAAAAAAAAAATATATATATATATATATATATATATATATATATATATATATACACACTGGTTTTTCCCTTTCAACTTTGTCATATATATATGCTGGTTAAGTGCAATATAACATTAAAATTTTGAATAATTACCAGTGTACCTTGTCAAATTAAATTAAGAGAATCAGAAAAAAGGTGAGAAATTGAATACAACACTGCAAACGTCGAGAGTCATCCTCTGCACGTATACTAGTATATTACACTAGTAGCTTGTTTACCACTGTATTTCACGGAAAGGAAAACTTGGATTCGGAGAAATGCGCTGATGACTTGCAATACGACATTCTGAATGCTGTGCGTCTACTCTTCCTGCATCCCGCAATTTCAATTGAAATTTTTGTTCTGCCATTCAGATAGGAAAATTCTCTTTGGAAGAAGGTTAAAAAATACTAAACGAACTAAATCACTTGCCTGTACTTAAATATTTTGCATATTTTTTCTTCACTTTTTTATACCTGTTATTACGAAAACATTTCAAAATTTCACAGGGTTCTTAAACTTTTACTTTAACGAAACCTTGAGCTCAACAACAATATATTAAGACTCTAGAGCAGTGGCTCCTAACCCGTTGGTCCGAGGACCACTGGAGGTCCGAGAGAACCAAAGAAGTGGACCGCGAGGTCAGAAGCGATAATAAATAAATGAATAAAAATTCGGTTCCTCGATTCAAAACGACCGCAAATTCAAACATTTTTTTAAAACTGGGAGCAGAAAATTTTTCAGTTCCTAATTTTTCATTCAAATTTTAAAATTTTCTGTATTTCTTCCGCTTTCTGACGTTTTGAGTACGAAAAAAATCCCTGTTCTGCCTAAAAACTTTTGACATTTTCTGTGATGCGGACTCTCAGCGTCACAGCAATTTTACAACTAGTTAAGCAAATGCAAGCTGAAAAATCTCGTTCATTTTTATGTTTTCGTAGGCTTTTATGTTTGCTATTTAGTTTTTTTTTTAAGTTAAATTTTTGTTTAAGTTTATTTGTAACTTTTTATTAAAGTAATATATTACAAATAGTTTGTTTATTCAGAAAATAAAACCCATTTTTGCCTCTAAAAATTTTGGTTGAGAGACGGTCCCAACGTTTTTTTTCCTTTTTTTTTTTTTTGGGGGGGGGGGGGGGGGGCAAGTGGTCCCTATTCAACAAAAGGTTAGGAATCATTGCTCTATATATATTCTAAAGCCTTCTTAACATATAGTGACATCAAATCAAAGAAATCGGAAACACTGAGTAAATTTTTCAGGGTCATAGGTTTAGCTTTTAAAATAAATAAATATTCATATCATGCACATTACTTAATGTCACATATGAATTAAAATTCGCGTACTTCCTTGCTACTTTAATCGGCGAAAGAAGTAAAAAGAAACTAACCGTCTGGCAGTTTGGTAGGTGATTGACCGAGATCCCTACGGTCATATTTGACAACACGATGGCATAAGTGACCAGGACCTGCTGTTTAATGCCGATTACAAACATCTACGAACACCCATGCAAACAGGGGGCATGGCCGAAGACTGTGGGATTCGTACCCACAGTCTTCGGTAACGATTCCAGCCATCTACCCATTTGGCGCAATGACGGGCACAAGTAAGTTGCATTCACAGAAAGAAAATTTACTTAAGAAACACAAAATCAAAGAATGTTCGCGTGAAGTCATCTTCACGCGAAAGCTAACCAAACTGTAACCTACTGGACAAAAGTGTGGGTACATATAACAAACTATATAAGAGTTCTTTAACAGCACCTATCATTCAAACGACATATTGTACAAATCCGTACCTTTTAAGTGGTATGATCGTTAATTTATGACTTAGCATTATGACATAACGATAATTTATGACTTGTTCTTACTGTAGAAGTTAAAATATATATTACCTGCTATGAACTAAATAAAGTTCTCACAAATATGCTTCGCATGTTAAGTACAAAAATAGGCTTTCGTATGAATGTGCTAGCTATCAAGTTGTTAAGTTTATCATAAACTAAATCACAACAAGTGAAAGAAAAGTCTCGTAACTCGACATCTAAAATATGTACATGCCCTTAAATCATGCAAGGAAAAGGGCCCATTTTAAGTAACGTTTAATATCAGCTCCTCTCCGAGGCCATCTAGTTGTGCAACGGTGAACGTCGTTATGGTGAAACATTACGACGAGCGTAATAAAGTGTTCGACAAGATTTAAATGAGATGATCATTAAAACGGTCACCTACCGCGTAATATATCAGCCTTTAAAGACACGTAGCTCGAACGGCGATCTATTCTAAATAACGCGTGATAAGTAGCAGGGAGTCTAACGCAAAATTTGGAGTAACTGTTGAATATCTGTAGGAGGTGAAATTCAGCGTACGTTATGTGGCATCGGTTATAAATTACTGCACAGGTGTAACCAGGGGAGAAAATGAAGAACTCTTTCAGAGAGACTGAACTTAGGCCTTGAGAACTGGATAAATATCGTTAAAACTTTCACTAAAATCTGCGGTAAATCTCAAAAGTTAAATTCTTATTCTTCGATAGCTCTAAGTTTTAGCAAAGAAATTCCAAACATCTTTTGAGCGGGAGTTTACAATAACATGCAAAAATGTTCAATACTGTCTCCAAAAAAAGTTGCAAAGCCCTGAGTTTTTAGCTATTTCCATAGATATGAAAATAGTGCTTATTTCAAGACCAAGTATTTCAATTTAACATTTATAAGTTCAAATGCAATAAATCAAAACTTCAAAACTAACTATAGTCATTGAATTGAGAAAATTTTCCAGCAGAAACTAATTAATGGGCATTTTTAAGAGGTATTGAACTGGAATATTTGGTATGTACAGTCAAACCTGTTTTTGTGCGGTCTTTTTTTATGCGGGTTTTTTTCCGTGCGATTTTTCTTTTTTTTGTGTGCGATTTGTTTTATGCGGTATATGAATATGTATCGAAAATAATTGAAATTATATATTTGAAATTATTTATTTGAAATTCCCAAAAGAGCTTCGATCGTGTATATCTGGCTTTCGCGACGTTTACAAGTAGCTGATCAAAAACTTATGACCGACTACATGGTAACAAAAAATAAATCAACTCTAATACATATCTTAAAGGACGAAAGCGATTACGAATCAGTTCATCAGAAGAATATGCGCGTTTTGAACTACGACGAGTAGTATCGAATTATGTACATTTTCAAAATATCTCCATGTTTAAAATGAGAAATTGAATTTTTTTTTAGATGTTTCCTTTTTTTTTTTTGAGTGGAAAGCACTTTCTCACTATTTCGTAAAGCTTTGACATATTTTTTTAAGTGGGACTTTTTTATGCGGTCCCACTCCAACGAATAAAATTTTTTTTTTTAATATGTTATGAAAAACTATTTGTTATAGCTATTTATTAAGTTTCTGAAATTTTTTTGGGGTGCGGTTTTTTTTTTTTTTTTTTTTGGTGTGAGTGTGTGTGTGTGTGTGTGTGTGTGCGCGCGCGCGCGCGCGGTCCCTATCTACTGCACAAAAACAGGTTTGACTGAGTACGGTATATATATATATATATAAATTGTTAGAACTAGATAACAGAATATCAAAACATCAAAACACTTTAAAAAACAATCTTACTTAAACTGCAATGCTCCGTGTGGAAGCCCTCAGCAACAACATTTAAAAAGTCGGTAAGAAATAATTACAAATAACCATTTTGCTACAACATACTGTCTACATACTGCGCCGTACGCGAGTATATTTACTGCGTTTTATATAAAGATAAGAGCGCAGTATTCAAGAAACGCGGGGTCTATAGACTGATTTTTTTTTTAATTTAATTTCAAAACTTTTGAAAGTGTTTGCTGCAAACTCAGAATCTACTAACCAAACAATACAACAGTTTTATTATTTCATAAAAGTAAAATTAACGGCACAATCAACGTTCTTAAGAGAAAAAAAAACTTTTGAACTATTTTATTTGCATAAAAACGAAGATATATCTAAATTAAAACATGACCTTTAACGAAATCCAGGCTTTCTTATTACTTACATAGTTTTATAAAATTCTAATTGAATGAAAGACAGTTTTATTATCCTGCTAAGAAATATAATAAAACATATGCTTGATAAGTTTCCAGGGGAAATAAGAAAACCCTAGAACCTTTAAAAGTATTAAACTTTTACCCTCAAAATTACCTAGGCCATGAAAAAAAACGCAAAATATCGAAAATACTGGCTTGAAGAATGAAAAATACGGTCATTAACAAAGGGGAAATTTTGGAAAGAAATGCGAACCAATCCTTATCGAGAGAGGGTTACCAACTTCTAGAGCTGAGAGCCATAAACAAAGCAGATACGAAATGCCCGGCTATTAAGAAAATTGAACCCGATAAATAAGCACCGGAAAATGAGAGTAATCTCATCTTCAATTGGTTAAACTCGAAAGCAGTAAATGCCCAATCGATAAAAGACATGTATTCTCTAGAGTGGGTAGCCCGATTCAAATTTTCGCACTACATAAAAAGTAATTAAAACTAGTTCTTAGAAAACTGAGGTTAAAATTTGAGGAAAACTCCATTTGGTTGAATTCTAAGGTTATAATTTTGGTCTTTTATAATTTTGGTCTTTTAACTGAAATGTTTAACTTGTATTTCGTAGAAAAGTTTATTATACTGAGAGAAGTTTAAAAGAAACTTTCATGCAATAATCTTTCCCAATACTAATACTTCCTAATACTTCATAACCTAAATAGCTTGCTTTATCGAATATATTGAAAATAAATAAATATGTATGTGTGTGTGTATATATATATATATATATATATATATATATATATATATATATATATATATATATATATATGAAAGAAAAATCTTTAAAAGAAAATGATAACTTTGAATAAACTTATATCAGGATTATCATCTGATAACTCACGAACTTATCAGCAGGTACTACTTTCACTATCAGTGTTATAGGTGAAATGTATTAATTCAGAATTATCGGGGTAGAGGCTCTGTAGTATTTACTTCTTTTTTGTTCTACTTACCTTTGTAAGCAGACTTTCGCCATTTAATTACATACAAAAAATAAACAATTCCAATTAGATGTGAAGCATAACTTGAAAATCAATATGTTAAATATTGAATCTCCCACAGCGAAAGTTGTAGTTATGAAACATTTCCTAGCACAGCTACCGAGATAAATAAATGCAGTCGAACCCCATTATAACGAACTTCAAGGGACTGAAGGTTTTGTTCGCTATATCCGAACCGTTAAGAAAAATGCTAGAGTTCACAAAATGATTAAAACTCATTAATTACAATGTGTATTAAATAAAAGTGTAATAAAAAATGATAAAATCTATTAAACATGATCATTAATGAATTAAATCAACTGAAACAAATTACATTAACTGACACACTACTAATTAAATTACGTACAACAGGAAAACGGCGGGATAAAAATTTTCGTTCGCTATATCCGCGAGTTCGTTATATACCGGGTTCGCTATAACGGGACTTGACTGTATGTACTTATTTATACCAAGTAATCGTGTTTTAACAGACTTAACTATAACAAAACAGTTGTATAAATGAATGTTTGAGTATAAAATTCAAAATAATGTTTATTTTTACGATAAAAAGTTGCTAACTCTTACGCGAGTTTATTATAGTCTGTGAATTAGTAAATAATTAAATAAATTCAAGTAATAAGCTACCAGATAAAAATAGCGCATAAGCTAAAAGATATCTTTTGGATTTTTGGCAGCCTATAAATCTTCGGAACAACGGCGGTATTAGACCAATTTTAAACTTATAAATATCTGTTATAGAAACATACAAACTTACACGCACGTATACAATTAGTATCGAAATTCAAGAAAGAACACATCACTCGGGAACTAAAAACTTTTATTAAAATCACAAATCAGTCTCCACGTCAAATGAATGTCCCCAATCCAACTGGATATTGGATATTTACCAAGCTGGATTACTACAATATTAAAAATATTGCAAGTCTTGCGAACAATTCAAATGAAAGAAAAAATTAACCTTACTACAACATTCAGAAATATCACTTTGGTATCCATCCATATTTATCAAAGCACAATGCAAAAATATTAGTTTCCTTTTACAAAAGGTCTCTAAATAAAGCGAAACAGAAAATCTGGATCCGGGTAAATGCATTTCAGCCATCGTATTTACCTTACAAATCATCTGTGTTAGCCGGATACTTCGGTTAAAAAACGAGGCGGTGGATGAAACATTCACCTTTAACATAACATATGAAAGCATTCTTGGAAGAGGGGCCCGGGGGGGGGGGGGGGAGAAGAAAATGATCTAGAAATGTACCCCATAGATAGTTAAAATGCATCAGATGCACACCGGAATTATTCTTCCTTATACATAATTCATGTCCCGAACACCAGCGTCTTAATCGAGCGGGAAAAAAAATGCAAGTGGGCTGCAGAATGCAGTTACGGAACAAAGCACTCGGCAATATATTTGTAATTAAGAAGCAGGTTTTGTGAAATAATTATTGCTCGCGAGAGAATATGGCTCAACTTTTGAAAACTCATTAAATATCTCGAAAAGAAGGGAGAAAAAGAAATTTTTCACAGAACAGTTTTTTTCCGTTGATGTATTATTATTCCTTTTTTATCACGTGTCGGTTTAAGATCATAGTTTTCTACTTTCTGGGATGCTTTTTAGAGGATAGGATAGAAATTCGTGCTATAATGCATTTAGCGGCTGTCTTGTAAGCCATCTCTAGCCGTTTTCTATTTTCTTTTACCACAGCTTTGGGGGAAGATTCGTTTTTTTGTTTTTTTTTCATTAATGTGGGAATATGAAGGATATGAATACCATCACCGGGAGAAAAAAAAAAACATGAATAAAGTAATTCTACAAGCTTTTGTTGCTTCAAATACACCTAGAGGCGATGTCACAATGAAGAGTATTGTAAACAGGGATTAAAGCAGATCGAGGACTGCTTTTGCATTTGCTTGAAATGCATGTTTTAGTAGCATTTTAAGAAAATTTTTTTTTCGCTGCTCATACCGAAACTGCACAATAAAACACGTTAGAATAATTTGAACAAGCTAACACATCACTATAATACATGTGCCACTTACAACTCCGGTCGCATAGCTTGTCATTGTATTTTTGGTACGAGCATGCAAATCTTAGCGTAAACACCCTCGCTACTGCATCTCTAGTGATTCTATCTCATGAGTTGATCAGTTACAACAATAAACACTCCGCTGCGTTGACAGTTCGAATCATTCAGCAGACAGCAAACTAAAATTTTCCAATAATAGTACTGAGAGATTCCTATCTCTATCCCATCATACATAAATTATTGTCTTAATGTAATATCTACTCATCAACACGTACGATTCCCATCTCATCATACATAAATTATTGTCTTAATGTAATATCTACTCATCAACACGTTAACCTCACTGATCTCCAGTTCAAACTATTTTGTCACTAAAAGACCTAATAAAACTGTATAAAGAGCAATAAAATTTTCAAACGATATAAAATGCTGCAACAACTGGATTATTTTTATTCCTTTAGCACAGTGATTCTCAATCTTTTTATGTTTAGGCCCCGCTTTGGATGATCAAATGCTACGACCCCCCCCCCCCCCCAGTCAAAAATCGTAACCAAGCCAGTAAAATACGTTGCAACATATTTTTTGCAAACCATTGCAAACCATGGAGGGGTATAGTAGAGGAGTAACCCTCAGTTGTTCTCGTTCCAAGGACTGAACCACTGTTTTCACCCAAGACTTATACAACAAAGTTTCATGAGACCTCTTCACTGCTCACAGATGAAATATATCATAAAGCTGCCTTATAACAATGAATATCGAATCTCTGAATATGATTTCTGTAGTTTGTTTGTTTTTTAAAAATAGCTGTGTATTTCATGGATATTTCGTAAATGCTATAGAAGTCACGACCTCCATATTTTTTTCTAGTTCAATCAATAAATTAAAGTGGTGGCACACAATCTGCCAGGATTTTATCATTCATTTTACGCTTCTTTTCTCCATCTTCTAAAAGACACAAAAAAAACAGATGTTAAAAAAGTTAACTACCTCTAAAGAGATTTCCTTTCGAGGTAGACTTAAGATTACACTGAACTCCTGATTACCGTGCACGGATTATTTTATTTATTTATTTATTTTTTTTTTTGAAGACCATCTCTGTCACAGCAGAAAAAAAAATACAAATAAGAGGGAGGTATAACACAAAGAGCGCGAAAGAACGTGAACAATACCAAGAAATAAAATATTTTTTAAAAAATGAGAAACTGATCATCTACATACGTTGTATGAGTTTAGTTAAACCTCATTCAAAAAAGTACATTTAGTTAAATCCTTTAAACGGTTTGTTTTTCAAGAAATAAAATGCAGTTTGAGGCTATCAGTGTTTTAAAGCTTTCTATGCACAGTCCACAGGTATATTTATTAAGTACGAGCAGTGCAAAGATCAGGAATTTCAAATATGTAACTTGCTGTGTTCAGCCATGCTTTTTTTTTTCTATAAGTCCCACATAATTTAAGAGGCTAAAAAATTGTGTTCACTCGTTAAAAAATAAATTATTTCAACTGCATATTATTAAAATAAATTTTAAAAAAAACTCCTTGAAAAAGCTTTTCAATGAAACAAAAATTTAGAACATTAGAGAAAGACAGCGCTTTTAAGGAAATTAATAATAGCTTTCATGACGATGTTTTTCTACTAAACAAATTTGAGCCCAATACACAAGACACATTTCCTAAAAATGTTCCAACAATTTTTAAATCCCATTTGCATGAATTTCTCGAAGAAAGCGAAAACAGGTATTTACTTTCCTAAGAACCATTTACATAAATCAACTAAATTCTGCCCCCCCCCCCCAAAAAAAAAAAAAGAAAGCCACCATCTACAAAGATATAAGAAAAAAAATGAAAAAAAGGGACAACACTAAGGGGTGGATTGGAAAAAAATTCTACGGGCAGTTTAGATGTGGTTAAAATGCACGAGATGAATGTCTTTAACCCGAATTACATTCTTCCGGAACTTAATAATAAATAATTCATGTGTCGAGTTTATGTATCTTAGGAGAACCAAAAAATATCATTTTAAACGGTAATTGCGATTTTGGAATTCTTCACGCACTTTGATGTTGGCAACCAAAGCATACTTAAGAGATGAGGAAAAAAAAAATAATGAAAATCTGAATTAATACATCAGTATATAGCTGGTGAAAACCACCACTTTAGCCTTGCAAACAATGTATCGCAGAAATGTAAGATCTATCGATCCTGCGCCGCCTGGGCAAAAGTAAGCGTTTAAAAGTGTAGAAAATGCATTTTGTGCAATGGGATTGGGGAGGGTCCTATACACTGATCTCACCCCTCACCCCTATTAACAGATTTTTACCAGTGTTCATGTACTTAAACGCCGTAGTCCTGGAAAGGCAACCTCGCTTTTATGAATGTCACTCCATATCGATGTAACAAAATACTCGTGTAAAATTACTTACACACACACAGTGAATCTTTTCTAGCCGGCCACCCCACAAAACGGCCATTTTTTTAATTTTTTTGGAACATTACTGGCCACCATAGAGAAGTACACCCCTATTCGATGGCCACTTTCTTTCGGAACCATGACTGCCCGCCATAGAGAAGTTTCACTGTATACAAAATAAATATTAGATGAAGAAACAATCACTATAAAAAGGGGGGGGGGAGAAAGTCTCCGCATAAGCAATGAGAACTGAAGCCCAAGCTGACAGACTAAATACTAATAAATCGTCAGCCATTAAGACCTACTGTAGATGAGCATGCAGAAAAAATACGTATCACTATAGAAGAGGTTAGTTGGTTACGGAACGCTACGGGTACCTTTAGCAACAGAAGGGCTGAAATAACCGGGACCACGAGTTTAAAAGTAGATTCCTTTTAGGAAAGCGGAGATTTAAGAGATCTTAGGACATCATACAGACGTTCTAAGAGATGTCAGCAAGTTTGTTTTAAATGAAGATTATTCCTCCCTTTGAAAATTTTTTTAAAAAAAGGTTTAATATATCTCTTTATCAGTAGGTCGTCCTCAAAACTGTTTTACATGCCATCTCGCACACAAAACAATTTACTTAGAGTTAACTTAATTTACATTATATTTTCCTATGTGGATTAGCGATGCATTATCCGCCAAGCTATGCCAGTAGTTAAAATCATATTTCTTGTTATTAAGGTAAACTTAGTCATCAGAAGTTATTCTCAGACGACTGTTGGTGTGTTTCTAGATGACTGTTGCTATCTTAATTTGACATTACATTCACTACACAAAAATAGTTCTCGATAACTATTAAAAAAAAAAAATTCAGGTTAAATCGCACAACCGAGAAAGACCATTTTTTTTTCTTTCTTAAACCTTTTCCACAATAGTTGGTAATCACATCGAGGGTTGGTCTGCTACGTATACACTGTGCCAAAATGATCAACCCCACACGTAATCACCTAAAGCAGGCAGTTGTAGTAAACACTTGAGACTGTCGGGATTTCTTTTTATCTTATCGGGTACACACGCAAAGCAATCATTATCTCGTCTTTTTAAATTCCGCGTCTACCTTTTATTTGAAGCCTCAAAAATTTGAGCAGGTGGTGTCCTAAAAGAGCACAAAATTTCTGTACCTCCTGATATTTTAAGCTTTCTTCGAATGACCACAAAAAATGATGAGTCATCAACTGAAGTATATATATATATATATATCTTACGATATTATCCGCTATTACATTTTTATTTAAAACTTTTCATAAAACATTCAATCATCATAGCTTCGAAAAGATTACATTTATTGCATACACAAATTGAAGTACTTCGAATAAATTTAAACTAATTGAAAAAATAGTAATACATAAAACTTAACCTTTTTTTATTATTGAACTCAAGCACAAAATACTGCTAACCAAAAGAAGAACCTTAAGTTAGGTACAATTAAAATTCAGCAGGGATGTACGAACTTTGTATTTTCAGAAGAAAAAAAAAAGTTTTTACATACATAAAGATATTTTTGCGGACGACAATTATGAAAAACTTAGGCTTGTTTACTTGTTATATTCTGTTTTCAAACTCCTCGTACGATTAATTGCTATGACTTTTTGCCCGGGAATTACAGGACTTAAGGACCGTTCACATAGAATCAGTCAGCGTTAGCGTTACTCGTATTGACATATTTTAAACCAATCACAGACCTTAACAATTTCGTGGCTAATCGTTTGGAGATTTGCAGTTGGTTAAATATATTTCAATAAGAGTAATGCTGACGGATTCTTTGTGAAAAAGCCCTTAAGCAGTGACAATTTTTTAAGTCAAAATTGAGGCAATGTAAACACAGAACAATATCCGTTCGCAGTAGGATGGTTTGGTTTGGAGCGCTGCGGTCAACTTTTTGCTACATAAGGGAAATAGACCGTGACCTACAGTTCAAAAGCCGATTCCAAACGGCTACAAACTTCCATGCCAACATAGGGACTCGAACCCACAGGATCTGAACCGAATGCCAGCGCCCTAGCCATTCGGCCATCGCCTGGCTCCGTTCGCAGTAGGAACAGTTTTTGATTGTGGTGTATATTGTATATAAAATTACGCCCCATTTCTGAGATAATGGGTAAACGAACCTGTAAAACCCACGATCCAAACACATTTCTTCCTGGTTGCATCATAAGTGAGCACAAATTCAGGCACAAAGAAAAAAAAATATTTAATTCAACTGAATTGAGAGTTTACTTTTTATAGGGATATCAAGCATTTCACAAAAACTGTACATAATTTAGCTACACAGGAGAAACTACTATGAGCCGTAGACATGCACCTCTCGCTTGTAACGACTGCAACGTGATTAAGCAAGAAATATGTTACACCCATTCTACGCATACAACATACTAGTTAGTTCGGTGTTCCAAAACCACATTTAACATACGAGGCATATTAAGTAAACTGCCCTACTGTATAAATAAGCTATAAATTAAACACCTGAGTAGTACATTAAATTTTAACCTTTTCGAAAACTAGTTCGGTGTTCCAAAACCGCATTTAACATACGAGGCATATTAAGTTAACTGCCCTACTGTATAAACAAGCTATCAATCAAACACTTTTGCAGTACAATAAATTTTGACCTTTTCGAAAACCATATTATTTTCATCATTAAACGCTTAGTATCATTTAAACATTTTCGATCCTCTAACAAAATTATCCCTTCACGTTTTAGATCTGCTTGTTATCGCTAAAAGTTGATAATAACAAAAAGCTCTTAAATTTTTTCAAATGAAGTGCAAATGTCAACGTATGGTGATATTTCCCGGTTTTAAGAGAGAAGGTATATTTCCTCTCAAGAGAAAAACTGAAATCAACTCAACGAACCTTCTAAATGAATTCAATGAATGTTTCATTTACATAGCTTGAATTCATTAAAAATATGAATTAAAACGTGAATGCATATCTTAAGGGAGAAAAAATGTTTTTCTTCATTCCCTTTCAGGAGTAATTCACTTTTAAAGGGTACATTATCGATTAGAAACGCAAATAAAACTCGAGACATATCATGTGTCACCATCATATGTGTTGGAATGCGATTTTAAAGTTAATAATTTTTTTTAGAAAAGTAATAATTAAAAAAAAAACTAAGGAAATAGATAAAACATTTTAGCAATTCTCTAACGTATCAAAGTAATGGAAACTATTATTGATTTCATTTCTTGCAAACACAAAGTATTTTTCAATTTTTAGGTACCTACTTAAAAAATAAAATAATCAAAATTTTATTTGTTTCTTCTTTTGTTATTATAATTTTTCAAAACATAACCATAGTAATAATATTAGAAGGTTGGTAACGTACTATTGAATAAAAAATATCCCTATTATGTAAATAATGATCATCGGTGATACAAAAACCATTGGTTGTGCCCGCCATGCTCTCTGAAACCTTCGATGTGCTCTCGACCATGGGAACGTTGAAAACCAATGCACTATACCAGCACTTCTTAAAAAGGTGTCATCAATGAAAAAGGTTTATCATCCAGAGTTTTTCGTGACCCCAGGAAATAAGGATATGAAGATAAATATTTCCTCATAAATAATTTATTTCTTTGAGTGAAATAAGCATATGTAAAATAGTAGTATATATGAAAAATAGTAGTAAATAAAATATGTACTCACGGAGATACTCACGGAGGACGTCAAGAATTAAATTCATGTATCAGAATTAAATTTTTGCGACCCCCACAGTTTAAGAAATTGCACTATACCATGTGAGCGGCAAACTCAAAGGAATAAATTATATGTCTAAATGAATAATTTGTTAGTAGAAAGATCTGATACAAGGAAGATTCAAACTCTACAAAATGAATTGGATGAGACAACCTAGAGGACATTTCTGATGCATCTTAAAAACAACCCTAGATATATCCTACATACAAACGACCTAATCGTTAGCCACACGCTTATACACAATCCTGGCAGTACAGAGCAAAACGCAAGCCTAAGCAGAAATATTAAGAAACTGCGTCACATTTTCTAATTACTGGTAACCATATATCACCAACTGTGACATAATCATACATTTTTCAACAAGGTTCAATTTTTAATGTAGGATTTCGTTCCTCAATAACGGTCCTTTGAAGAGAAAAAAAATTATCTTGCGTCGCGAGTTATAATTTTGGCAGCGAGCCAAACCCAACAGCAGTAAACAGTTAAACAGGAAAATACCAAAATGCATGTTGTTTAAAAAAAAAAAAAAAAAAAAAAAAAAAAACAATAAGTAATCCTACGTTAATAACCCGCGGTAGTTTCGTTAGAGGAGACTACCAGGAATTCTTTTTTTTTTTTAAATATGTAACTGGAAAAAAATAAACTGGATTTAGGTCTTACATTGTATTCATGCAATTATAGGGTCAAAGAGTAAATTGCAGATCTACGAATGTTAAAAAGAAGGACAATATTGATTATAGACCAAACACAATCCTTAAATTTTGCACTGGAAATTTTATTTATACTCAAATGTTTTAATTCATTTGCAATATTTTTGTATTTGAAAAGAACTGATAAATTTGCATTACCTTCTAAAAAAAACTTTTAGAAAGGTTAATTTATCAAATAGTTTCATATTTGCAAATGTATAAAACACAACTACTAACTCCATATAATCTTTTCTTGTGCATTTTTAAACAAATACCTCAATTGCTTCCATAAACACAAAATTCTCGAAAATTAAACTAGTGCATATCTTATGAATAAAATGATAAAAATATTGAATTAATATGTGTGATGATAAGATTACGTTAATTAGATGGAGCAAAAATTCAAATTAGTTAAAAAAATCTCTTTTCTTTCATGATACAGTTTGAAAATTATTTTTCGTGGGCTTAAAGGTTCTAAATATTTAAAAGTAGAAAACATATGCTTATAAAATATTCAAAAATGCCTCAACGATCTGCTTTGGTTCTTAATAGCTTTTTAAAATCCATAGTAGAATTAAAACAATTTAACTAGTTTCGGACTGAAAACATTGTCTTTCATCAGAGGTGCAATTACGAGCAAATCCCTAAACACACAATTAAAATAACATTCTGCTAATCATATCCTCAAAAGTAAAATATAAATTTGGAGTTTTTTTATAAATATCAAAATTTTTAATTGATATAAATTATATATATCAAAATTATATCAATTAAAAATTTTGATTTTTATTTTAAACTTAACTTTAATGTACAATTAATAGGAAATTATACATTTATCGGCCTTTCTAAGATGAAGACAGAGCTTCCTCTGCATTGTTACTTTATTACAGGTTTTTAAATTATTAAATTTAAAATAACTTTAGCTGCAAATGATGCATTTAATATATATATATATATATATATATATATATATATATATATATATATATAGTTATTTTTTCTAAAGAAAAAGGTGGGCATACTGTGTTTTCTCAAATAAAGGTGCGTATTTTAGTACCCTGTTTTCACCCATCATATCACGGGGGAACGAAAACTCGCAATTTAAAAAAAATACTTTAAGTTAAGCCAACCAGAAAAAAAGCCCTAATATATATATATATATATATATATATATATATATATATATATATATA
This sequence comes from Dolomedes plantarius, assembly GCA_907164885.2. NCBI lineage: Eukaryota > Metazoa > Arthropoda > Arachnida > Araneae > Dolomedidae > Dolomedes > Dolomedes plantarius. Next base: position 76,989,548 of record OU015498.1, read on the forward strand.
AATATATATATAATGTAATGACACATTATAATTACTTTCAAAAAGCTAACTGTGAACCTTGATGAAAGCACAGTTTTTTATTCTTTTTTTAATATGAAAAACTTCATGCCTTTCAACAATTTACATTGGTACTTTTATCTTTATCTCATTTCTCAAATGGTTTTTTTCTTTTTCCTTTAAACAAATAATAAAGATCTTCAATGCCACAGACAAAATTCATTTCCCTTGGGATACGAAAGAAAGCATTTCATGTTACAATTTACTCTGCATTGTGTTGGACTGATAATGAACGCTTTTTCAGCTAGACGGTTATGTGATACAATTCGCTACGTCTACAATGAGGTAAGCACGCTGCCTCCAGACCTTTGACATACATTTCGGACAAACACGAAAACGCTTCCTCTTAAAAGCTGAAAATGAATTTTAAAAGACTGCTACCTTCTAAGCAGGTTGAATGAACAAACAAACCAAAAAAGATCTTTATTTAACTAATGGATGGGTACACCACTTTCAATAAAATAACGTAACAGAGAATGTTTAGAATTAAGAACTGTCACTTGAAACCTTAAAAAAATTACTAATCCCTAATGGAATACTAGAAATGTGCTGATCCATTATAATTTTTGTTAAAAAAATTATATATACATATAATAAGAACAAGTGTCACTTATTTCTGTGACTGTCAGTAATATCGACTATAAATATGTAATAAAACAAGCATCTCTTGTATCCATGACTGTGGGCTAAGGGATCGTTAAACGGTTTGTCAACATGACATAGCCTCTGAATACATTAGAGACTGCCCAATTCCATGTGTGGAATCATTATATACAGTTTCTGTGATGAAGGAATACCGCTATTTACCCGTACACATACAGAAATATTACTTTAAAAATCAAATCTTCATGATTTTTTCTCATAATGACTTAATTGCAATAAACAGCCTTAAAAAGCCCCATGGTTATTAACATGAAAATGATTAAAGTGAAAGATACAAGCTGGATGAGGTAAGACAAATTTTTCCATAAGCGGCTAAATATTAGTCGGTAGCAAGTTAAAGTCGGCCGGTTAAAAAAAAATTTGTAGTAGATTTCTTTATTTCGTCAAAAGTTCTGCAACGGGCAAAATCTGCATTCAGCTAACGAACGATTTTCAATAACCAATATTCATATAAAGAATTTAATGTTTACAATCAGTGCCGTAATTAGAAATGAGGATACCAGTTCTTAAATTTCAGCTTCTACTTCCGATTTTTTTTTTTTAATTCAGTCATTTCTAGTAAGTTGAATTGAAAACATTTCCTCTGTAAAATAGGCTTTTGAGATATGAGACTTAGCTTGCAGAAGGTACTGATTCCCATTTGGCTTTACTAACCCTTGGAGATCGCTAGATTGCCCCAACAAGGCAATATTTTTGCAACCTAGCGATCTCCAAGAGGTGATGAGCCCACTTTGGGAATCATTGCTCTATACCAGTGATTCTCAACCATTTTATGACCTATCATATACCTAATCATATACCATTTTATGATAACTATCATATACCTAATCACTAAATTTAATTTTCATTTCCACAAATCTTGTTAAAATGCGTTCTACATATTTTTTGCTAACTATCCGTCCCCCCTCTGGAGTATCCCTCGCACCCGCTAGGTTGAGAACCACTGCTCTATACGCTCTGAATCTCCAAGTGTGGGTTAGTGCCACGACTGCACCATGATGTTCCACGAGCTAGCATTAGTGAGTTCTTTTAATTTTATGAGTAGTTTCATTCATAATAATCAAGAAGATCGGCATAATGTATTATTAGTGTAAACCTATTTGTACCTAAATTTTTTAATCAGAGCTTATATGAATAGAAAACTGGACGTTGCTCCACAAATACGAATTCAAGTATCCAACATTAAACCAAATTTTCAGAGGATACAGTATTCCAAAAAGCAGCAGCACTCTTCATATTTGTCTCTTATTATTATTTTTTTCTTTTTCCCTTCCCAATAACAAATGTTAAAATGAAGTTGCTTTATAGAAAAACATAAAGACGGGTGGAGTGGGGAGGCGAGAGGTGCTTCTTTATTCGCTTGAACGCCAATATGTCGTTAGAAATCGAAGTAGATCGATGGACCAAAAATTTTTCGCACTAGTAGTTTATTTCATAATACATAAATCTCTACGCCTTGAGAATGGGCCAAACACTGTATTGCTAGTTATCTGCCTAGCAGATGGAAAAAACAAGGGGGGGGGGGCGAAAACTGAAATCTTACTTTGAAATTCATACATTTAAAAAAAAAAGCAAACTCTTTAGCAAACGAGGAGAACATGTGAATCAACTTGTGTCTACAATTTATCTATTTGATTCAAAATAAACTACGCGTTCATCTTTTTCTTACTCGTTTCGCACAGAGGAAAATTAAGAGTCCCGCAAAATCTACATTTTACTCACAAAAACTGATGCAAAATGTACCATACGATATTAAAATTTAAAACAGCCACGACTTCCAGTCGGCCCAAAATGCGTGACGTACTATTACATTAGAAATGATCGAGCTCAATCTCAAACTCACGCACGACACGCCTTCAAGCAAACTTTAAGGATATACGACCCACATTATCCTCATCATACGGCTCCTCCCAGCGTAACTACTCTGAGGTCTACATTTACAATGGAAAGAGAGTGTACCCTGCCAGGTTTTAATACCTGAAAACCGGAAGGGAGCAAGAAATGGGATACAGTTGCGAAAATACCAGGGCTAATAATACGTGTGAAGGGAAAAATTCATAATAATTTATACTTCATACATCCACGAATCGTGAATTAAGAAAAAGAAACTGCATAACTGATCTTAAATTTAAGATGCCTTAACCATCCCAAATGAAAAAATATTTATAACCCACGAATATTTTAAATTCTGCTATCATAATGTGCCGACGGGCCCGATTAACCGTTAGTCTTTCAACACTCAGTTAAAAATGTATAAAACATGTTTTAAAAACACTTCACTTCATTATTACTGTAATAATAATATTAGCATTATTACAGCTCCACATTTATATAACAGAACATTGAAAACACAAATTAAAATAACTATGCTGAATTTAGAGAATATTGACTATAAATTCAAAAACTGAAAACTTACCAGTTAAAAGTAAAGTTTTTTTTGGAGGGAGGGGGGAGGGAGGAAATAATGAAGTCGGCACTTAAAACATGGTCACTATGCATTTTATATTATTATCAACGGTTGTCTTTTAACACACACCAAAAAGTATAATTAAAATGTCCCACTCTTTTCCTCAAGATTTTTTTTATCAAAATTTCTATAAATCGACTGTTCTTTTTTTTTTAAATATTTTTTAGTCTCTAAAGGCCAGGCTCGAAAAGTAGACTAGGCCTCATTCTAGAAAACAGAAAAATAGGCCTGAATAGAAAACTGGACGCTGCTCCACAAATACGAATTCAAGTATCCAACAAGTAACTTCGTGCAGTTTAAAAATATATATATATATTTTTTAATTTTGCTGTTAAACTGACTTTCCGTAAGATAAGATGTCTTGAAATTTAATAAATAGTAGTGAAACAAAATACTCTCGACTGTTTCTCAGGTCTTACGCGATTTTTAGCTAGAATTCGTTATTGAAGTTAGCAAAAAGAACTCATTTTGACATCTCTGTCTACGAGGGGGGGTGGGGGATCCAACATCTATTTTAAAAGCAATTTACAGATAAAAACGGATGGAGTTCTATTTCCCCACTTCAAAAAGTAATAATTTTCAGAAAAGGTTCAAAAACAAGATGTGTACATTAGATGAAGAACAGCGTGCAGTACCGTTAAAAGTAACATAGGCCTCTAAGAGACAACTTCTAAGAATCTTGAAAGTGTTATTATGTTTACTTGCTTCTGGCCTGTTCAGACATAAAAGGAGCAGGTAAACGCGATGAATTACAGGAGCTGGTTGTCTAGACGAAGGCCATTCTAAAACAAACGGTCCCTTCAGCCTAAGGAAAAACATCACGTCTGCCATCCCAATAACTAAGCATTATAGTAAACAAAAACAAAAATGTAACATCAAACCAATGATGTGCTACGATGTAAACCGCAAGCATTACTCGTATATTGTCTTAGATAGACATCTTTATTTTATCATGAATGGAAGTATGCATCTATTTTCTGCACATTTTTAAAGATTATTATCTTATACGCCTAAATTAAACATATAAGTTTTAATCACAAACTCGAAGCTTAATTTTAAGCTCAATAAAAATATCTCGTTATTTTTCTTTTTCACTCAGTCACTTTAATTTCCCTTTACAACATCACGCAGTAAAATGTGATAAAACAAGATTTGGATCGAACGATTTTTTTTTTTTTTTTTTTCCTCAGTTAACAAAAGCAGCCCTATGGAGAATTTACTGCAGCAGAATTTAATATTTTACGATGATTTTTCATACTTTGCACAAACAGGCAATAAATTTGTAAAACTGCACGTTTCTGCAAACATTAATTCTGGGCATTTCCAAGTATATATTTTTTTAATTTTTGACGAGTTTTTATTTCATAGTTTTTTTATTAATTATTTTACTTACTTTTTCACAATTTTTAGCTGGTGCCCTCATAAACGTAGACGTTAAGAAAATATTCAAACAATTTCAAAAAATATCCCAAAGTACGCAGATGCTTCAAGTTTAAAGACTGCGAATGAAAATGAGAAAAAAAAATTTATTTTTTTTTTTCATTCATTACAACAATACTTCCACGACGATACTCGAAACGAACGCACACCCGTAATCTGCAACCTATTTGAAAGCAACAATCATAATGCATGCACACAGATGTCAGAACTTTCTCCCCCTCTTGAGGTTTATCTTTACAGGAAGTGGTAAAATTACATACAAGATTCAATTCTTTAACCTCTAAAAAAGGGAGGGAGATATGTCCCACATTGCAGAGAATGTCATCACCGAACACTCCATCTGCCGAGACAACGTAACGACATTTGAGTTGTTGAAAATCTGCATTCAGAACTCACTGAAACAAACGGCTCACTTTAGTAAAGATTTTGACTTAAGGAACTTTCTTTTTATTTATTTTTTTTGTCTAGATAAAACATATCATATTCCACAACCCATTAAATGCTGACAAAAAAGGCATATTTTTGCTAAAAAATATACCTTTCCTTATTTTCCAATCAAAAGGTAATAATAAATAAAAAAAAATTCTTTCCTTTCTTAAATTAAAAAAAAAGTAATGTCTATGTAGAAAAAAATTCTAGCTAAATAAAAATTACCAGAGCCACAGTAAGAATATAACCTTGAGTCAAAACTTGAATCACTTTAAACGTTCAGAATACACGAAATAACCAATGAAAAAAAAGATCATCAAAAGAAAAAAAATAGGAGGTTTAAGTATCCTTTTTTGGGGTAAAAATAGTCTTTAAAAAACGTCTGCATTTAAATCCCATAAACACTTTAGCACTCTAGAACATAGAGCTGATCTGATTGACAGTTACCAAAATTAAGAGACCTTGACTTGAAGAGATTTATTGCAGCAGAATTTAATATTTTACAATAATTTTTCAATAATCATGTAGTTCATTCACACACATGAATATACCCATATACATGCAGAGGATTTCTACATTTAACTTACATTCTACATTTTAAAAATGTGCCTAAGAATGACATATTATCAAACCAACAAGTATTTGTCCAAATACATAAAATGCCACAGCTGTATTTCTAGTTAATATGTAAGAAAGTATAATAATATATAAGAAATTATCCTAATGCTTCAAACATAGTAAAATCAACTAACTCAGGCAGGATTAGATGGACAATCAAAGTTTACTTATAACTAATATAAGGAAAATAAAGGATAACTACCATGTCAGTGATTCAATAACTAATATAAGGAAAATAAAGGATAACTACCATGTCAGTGATTCAATAACTAATATAAGGAAAATAAAAGATAACTACCATGTCAGTGATTTAATAACAGCAGATATGAGCGTCTAAAAAATTTTTATACAATATGCCAAAGAGAATATAGCTTGCAACACAATATTGATTTGTTGATTGTTTGTGACTGTTATGGTAATTCTTAATACAATGAAGAAGTTTAAAAGAAATTAATATGGATGAGTGCCTTACATACCTCAAGGTAAAAGAGCAGAATATGAGAATAAAGCAATCATTATGATATTTAATAAACACCAGAACATTTCAGTTCACAAACAAAATGTGTCGTAATAAATTGCTACAAGCACATTACACATTCAGCAACATCTCTAATCACTAATGAAACTTTTCTTTCAATCTCATTCATGTCATGAATAGCATTGAAGGAGAAATTTACCAATTCAGTCTTTATGGATTTTCATATTTATTCTTGTACTTGAGACCTTTATTGATTTGACTAACAAAATTTCAACGTAACCAAGGAAAATATCTGCCTTCATCAGTCTCATCATTAAAAATTTCTAGCAAAATAAGAAGTAATTTTTTTTACACATGTAAGACATTTATCTCTGCAGAGCATTATACTAATTACTCTAGAAAGACTTTTTTATTTAAGTTCATAAATAAATACCCACCAGAGCTTTCCATGAATGCTAGCTTGTATTCTAATTTTGAATTTCTGAATTACATACTGAGAGATACTAGAAACCAACATAACAAATAGAATTGGTTGATCATAAATGTTTATGAATCTTCATTAAGTTAACATGCATCAAATAATTGAAATAATTCTTATTTAGGATCCATAACTGATAAAAGCCACATATGACAGAACAAAATTATTTTTGGAATGCAATTACATCAGTTCAACCCAAATATAATTTGACTGATATTATTTACACCCTTTTTCAAGTTTCCAATAGTCTGATATTTTTAAGGAGCATAGAATAATAACAGTAAACAATAATCACTAATAGTAAGGGGCATATAAAAAATAACATATTTAATTATATCCAGAAAAGGAAAGACTGCTCAGAACAGGTACAGTATATTTTGATATAGTCCAGAAAACACGAAAAACAATTTACACATCCACATGATGCATGAGACAAATTTTACAGCATTAAATACTATAACTATTGCTAGACTAATTATTTTAATAAATTCTACAAATTAGACATCTACAATAAGAATCTAAATTGGGGCAAAGTATGAACTATTAGGGCCGGTTCCCATAGGAGTCCGTTGCGTTGCGTTAAGGAAAAGATGATGTTGAGACGAAAATAAACAAATCATATGCCTCCAAACGATTAGCAATGAAATTTTTAACGCCTATGATTGGTTTATTTTCCTCTCAACGTCATCTTTTCCTTAACGCAACGCAACGGACTCCTATGTGAACAGGCCCTTAATTACTCTAGCTTGAATGTGACTGATCGTGAACACAGTTTCATAAATTTTATCAAAATGCCTCACACCTGTAATTAATAGAAACTGTAGGAAATGAAGGTAAGAAATTTTTTCAGAAATATGTTTGATATCAAATAAAAACTACACAACTTAAATTAACAACATAACTTCTTTTAGAATAAAGTAATTACAATTATTGATTATTAATATAAAGTAATTTTATAACTAAATGAAAATCTAATTTTAACACAGAATAAGTTTTTAATATCAGATATATTTCTAACTTGAGTAATGAAAACATTTTATATATAATTCATTAATTTTGCCCATGCAAATCAATAAAAATAATAATTAAAATTAATAAGTTACAATAAGTCAATACTTATTGTAAACTCTTACAGTTAATATTTTTTAGAATTTTGCCTAATTCTGCAGTGAAATTTCCAAACGTAGCTTATTGCCTTAGGTTATACAGCTTTCATATAAGAGCATATAATAAAACCCCTGATTTAATGGTTATTCAAATAAGCATATTAACTAATCCATAGTAAAATTGTCAAATGTAGTTTATGATCTCCTGTTATACAGCTTCCATATAAAAGCACTTAATTAAAAACCTAATTAAACAGTTATTCAAATTATGAGCATATTAACTAATACATTAATGATGTAAATTTTTATCACAAAATGCATTTATATATAAATTCATCAACGGAAATCATGAGTAGCATATATAGTCATCACACATTCATCTAAGCAGTGCTTTTTTTTCTGGGGGTATGCAGGGATACAGTGTATCCCCACCTATTTTTTTAGTATTATTTTGGCTTAACTTAAACAAAATTTTAAGAAATTTATGAATCAGTTGTTAATATATAACAAAAAGTATTTTTTCTTTTAATTGTGAGTTTTTTCCCCTGTCACCTGACGTGTAAAAACACGGTTCTAAAAATACGTACCTTTATTTGCAAAAACACAGTATACCTATCTTTTTCAAAAAAAAAAAAAACCTGCATTTAAGTAACATAGATTCAAGTACCACAGTATATCTGAATCATCAGAAATAAACAGGTTTTCAAATGAAAATGAAAGTTATTTAAAGCCCTGTAATGAATGACATTCATTAAAATGTATTGTTGCAAGTGGAAAAAATCACACACATATCAGCTATATGCTACTTTTAATAGCAGTAAAATCTATAAAATCGAACAAATGCCACTGGACAAATTTTGAGATTAACTTCCCAAATGAATGATTTAAACAGGTAACATCGCACATCATTCACTATTTAAATTTTTTTTTTTAAATGTAATGAACATATATGTTCATTACATATATATATATATATACATGAATACCATGATTGTAATATTAATGTTAAATGGGATACATGAGAACACCAAAATGAATTAAAATTAAATCATTGAAATATAAACCCAAATCCTGTAACATTTCCAATATCCTGTAATTTTTCACATAGTCTGTTCGATAACAATGGAAACTAAACTGCACTCAGTGTTATTTTTCTCACAAAAATGCTTTTAAATTGTATATTTTCATATAAAAATAGAAATGTCTAACAGAATACGGTAAGAGTGACACAAGTTAGTGCAATTTCTAAAGTTTTTTTTTAATTAAAAATGCTGAAACAGAACATTCAGTAAACAGTTTCTTTAAATTTAAAATGAATAAATTAACTGAACAAAAAAACTGTTATGTTATAGATTATAAAAAAATAGGCAAATTTAAGCTATATGTTGAAGAAGACACATTTATAATGCAAAAAAAGGAAATAAATTATGAATAATTGCCAATTAGAAGTACTATTTTCTAAGCACTTTGAGTAGTGAACGAGGAAAATTTATGTGTGTCTCGCTATCAGATTTCTATCAGCAAGCATAGATGGCTTTTTAACACAAATTACAGCCACCAAAAAATTTGCATTGTACACTTGCATTGCTAGTTAGAAATTTACAAGATATGTCATCTCTATCATGCTTAACGCAACAAAAAATTTGCTTGTCACTCTTTGTAGTGTTTTTACATGTCAGTTAGATTTCATGACTATATTTCATGCGTAAAAGAATCAATTTATTGTGTTATACTTGTCTTAAGGTGAAATGATTTATATACGATTTTGATTTTACACTAATTTTAACATTTTCCGTACGGAAACGAAAACGAACGGAAAGTAAACCGCTTCCAAGCAGGATTGAATAACGTTACCTAATAAAGGTTAACAAGCAATTACCACAATTTAAATTCAAAAAGTCTTCTGAATCACTAAACAATGTACACTTAAATGACTCAGGCCGGTTATTTACAGATAGAACTGTACAAGCCATTAAAACCTGGCCTTGTTTACTCATTAGGCCTAACAAGAGCAAACGTAAACAATGAATGATATTTAACATTTTACACAATTTCAAAGCCACAAAGCTATCAGTAAATCATTTATTACTATAAAAATCCCTACGAACGAAGAAAAGGGTGTGTTTTTCTAATGGTAAGTGTGTTTAACATCAAAATTTATGAGTTGTCATTTGTTGGCAGAGAAAATTTGGCGCGTTTGGCGACACCTGCATATTTAGGTAACCACAAATTTGAAAAGAATGAAACCGGCAAAAAATAGACACACATAGTTACTTATTAGTGTATACACCTTCACTCGCAAATAAGTAACTACATTAATATTAATTTCAAAATCACACTTACTCAGTAAATTATAAAATATCCATCCATCTAAATAAAGGATAGATTAGTTACTCTCAAATAAATGATATTTACTAAGTAAATTTAAGGGTACGGAATGTAAGGTTTTATTAATAGAGAAATTTACGAAAACAAAAACATGACTCACCCACATAAATCCTCATGTGTTTTGCACGTGGAATTATGCCAAAGAATGTGACTTGGCTTCAAGGACACACGCCAAGGCCAGGGGAAAAGTGCATTGCGTTTCTTCAAGATTTTCTAACTTAAAAACGTCGGCGTTAGTCAATTAAGGTTTTATGAAAACTAACAAAGTATACTATCATTAATCACAATATCCACTAATTAAGAATATATCCAACATTAATCAGCTGAGATTGACACGATTCGCGAATAACGGTATCATCAAAAACTTGAATCAGATGATGTCTCACAAGGATTCACGGCGCACTTCCGACGTGCTTACAACTCCGAGTCCATCTGCCGCGATGTCGAGTTGCGTTGACCGCTAACTCACGACAGGGTTACTAGATACAGATGGAATCACTTTTTAGGCTGACAGTGCAAACGAGGACGCCAAACGCAATGCCAAATGGGAATTTAAGAATCTGTGTGTCGGCCTTGCTTATGGATAGCGCATAGAGAAGGATTTAACAAATCATGCTAAGGAATGTATAGAGACTGCCTCGCTTTCAGTAAAACATTTTTTGGCAGCGTTGTTGAGAAATGTATTGTCATACGTACTGAATATGAGTGGCAGTGGTTATTTCTTTTTTTGAAAAAAATAAATAAATAAAAGATCGTAAATGAATTATTTAGGGAAATATATGATAAGTAAATGATAATATATGGAAAAGATGAATTTACTAGATTTTGTTTTTTTAATTCGAATAGAATATGAATAAAATAATCATTTCATAGTAGTAATCTAGTTGTAGTTAGATAAGAATGTTGATAGGATAGGATAATAAGGTTATATTTATAACTATTTTATATAGTCATAAATATGCTAATCTAACACTTTATTTGTTTGTTTGCTTTAATTATACTCGTTAACCGAAGAATAATAAACCTGTTATTACTTTTAAAATATATATTATTATTGAAGTAATGTAAAGAGTTTAAGATTTACAGAAATGATTTTCAAAATTTCCGCTATCTCTCTTGAAAATATTTACCCTTTTTAGTCAATCTTAGGGGAGGGGAGGGGAGGTACGCTTAAGATTCCTTGGACTCATTTATAACGAGCCCAAGATAATGGTCGTATAACGATCACGTTGTTATGCTTAGATAACTCCAAAACGGCGATGTCATTTTAATATTATTTAATTTTACTTCAAGAAAATTCTCCAATAATAAAAATTCCCCAATTAAAGGCATGTGCTTCAACTTTCTGCCTTGTATATTTTAAAGTGTGCAACAATCCTGAAGTATACTACGGTAGAATTAGGAAAACGAATACAAGGAACTTGCAGTGAATTCGAATGCATTGTATTCCTCATACAGAAAATATTCTTCCAAGTAATAAACTGGTTATATTTTTATTTTGCGGTGACGTAATTACTTTTATAAATCCAGTTTAATTGACCCTTTTTTATTTATATTGTAATGAATAGCTCATGATGAAATTTATTATTATTATTAGATTTCTTTTTATAAAGCAGTACTTCTTAGCCTTTTTCAGTCTACCTCGCTCTTTTAGCGTAGATTAGCACCCCTACTTAGAAACTCAAAAATGATAATTTTTTTTAATATATATATTTTTTAATTTATGCATTTTATGAACAAAATCTTAACTGTCCGAAAGTAGATCTGTGTATGCTGGAACGACAGTAATTAGTTCAAGTTTCTCTTTCTTTCTAGCATATGTTGAAAATTAGGTATTTAGAAGTCATTAGGGGAGATATTCAGAGGATATTTAGGGGATTTTATGTGCTGTGTTAGGCCCACATCCTGGTGAAAAGTTACTATGTAACTTGGAGAATAGTTTAAGAGAGAAAATGTGGCAAATAAAAGTTAAAAAAAAAAACATAATAATTATAAAATAAATTTATTTCACTTTTATACACTATACATTCAACTTTGAAATGAATAAACAGTGTTTCCATAAGAACTGGAGAAAAAACTCTCACTAATGTAGGCACAGACAAATTAACGCACCTGAGAAGTATAAACAGGCTTTCCCCAGTGAAAACGTAAACAAGCTTACCCAATCGAACATTATATAAAATCTCATCTAAAAGGAAAGATCAATCTGGTCATCATAGGCAAACAGTTCTGTTTGGGGTTCATCTGATGGAGTATAAGCGCTACGGTCATTTTTTGCAACACGAGGGCTAATTAGAGCATCTAATGGAGGGGGGGGGGTGCCTTTGAACTTTTGACGATGAATCCAAGGTTAACTACTCCATCTTGTATTTTTTAAGCTGCCAGAAGAGGACCATCAATGTATACTTAAAGTAAATTAGGGTTATTTTCACAGAGGCAGCTGGCTAGGCCTTCGGTACCAGAGTCTCTGGGTTCAAATCCCACTCTTGGCATGGAATTGTGGGGGAGTATTTGTAGCTCGGAATCGGCTTTAAGCAATAGATCCGGGTCTAATTAGCTTTCCTGCAGCAGAAGAAAATGACCGTAGCGTCCTCAACCAATTAATCACAGAGGCAGTTATTCTGCCAATAAACTGTTTTAAAGCTCAACGTCAGCCCGCGCAACTATGATGCCTTCGTTTTTGGTATTAGGGGACATTGCAGCATTCTTATTTTTTTTAAATTTCTTTAATTTATTTATTAAAAAAAGGTTTACTTTGCAGTATAATCGACAGAATCTAAACTTACACGATCAATTAATGCAAAAGTATTTAATTTAAATACTAGACCAGATACAATGAGATTAACATGTATACCGAATATGAGTAAAAAGCATTCTTAAATCAAAAACTATTTTTTAAATGCCCCGATGGCAGTAACTCGCCTCTCATTCAACAGCTTTATACAACCGTTAGGAAATTTGGCGGCTGGAAGGACAAAGTTTGCGATCAGGAAATCTGGGTTTTTTTTTTTTATTGTTTCTGATGGATAGGTCAACGCCATATATAACGGTGATCTAACACAAGTGTGGGAAGCCTTCTGAGGAGGTTGTGCAATGGATAGTGCGCCGTGTTCATATTAATGATTAGGAAAACTACATTTAACTACCTCAACTGTTGGGATTCTCCCTCCAGACTTGAGCAGTCTGAACTGTCAATGCACTTTGACTACTATCGCTCTGTCGGCCGGGTCTTTCTTCTATTGTAGGCGTTAGTGAAAGTAGTTTGTGGTTGGCTTTGAGGCACTGCTATCGTCTTCTGCTTTGAATAGGGTTAAATAAACAGTTCTAGCAATAAATAACGTTAACGTTATAACACGGAGGGGGGTAGGAGTGGCTGAGCCCTCTGCCCGTGTAAATTATGCAGTGAAAATCGAATCTTTCGTGTGTTCTGTAAATTTGAAATTCTTTATATATTCGGTTTTTAACGTATTCCAGAAATATGAAATCCCCTAGGCTCTCGGGTCTTTCATAAACCATTAAAATTGTATTAACTCTGACTGGGCCTGCTGCCCCGTCCTCCCACCACCACCCTTCTCCGCTGAAAATTTGTTCTAGCTATGGGCGGGATACACAATAGCTGACAAAAACCTAACCAAGGTCATTTCTGATTTATGCTTTGTAATAACACATGAAAGGCTTATGCATTTCTAAAGGCGAGACACGTCCTTCTGCCCTCCCACCAGCCGACACCCCGATACCAATAGGTAAAAAAAACTAGAACTATCTAAGACAATGTATTTCCTTTTTTTCCTTCTTTTGTCTTCATTAAACGGAGCATAACATCATCTTTGTAAGAATTTCAGTCCTCTAAAATTAACAAAAGCAGGATAAGAAATGTTTCGTGGAATTCGGACCGTAGATTACTGAGTTATGGGCATTTTTTTTTTTTTATATTTTATAGTTTATTCATCCTTAAGTTTAAACCACCATATCAAGCGATGGCATTTTTTCAAATACCATTGACACTACCTGGCAGGCTGAAAGAAGAATCTTATATATTATCTAAGAGCACTCATGTAGTACAGTGGTTAACGTCGGGAGTTCTACGCATTGGACATGGGTTCGAATCTCAACTAAGGCTTAGATGTTCCTGTGTTGCCCCCTTATTGGGACCAACTTTGGCTTGTGAAAATGGTGCTTCTGCAATAACAAGTAATATAAAAACAAAATTTTTCAAAGTCAATTCCAACTTAGGTCAACAAAGAAAAATTAGAGTGTGAACTAATAGTAGGAATTGAAAAAAAGGATTGCCTGCGAGAACCTTGCCTACCATGCGAGATTAGGGGGGGGGGGGGAAGAAAGAGAAAAAGTTTGTCAGGTTGGGGATTCGATCCCGCAACCTACAGGACGGGAGGAGCCCGCGCTACCGCAGTGCTACCGTTTACAGAGGAAGAAGAGGGAAATTACTATTCAAGAGCAAGAGACGCTCTAGGTCTAAAACTAAAATCGATTAATTAAATTTAATTAATTAATTAATATTTTAAAAAACTGTATTAACATCGAGTGTCATCCACTACAAGTTTAAAAAAATGTATTTGAACTTGAGTGGATCAATAAAAAGTATTTTATTAACGATTGAAAATTTGAACAAGATATATATAGGGAGAGTGTGAACTAATAGTAGGAATTGAAAAAGGCGAAAAAGGTTTCGCGTCGTTGACAAGCAAGTGTCGTTAATATAAATCCCTGCGGCGCTGGGAAAAAAATTTAAGAATATGTATGTATGTATGTATATATATATATATATATATATATATATATATATATATATATATATATATATATATATATATATATATAATGGTTTTCAGCTTTTAGCTTTTGTTATTAGTGGATATTCAAAACTTTAAAATTAGAGATCACAATAACTAAATTTTTGTGAAGAAAAATACAAAGAAAAATTCCTCTAACAAAATATTTATGTGCTTAAGGCTGCTGTGCACTAACCCTATTGGATTCACTCACCTCAAGGTTAACGTATGGAGAAAACTTATCTTCTATTTACGGCTATGTAAATGCTGATAATCAAATAAAAAATGGCATTTTCAGATAGCCTGAACTTTTCTGCACCTTGAAACAGGATTCATTTTATTAATTTTGTCCCTCAAAGGAATTTATGTGCGTTTGAAACACACTATACCAGATTTTTTTTCTTAATAATTTAAATTTTAAAATATTATTTGCATTTTTTTAAACGAAAAATATCCCGAGGTGTAAAATATCTTTCTCTATTGCGAAGTATGATTTAAGAAAAAAAAAAATCTTTAAATCCAAGTCGGCAATCTTTCCAACTCATTTTCTCCATAGGTTAACATTGAGGTGAGCGAGTTAGTACACATCAACCTTAATGATTCTCGAAAAAGCTTATTATAAAAATGGGTTTTGTAAAATTTGGTCAAATAATCATAGAGTAGGTTACAATGGTTATAAATACATAAATTATTTTATGAGTTTTTATGAAAGGAAGTAAAGCCAGTCAACTTTTCTTCGGCCTGCAAGTTCAAGAAAATGTTAATGAAAAATGGCAACTCGACCAAAAATCTTATAAAAAAAATTATTTTCCTGCACACTTAAAGATTCTTCATAACAACGAGGAATAATTAATTCTGGAATATTTAATTAAGAATAGCCATGATGTGGAGTAGCACTGGTGATTTCCGATCCTCCGTATATTGTTAATGAATTAAGAATGTATGAATGAAGAGGGGAGCATGAACTACAGACCGATATATTTGATAGAAAATAATAGATAGAGATGATAGAAAGAGACTGAAGAACTGATAGAGAATGAATAATAGAGAAAGATAATAGATAGAGAATGAATTATTGAATGAGTGAATTAATAAATTGTGATCAAGCAGAAGCAGGCTGCATACTGAATGAAGGATACGGAACGAATAAATGAATGAAGAGGGTAACGAAGAATAGAAAAATTAAGCCCTGAATAAATAATAATAATAATTATAATAAAAAAAACTAACTCCAGTTTTTTAATAATTTTTAACACCATCACCACACATATATATCTGATAAAATCATATAAAAGTAAACTTTTATTTCTGAGATTAGCTTGAATAACCTATGGAGTTCTTCGTGGTCTGTGTATAGTGAGCATAGGCGTAGCGTCGCCCCCCCCCCAACTTAACTTGAAATAAATTAAAACGTTAATAGAAATTCAGTTAAAATCGGTAAATCGCAGAAAACTTTAATGAAAGTTGGATTTTTTCCTCTTTTTCAAACTGTGAAACTGAAGATTCTGATTATCTTTAGCTTTAACATACTTTTTAACAATGACATGATCCATAACAAAATTTCTATGCTATATTTTTCTCCTTTTATTTACATTATATTTATTTTTCTCATTGTATAACTTTTGAATATTACTCAAACATCAATTCTATTGTTATTCAATTTCAAAAAAAAATCATATTGTTTCATATTTTAAGGACCGCCTGGCAGTCAATGCGAGGAGGAGGGCCCTATCTGAATTTAATTCGCCCCCCCCCCTCCAAAAAATAAATAAATAAATAAAAATAAAAGTTAGAATCACGCTATGCGTATGATAGTGAATGACCAAAAAGATCAATGGTGGTCCAACAAACACTAAATATCTTAAGTTTGTTTGACTGTAATTCAATAAAGATAAAAATCGGGCCATAATTTTAATGAATATAATACCCTATAAATGAACTAAAACAGAATAAAACAAATTTTTTTAGGATCGGATTACATTTTGTCTAGACATAGGAATTTTTAATCATATTTTATAATCCATTTATAGTCCTAGAGAAATGGGTTTTTTGTTTCATGCTTTATTACAGTCATGATCTGACAAGAAGGGTTATCTTTTGTTTACTTCTAACCTATTTTATTTTCAGAGAAGTGGTATTAACTCGGTAGTATGGCTTTATGTGCTTTAAAGCCAAGAAAATTGTTCCAAGTCTTTTCAAAGATGACTACTCGCGTTCAATAATGTTTTTATCAAAAGTATTGGTTGATGAACAAAGTTAATTCTCTAAATAGTGAGGAATAATTGATTCTGATTATTGAGTTACGAATCACATGAATAGATTGAAGTATTTAATTTAAATATCCAAAAAAAAATTAATGAAATATAGAAATCAGCTTTGAAAATACATACATTAAGTTTATAAAATTGAAAATGTGTGTTTGTGTGAAATCTGTTATATATAAAACTAATGTTTACAATAAGTAGTTATTTAAAATCTCGTAACGGTGACAAAAAATCCCCCATGAGCGCAGTGGCCCGGTTGGAAAACAGAGATTACTTGTCGTTCATATCACTTGTCGAGCCAGTGATCTGAACGTCCCTGGTTCGATGCCGGTCGCTGACAAATCCACTGCCGAGTACACTAACGGCTGCTGGAGAACGAAAAATCTGTCGTGGCTGCAGTGTCGTCCAAGTTCCCAAATTTACCTCTGGAGGTGCGGGGTCAAGTGTTCCGGTCTCGTCACTTGACTCGGTACAAAATTATGGGGCCGGTCCTTTAGCCAAGTCGGACTCCAACGCTTGTGCTATTAAAAACTGGAGCCGCACCACTTCGCCCAATAGCCGTTATGGACTTCAACTGACAATATACTGTTGGTCAAGGGGCATCAGTCACAACACAACAACAACATAAAAATCACCCAAAGGAAGGCTGTCTCTGAAAAGTGTGATCTTAAAGATAAATGAATAGAAATGTAGAGTGAAAATGTATAGTACGGTGATAATAAGACATCACATTACGACAATTTCCTGTTTACATCGTGATTTGGGTTTCAGCAATTAACTGTTTACCCTTTATCATAATTGTGAATAAATTTGTATTTTCAAAAGAACAACGATTTGTTGGTGTCCACTCGGCTACTACTTTCTTCCCTGCTGTGGTATAACGGCTCCGGTCATCATCATCATCCACCGGGCCGGGCCGGCATATTACACACACACACACACACACACATATATATATATATATATATATATATATATATATATATATATATATATATATATACCGGGTGGCCATAATTAAACTGACAGTGCTCACAGTGTTCTGTAGCGCGATCTATTTGCAAGAATGACGCCACATTTTGTAGGAAGATTAAACAAGACGGGGGACGAAGGATTCCGCGAAAAAATAAATTAGTTCCAAAAGTCACCGCTAGGGGAATATTTGGCGCTGTGTAATAGAAAATAGAGTGTTAACAAATGCAAATTAATACGGAATAAAATTACCTTTTATTATGCACATTTTCTTATTTAGTTCAAGTGCAATATGGCAACACTTTTAAAAAAGCGTAAAATCTACATAAACACAGATAAAGTCTCGTGATCTGCAATATCAAGTACGCTGAGCAGAAGAAGTTCTTTATTGAAATTTCACGTTACATCCATTGGCACAGTGCCAGCTGCTTGGGTTTTAAAAGGCAATGTGTTACGTTTCGAATCAATCGGATTGAAAGTTTATGTGCAATGTCTCCTTCTTTAGTCGAGCGTGCGTTACTGGTCAAATTCTGTTACCTCAACCAGTGCAACGCGTCAGCCGCTCTTCATGCTTTTAGAACGCAGAAAAAAATGCGTAAAGGTAACGGTCCTGTGTCAGTTAATGGGCTAAAAGCAATGGTTGCGACGTTTGAGAAAACAGGTTCTCTGAAGGTTCAGTCAGGCAGAGGACGAAAACCTGTACCACGGGATGCAATCGAAACAGTTGCCACGGCGATTGTCGACAGAGGACCAGACAATATTGCTGCCACCTCTAGCGCTCGTGGATTAGCTCGGAATATGAATATGCCTTACAGTACGGTATGGAAAATCTTACGAAAGATTATCAACTTCTATCCGTACAAGATCAGCCGTGTACAGGAGTTACTGTACCCCGACCATGATAAGCGATTGACTTTTGCTCTCACCTTTCTTGCCAGAATGGAGGTGGATGATGCTTGGCCGTGGAAAATCTTATAGGAGACAAGGCCCACTTTTACCTGCATGGAACTGTGAATACCCAGAACTGCCGAATTTGGGATGACAAATCACCACATGCAGTCACAGAAATTCCCTTACATTCACCAAAGGTAACTGTTTGGTGTGGGTTCACAGCGGAATTTATCGTAGGTCCATTCTTCTATGAGAACATTACCCCGACAGGACCGGAAACCTGTTCTGTTACCGGAGAAAAATATCGCCACATGTTGAACAGCTTTGTCATTCCAGCACTTCAGCAAAGACAATGCCTGGGGGAAATCATTTTCATGCAAGATGGAGCCCCTCCACACGTTGCTGTACGGGTGCAACAGCTGCTACGACAGAAATTCACAACAGAAAGAGTCATTAGCCGCTACTTTCCAACTGCATGGCCACCTTGGTCGCCTGATCTTACCCCATGCGACTTCTGGCTATGGGGTTACCTTAAGTCCAAGGTCTATCAAGGAGTGGTCCAGGACCTGGCTACGTTGAAGGATAACATATCACGGACTGTACGGGAGATTCCTGCAGACATGTTACTTTCTGCTGTTGTGCATACTGTGCACAGAATGCAATATGTGGTCCACAACAACGGCAGCCACATTGAACCTCATTTGAATGCAAAATAAAAGGTAATTTCCGTATTGATTTGCATTTGTTAACACTCTATTTTCTATTACACAGCGCCAAATATTCCCCTAGCGGTGACTTTTGGAACTAATTTATTTTTTCGCGGAATCCTTCATCCCCCGTCTTGTTTAATCTTCCTACAAAATGTGGCGTCATTCTCGCAAATAGATCGCGCTACAGAACACTGTGAGCACTGTCAGTTTAATTATCCCACCCGGTATAATTAAACCACCCGGTATATATATATATATAACCAGCCACCAGGTATATATATATATATATATATATATATATAAATAATCATTTCTGAATATTTTACACTTATTACTGTGAACACGGATGTCTCTTTTCGAGCAGTATATGCATGCACACACACACACACACACACACACATATATATATATATATATATATATACCGGGGGGGGGCAAAATGTCCGTATAAACTTTAAAAATTCATAAAAACTGGAAAATAATCAAACACAAAAAAGCCATATCCATATATTTATTCAGAAATGAAAACGAGAACGAAAACAGAAGTTCTGGTCTTCCTCTAAGACACAAAATACATGCGTTCTTCATACACTACTAGTCCATATCTCAAAACCAATCCATAGGGTCCGTAAATCTTCTGACACCATAATTGTGGGAAATTCATTCCCACGGTTGAAATATCAAAATGCAATAACACGTATTCTTGACTAATATTTAATTAAACACAAACCAATTACAACTTATGGTCACAATAGATTATCACAATAAGAAAACACAGAATGTCAGTGCCCGTCTGACACGACATTAAGGCCTAACGCTCGTCTAGCGTAAGCAAGATAATACAACGGGCAGTCTGCACTCAGTAAAAGTACTGCAGACCTCCCTTCAGAAGAGACCTGAAACTGGTTTTAAGGTTGCTACCTAGGGGATGTTGATTCTCAAACTGAGGGGTCGGGGTTAATCAAAACCCCAATACCATTTCCCGCGGAAAGTATTTATCGCTCTTTAGGCATTAAGAAAATTATGAAGGTTTTAACTATTTAGACTTTAAGAAAACCATCGCATGTTTTGATTTCCATTTTCATGTAATCAACGTATTTTGGGACTTTTTACCCTACATCGTATTACTTACTATTTCCCGAAGTAATGTAAGGGAGTTTCAGAAAACCTGAATAAAATTTAGAGCCATGTTTATTTTTATAAATACTGGATCATACAAAAATTTATTATTATTGATACAGATTTCAGGGTATTTGGGTTTTGCAACTGTTATTTTTTTCTTTCGCCAAAGGAGACGCGATCTTTTTCGGTAATTTCGTTTTCATTTAAAATAATAATCCAAACAGAAAATTCCTGAGTTCTAAAAACTTAATTTGAACTTAAGAAAAATGTACAACTTGTATGTCGAAAAGTGTGAAAGAACAATACAACATTTCTCAGCGAGCAAATATATAGGAAAATTTTTAAGAATAATTTTAAGTTTTCATCACCCACATAAAGATACGTGTCAAAAATGCGATTTGCTAGATATGAAAATTAAAGCTACCTTAATGAAAAAAGCAACATTTTAGAAGAATATAGCATATATTTAAGTAATGCAGAATTGGCTAGAAAAACTTTAAAAGAAGATCAAAACTTAGCATAAACGAACCTAGTTAAATATTTCACATTTTCATTTGATCTACCTTTTTCCTTCCATATCCCAAACGAAGTAATTTACATTTTAACATTTATTTATTTATATCATCTTTTTAGTATAACTAAAATTATTTCTTAATAAACTTCGTTATCCTTGTATTTACATGTCTTCATTTTAATTTTTATTTTTTACATTAAAAAATTCATTTCAGTGAAGGTAATGTATATAAAAATATGGACTTGAATTTCCACTTGTTTTTATTTTTTATAATATGTTATTTTTGAAAGTGGTATAAGTCCATTTGGAGCTAAAATAATCGTATATTTTTTTAAATAATTTTAATAATTATTTCACAATAAATTAAAAAAGTGTATAGTGTCAAAAACATCACTCGAATTGATTAACGTTTGCCAATATTTTTAAATTCTTTCAAATGCAAACCTTTACATATCTCGATACATGAACAAAAATGGACTTAACCACTTTCAAAAATAACAGCTCATATGTTAAAGCCATTTCAGTTTAGACATTTTTAATTTTTCTGGTCAAATAGGTTCAATTGGCTTAAGGTCGGCCCTGCCCTTTAAAGTGTGCTACCCTAATGACCTCTTCTAATGAAAATTAACAATTAACTTTATCAACACTATAAAGTTTTCCCATTTTCCGCAATTTGAATAAGGAAAACTTTTGTCAAACTTTAATTTCCCCCTCTTTGAAATATTTTCTCATAACTTGGTTTTTGTTAGCCATATTTTTGGCCAGTTTAAAAGTTAATAAAAACGGAAAAGATGTTTTGCTTGGTTGCAAATTTATACCTTGTAAAATAGACTTCAGAAATCAGCATTTAAACATTTTAGATTATACAGCACATCACAGCAGTTAATATTTCAAAAGGTGTGTATTTCTCCCCATCTGTTTCTTGTAAACACTGCCTTTAGAGTAAACCATTGCCCATCGGCAGGAAAACACCTGTTAGACTCTTCCTTGGGGTAAATGCTGATATTTGGCGAAAAGTGGGAGATGTTTGGTGACAATCTCTTCCTCTCTCGTTGACCTTCGCTTAAACGTTTCACCCCTCATCAAAAAAGAACCCTCCCCGAGTGACCAGTTTCTCGGGGATCTTCTCTTCGGAGGTAACCAGTAAAAATACAGCGTGCCGTTTGCACTCCACGAAAAGTAAACATAGCGGGCGTTCCATTGTCTCCGCCCACTCAGCACCAGCGGTTGAGTTGCACCTCGTTTGCTCAACCTGCGCTTCATCCGTGTTGCCACAAGAGTAGAATTCCCACACACACACATATATATATATATACAGTATGCCCACTAAAGTCCCTTGCCACCCTCTTAACTTCGGAACGGCTGCTGCTAAATTCATAAAAGTGGTGTCTAGGTATAGTAAAGTAACCATAGGCTACTGAATGACCACGCCACCTGGTGGAAAACTGCGGAGTTAGCATTCCTATCGAAAACGGAATGAGTTAGAGAAAAAAAGTGATATGCAAAGTTGTAGAGAATCATCGATTTAGAAAGAAAAGTCACCTTGTGGACATTAATGTGAAGAATAGAATGGTTAAAACGTGCATTTGTTTTTTCGTGTTTTCCTACACTGTGACGTCACAAAGCTTGAACGGAAGGAGAAATGATTATCTTTCGGGCAAAACATGACACCGCAATGTGCACAGTGGTATATCACTTGTGATCCCCAATCAAAAGGTCCGCGGTTCAAATCCCGAGGGTTGCAACCTTGTACTGATTGCCTTTATAAACAGAGTAGACAATACGTAGATCGTGTAAAATAGTGTCGCATCAACTCAACGCAACTTGCGCTTGGTGTTCGAAATTTTTGCAGTATGCAAATACGTAAGAAACGTCACGCTATAAAAGAGACATCTTCTTGGGGTTGTAGTATGCTGATGCTCATAGTCATAGCTGAGTATTCCAAAACTGAGTAGTATTGTGAGATGGTTTTACTGTACGGTGAATGTGGACGTAAGGCACGATCAGCAGCAAGATTGTACCGGCAACGTTTCCCTGCAAGCCCGCATCCTTCTCATCAAACCATCCTAACTGTTGTAAAACGTTTAAGTGAGACAGGCTGCGTTAGTAGTCGACCTCTATCTAGCAGACCAGCTAAGATAGGACGGCAAGTTCAATCGGATGAGGTATTAGCATACGCCCTAGCATATCCGAAATGCAGCACAAGAGAGATCAGTCAACACTGTGGCCTCTCCAAAAGTCAGGTTTAGAAAATCCTAAGCGAATTAGGCGCCCATCCATACCGACCAACGCCTCAACAGGTTTTAGTGGACGGGGATGCCGAGGACGCTATACATGGTGCAACTTCGTCATGAATCAGATACAGGTCCAGCCAAAATTCTTGGCAGATATAGTGTGGACGGATGAGGCATGCTTTTCACGGAATGACATGTACAATAGGCAAAGCACCCATTATTGGGCGCTGGAAAATGCTAGATGTTTTACCGACGTTCGACATCAAATGCGGTATGCTATTAACGTTTGGTGTGCAATTTACAACAAGCTGATCGACCCAATATTTTACAATGGCACGTTAACTGGTGCACGATATTTACAATTGCTACAGAACGTAATACCCGATTTTGTGGAGAACCTGCCGTTGTTTAATCTTAGGTATGTATGGTTTCAACATGACGGCGCGCCTGCTCATAAGACATCTCCAGTGAAGCAGTACATCGTCAAGGAATTCGGGTACCAAATAATTGGGTATGGCGGTTTCGAAGAGTGGCCTCCACGTTCGACCGATCTGACTCTACTGGACTTTTTCCTGTGTGGATACTTGAAACAGCAGGTGTACGCCACCCTTCCACAAACATTGCAACACAAACATCTCAAATAAAGGTATATTGTTATAGCTAGTTGTTTTTTACTTTCTCAGATCGTTTTGTCACGTCACAGTGTAGGAAATCATGAAAAAACAAATGCGCGTTTTAACCGTTGTATTCTTCTCATTAATGTCCACAAGGTATCTTTACGTACTAAATCTATGATTCTCTACAACTTTGTAAATCACTTTTTCCCCTATCTCGTTCCGTTTTCGAGATATGAATGCTAACTCCGCAGATTTCCACCAGGTGGCGCGGTAGGCGGTTTCATTTAGTAGCGCATGGCTACTATACCTAGACGCCACTTTTACGAATATAGTAGCAGCCGTTCCAAAGTTAAGAGGGTGGCAAGGGACTTTATAGGGCATACTGTATATATAAACAGTTAAATTATTAAGAATAGGACTAAACAATGACGATTGAGTTAACATTTTAACATAACAGAATATAATAATAGGTAAATGAAACAATAGCACCAATGAGCAAATGAAATATGCAAACATAAATAAGAATGACAGTAATTATAAATAAGAGTTTTCTCGGATCTCATCAGCCGCACGAATGCCATCCAGTAGCTGATAAGTTTCCCTTTAAGTTCATGGTATAATGCGGCTGTAATCGAAAGAGGTTTTGACACTGAATTAAGGCTGCTGTGTACTAACCCTATAGGATTTGCTCACCTCAATGTTAACCTATGGAGAAAATGTGTCCAAGGATTGCAGACTTGGATTTAAAGATTTAAAAAAACATTGTACATTTAAAAAACATTGTAATAGAGAAAGAAATTTTTCACCTTTGGGGAATTTTCCGTTTAACAAAATGTAAATAATATTTTTAAATTTAAATTATTCGGGGTAAAAATCTGGTATAGTGCGTTTTAAACGCTCATAAATTCCTTTGGTGGACGGAATTTAGAAAATGAATCCTGTTGCAAGGTTCATGCTATCTGAAAATACCATTTTTAATTGATTATCAACATTTATATAGCTGTAAACAGAAGATAAATTTTCTCCATAGGTTAACATTGAGGTGAACGAATCCAATACGGTTAGCACACAGCAACCTTAACGTAAAAGATCCCAGTCAGCAAATTTATTTGATGTCTGTAAAAGAAAAATGTGGGATTTCACAACGCATTTTAGTCCGATTTCATTTGCACTACAGGTAAGCTGTCTATAGTTCTACCCCTGTTCTAACAGTCAAGAAATATCGTGGTTTCGTAATTAAAGGAATAATTTTTGACTCGACTAAATCTATTAGGAACTTCTGGAATGTATATTTTTTATGCGTATTATATAGCTTTAGGAATTTTCTTAGACGCTTCAATGTTAATTTGCAGAGTACTATTAACGCCAGTAGGAGGCTTGAGTTGTAAATTCTTACTTCATGTGGTAACATATTAATATGATAACTGTCTAAATATGGGAAAACATCTCCTAAATATCCAATCAGACTAATGTATGAGTCTTAAATTTTAAAACGTACTGTTTATCTAGGTTATTTTTTTAACGACAAAGAGGCAGACATATAAATCAGAAAGAAACGCAAATACGTATTACACTATTTATAAACTGAAAATATTATCGTAGGCATTGAACATGACATTGAAACGCAACAGGCCGTATTCAGGGCTCGCCCAGTTTGGCGCCTGCCATCGGCGCCGAGCTAAACGCGCCATTTGTAAGTTATGATTAAAATTTATCCGCCTCCTATCCGGAATGGAAAAATCATGCATGCATCATCCTCACAATTGACTTGGAACAGTGCAATATCATGTTAAGAGGAGGAGGATTGGGTTAATATTTTTAAACGGTGAAAACTTTTTTTTAAATCATCGAAAATAACGTCTTTAATATTCGAACTATAAATACCAAAAAAAAAAAGTAGCAGTTCGCTTTTACCTCAAGCTTTGTTTCGAAATATATCACAGTAAAGAGTAATTAGCGTTAAATACGGCATCAACAAATGCCTCGTTTTACGCAAAGTGAAATAAAGTAATTAGCAAAAAATATTCTTAAAACCTCTGAGGGATAGAAAGGGGAAAATTTAAAGGATGTTATCATGAAGTCCTTTCGCCGTCATGGCTTACGGATAGTATACAGACAGGGACATCGCCAGGATGGTTTAGAGCAGGGGTTCCCAACCTGTGGGTCGCGAAGTGTTTTCTTGGGGACCGCCACGGTTTTATTCAAGTAAGATAACATTTAACTACAGTGGCTCCCAAAAGTGTTCGTACACTTACGATTTTCAATGAAATAGGGGTCTATCCATTAATCAAAATGAATATTTCAGAATGGGTATTTAATAATAAGATCTCACAGGGCAGCAGTGGTTTTGGTGCCGGGGTATTTGGAGCTGATTTCATACGAATTTGATGCCCTGAATTTAAATATGGCGTTAGTTTTTGCCTAGGAGCTCAAATTTCTAAGATATAACATTTTAGTGAAATATACGTTACACTATTTTAAGTTAAATCCATGGGTCAAATTAAAAAACTGAACACGGTATTTATTATCAATATTATATATTTTTAAAAATGTTAAAGGAACTTAAAAATCATAGAGAATATTGCAGTAGTACTTATCTGTTAAAAATATCCTTCAACCATGAAACTTTAACCTGAACTGTTTTGTTTTAGACTGTAACCGTTAACTGTGTTTTGTGTTTCTTGTTCAGTCAGTAGCTGTAACGTTTTGTAGTATGTGTGTGCTTTGCACAAGCTTTGTATTCTTTGTCGTCAATATATAATTCAGTTTTCCTTTTCTAATAAATGTAGTTTTTGTAATCTGCTAACCTAGTTTTATCAGGTTATGGGTCCATCACGCTTCATCTGCGCTATTAAAGATTCATCATGCTATGCTTAATCGCGGCTGTTAGGCCTAAGTGGAAAATGCACGTGGTTAACTACTTTTGTTTTACGGACTCTTTTTGCGAACGCTTTTGTTACGTATTGTTGCTACAATAGATTTCAAAGCGCAAATTGAGAAACTGGAAGGTTCCAAAAATTGGACCAAATGGAAGAGCCAAATCGAACTTTTGTTACGACATAACGATGTGTTAGACATTGTTACTGAGGATCGAGAGTCGCCGATCGATCTCGGAGAGACGGCTTCAGAGGACGTAAGAAAATCATACGAAGCAAGGCACAAAGCTTTTCTTAAGAGCGATGCGTTAGCTCAATTAATTCTTGTAAACAGCATGGACGATGCTAATATTGAACTAACGGCAACGTGCGATACAGCAAAGTGTATATGGGAAAAGTTACTGTAAGTCTACGGGCAGAGTTCGGGCCAGCGAGTAGATCGTTTGATGGAGCAATTTTTTAGCTTGTAAAAAGTTGCTGCAGAAGATGTCGTAACACACATTGCACGTCTGCAACGGAATTTCTGTGAACTGAATGACGAATTCAAAAGGCTGGTGAAAACGGAACTACCTGACTTACTGCTCATGAGTCGCATTATGTCAACTCTCCCTACAGAATATTTTGAATTCAAGAGTGTGTGGGAATCTGTCCCAGTGCAGGAGAGGACAAATAACAAACTAACAGAACGTCTTCGACTTATTGAAATGAGACTGCCATCCAAACAGAGTGAGAGTGCAGCTCTTGTTGCTAAATCTTCAGCAAAGAAGAAAGAGAAATTAAAACCTGAGAAAAAGTGCTTTCACTGTCACAAGCCTGGACACATTGCAAAATACTGATACAAGAAAAGTGGTGTAAATAAACGACCCGATGGAGATGCCTTTGTATACCATGCTGGTGTTACAGAAACAGATCTGTGGTTAGCTGACTCGGGTGCTTCAGCACATATGACGAACAGCGAAAAAAATTTCCTATCATACAAGCCGTTTTCTGCCCCTAAAGAAGTAAGAATAGGAAATAATGAAGATATTCTGGCATATGGTGAAGGAATAATCAACGTGGAAATGCTAGTCAACAAAAAGTGGGAAAGAAATCACCTGACAGATGTTTGGTATGTCCCAGAAGTAAGCAGAAATTTATTTTCTGTTAGTAAAGCTGTTGACAAAGGTTTCAAATTCAAAGTTGATAAAAATGGATGTGCCTTTTTGAAAAATGGTGATGTGCGAATGACAGGCAAAAGAACATCTCGAGGCTTGTATGCACTAGAAATGAGGGTGAGAATGCCTGATGAAGCTGCTGATGTATACATTGCCTCAGGAGATACATTACAGCTGTGGCATGGAAGATTATGTCACCAAAACAAGCGCCATGTGAAACAAATTTTAGAAAAAAGAGGTATTCGTGTTGAGGTCAGTGAAGAGTTCTGTGAAGGATGTGTGCTCGGAAAACAAAACCGAAAAAGTTTTGGCTCTACAAAGAATAGGCCAGTGTGTGCTGGTGAGACTATTCATGCAGATGTCTGTGGCCCCATGCAACAGAGATCAATTGGAATGTCAAGATATTTTGTTTTCTTTAAAGATGACTTCTCAAAGTATAGCAGAGTCTTCTTTATTGAGCACAAATCTGAAGTAGCAAACTGTTTAAAAACCTTCATAAATGAAGCAGAAACTACTGGCAAAAGAATCAAGGAGTTTAGTTGCGATGGTGGAAAAGAATTTGATAATGCTGAAGTACATGCAATCCTTGCATCAAGGGGAATAACTTTAAATTTTGCCATGCCATATACCCCAGAACAGAATGGTTCTGCTGAAAGAGAAAATCACACACTCGTTGAAAGTGCAAGATCCTTGATACATGCTAAGAATCTCCCTATCAGGTTGTGGGCTGAAGCGGTTAACACTGTTGTTTATATAATAAATAGAACTGGACCCACAACATTAGAAGGCAAAAGTCCATATGAAATATGGTTCCAGAAAGAAACTCCAAATATTGATCATATTCGTGTTTTCGGTACAGAATGTTTTGTGCATGTACCAAAACAAGAAAGAAAAAAGTGGGACAAGAAGAGTGAGAAGGGTAACCTTGTAGGATACTGTGGTAAGAAAGATGGTTACCGAATTTGGCTTCCAGTTGACGGTAAAGTTGTTTTGAGCCTTGATATCATACTCAAAGAAGAGAAAGTCTTAATCTCCATGAATACATCTGAAATTCCACCAAATCTGAGTATCACTAAACATAATAGAAATTTGTATTGTACACTTAGTACAAATAAGGTTGATCCTGAAAATGAAGAAAATTTAATAATTGCTGAAAGTTTGGAATCTGATAAAGAGGACTGTGTAAATGGAGAAACACTACAAAGTCGTAGTCGAAGAGTGACTAAAATACCTTCCCATCTACAGGATTATGTTTTATTCGCAGAGCATGATGTCCCTGACTCATATGCCTCAGCAATGCAATCCAGTGATGCTGAAAGATGGAAGCAAGCAATTGAGGAAGAAATGGCCTCACTGAAAGAAAATCCCACTTGGGATCTTGTAGATTTGCCCAAAGACAAGAAAGTGATTGCAAACAGATGGGTTCTCCGAATTAAAACTAAAGGTGATGGATCTGATGATCGTTTCAAAGCGAGACTTGTGACAAAAGGATTTTTACAAAAGTCAGGCATCGACTATGATGAAACCTTTAGTCCTGTTTCCCGATATGACACCGTTAGAATGCTGTTAAGTGTTTCTGCATCTGAAAATCTGCAGCTTCTACAGTTTGATGTGAAAACTGCTTTTTTGTATGGTGAATTACAGGAAGAAGTTTTTATGAAGCAACCAGAAGGTCTTGACGATAAATCTGGTAGAGTGTGCAGACTAAACAGAAGTCTTTATGGTTTGAAACAAGCTCCACGATGCTGGAACAGAAGATTTGTTGACTTCATAGAGAAACAAGGTATGAAATGCAGTAACTCAGACCCCTGTTTATTTGTTCGAACAAATAGTGAAAAGAAATTATTCATTGTTATATACGTTGATGATTGTTATATACGTTATATCTTGTTGCTGGAACTGATGAAAGTGAGATTTGATCATTTGTGACCAAACTGAAAGATGAATTTAAAGTGACAACTGGCTCATTGGACTGTTTCCTTAGAATGGACATAAAACGATTACAAGATGGTTCTGTTTTTCTGGAACAGACTGCTTATACAAGAAAGATTCTTAGTCGATTTAGAATAGCTGAATCAAATGCTGTTTCTATTCCATGTGAAAAAGGTGACACAAATGAGAATGACAGTCCAGTTAGTGAAGATATGCCCTATCGTGAAGCAGTAGGGAGTCTTATGTATTTGGCTACAGGGTCACGTCCAGATATTGCATATGCAGTTAGTGTAGTATCTGAAAGACTAGAAAATCTCAAGGCATCAGACTGGAATGCTGTTAAAAGAATTTTCAAGTACCTCAAAGGGACTTCAGGATATGGACTGTTATATCTAAGAAAATGTGAGAACAAACAGCTTGAGGTGTATAGTGATGCAGACTATGCTGGTGACACTAAAACTCGACATTAAAGAACTGGTATAGTTAGCAAGTTCACAAAAAGTGCTATCTCTTGGATGAGCAAAAAACAGAGAAGTGTTGTTCTGTCTACAACAGAGGCAGAATATGTGGCTGCTAGTGAAGGTGCAAAGGAGATAATTTGGCTCCACAGACTGCTAAAAAAGCTTTTAGCAGTACAAAATCAACCAAACTTGTTTGTTGACAATGCAAGTGCCATAAAACTAGCCAAAAACCCAGAATTTCACAAGAGATCTAAGAACATAGATGTGAGGTATCACTTTGTATGAGAAAAATATCTAGAGGGGTTGTTTGATATCAAACACATTGAAAGTGAAAGTCAGATTGCTGACATTCTTACAAAACCTCTGCCTCGTATCCAATTCCAGAAGTTGCGTGCAAAACTTGGACTTAGGTGTTCGAGTCATGTTTGAGGGGGAATGTTAAAAATATCCTTCAACCATGAAACTTTAACCTGAACTGTTTTGTTTTAGACTGTAACCGTTAACTGTGTTTTGTGTTTCTTGTGTCAGTCAGTAGCTGTAACGTTTGTAGTATGTATGTGCTTTGCACAAGCTTTGTATTCTTTGTCGTCAATATGCAGTTTTCCTTTTCTAACAAATGTAGTTTTCGTAATCTGCTAACCTAGTTTTATCATTATCTAATTACAAAGAACAAGGAAGAGGGAAAAGTCATTGATGAAACAAACTAGTCACTGAACAGTTCGGAAACTTCTTTTCCGTGACATTCTTGAATGTATTTTGGAACAGTCCCTTTTTAAACTCCAGCAGTAATCTGCTATCCTGTGCGAATTCAATCTTCCTTGGTAGTGGTCCTTCATAGTTTTAATATCCTGGTGAAATCTTTCACCTTTTTCCTCACTGGTGTCTCCTAAATTTTCAGGAAAATAGTCCAAGTGCCTGTGTAAATAGCGCACCTTACTGCTCGTGTTACACCCAAGGGATCTGAAACTGTTTAGCATCTCATTTACCAGTTCAACATAGTTTTCAGCTTTGCATTTGCCAAGAAAATTTCCGACAACTGCAACAAATGAAGTCCAGGCTTTTCACTTAGCCTCATTCATGGAATTTACGAAGGCAGGATCCTTAATGAGTTGTCTTATTTGTGGGCCGTCAAATATTCCTGCTTTAATTTTTTCCATACTCAACAGTAGGAATTTTTTACTTTTTATATGCAAAGCATGATCCGTTCTTATCAAGAGCCTTTGCAAACTGCTTCATTAGGCCCAGCTTGATATGCAGTGGAGGATTTTCTTTCGTCCAACTAAAGGGTCGTTAATGACATTCTTTTCCCCAAAGTCCATGTTTTCTCTCTTAGGCCACTCTTTTCTAACCCAGTGGTGTGTTTTGTCTCTACTATCCCAGAGGCACATGATGCAAAATATTTGATGCAGCTATATTGCTGTCCAAGGAGAAAATTTACCATTTTTAAGTCCACACAAATCACCCATTGATGTTCATGATACTTTATCTTCTCCTAGACCAAAGCTATGTCATATTCTTCTTTCATTTTCGTTGAGTGAGCAATTGGTATTGAACCATATTTGTTCCCATTGTGTAGAAGAACACATTTCAAACTTCGCTTTGAGCTGCCAATAAATAGACGTCTATCACCTGGAAAACATTCAGGAAGACCCATTTTTTCCAGGAGTCCAGTTTCCCAGGAGGACAAATTACCAATACTTGAATCTGGAATGTATGGAATAGAAAAAAATATTGATGGATAAGTGGATGTACAGTAAAACCTCGTTTATCCGGCACTCGTTGATCCGGATCTCCGAATAATCCGGATCAGATTTGTAGACATTTTTATTTAATGTTTACATTAGATAATAATTTTTCTCTATGATAGCAAGAACGTCACTACAAATACGTCAAATATTCGCATTTTAGTTTGATTCAATGTACAGTTCCTGCATAAACTGTACAATAAATTGTGGTAATAAAATGCTTTTTGTTGAGTTTAAGAAAACTTCTATAGACTTACCAATTCTTTGTTAAGAAATGATGTGAAAATATTTTATTTTTTAATGTTTTGTAAACAATACTATATAATTTTGTTACAAAACAAAGTAAGTCCTCTTAGTTCGGGATTTTGTATTGTTTATTACCCATATTACCCGGATTATCCGGATTTTCAATTGCCTATGGTCCCAGATTGCATATGATCCCCGGATATCCGGATTGCCTATGGTCCCAGTTAGTCCGGATAAAAGAGGTTTTACTGTATCTAAAAAAGTAGAGCTGATAGAGAAAAATTGATTTCATATTTAGATTCAGCGCCCCAAATATACCTAAAATCAGTTCTAAAATCCTAGGCACCAAAAGAAAAAATTTTTTTTGTAGCCCTGTGATTATAATCTATTTTTAACAAAACTTCTTGAAATATTTTAAAAACATCGTAAAACTTTATTTTTAAGAAACCAATAATCAAAAAGTAACAAAAAAATTCTCTCACAAAAGTCATCGTACACTTGCAAAAAATCTCTACATATTAGTAAATATTCTAATTTTTCTTTAAATTAATATTTAGTAGGATATCCTTTAGCATCCACAACTGCTTTTAAACGTCTGGGAATAGATTGCACCAGTTCTTTTGTAAGTTCTGCATCAATATTCATCCATTCTTCCATCATAATTCTTTTTAGTTCGCTTTTCGTGTGAATGTCGTGTTGTCGTACTCGAACCTCCAGTTCTCTCCAAAAGTTATATTATAAATGTTCTCTCCAAATATTCTCTCCAAATGTTCTCTCCAAATCTCTATGTTCTATTGGGTATAAATCTGGCGATTGAGGGGGTGTTTTCAAAACTTGTGGACAATTATAGAAACACCAGAGACGAACGTTGAGAGCTTAGGATCATTATCTTGATAAAAAACAAAGTTGTTTCCAATACCCAATTTTGGGCTGATAATTTTAAATTGTCTCTTAAAATGTTTACATAAACAGCATGATTCATTATGCCATCAATAAATACCAAATTACCTAGTCCTGATGCTGACATGCACCCCCACACAAGGACACCTCCACCGCCATGCTTAACTGTTCCTACTAAGTTCTTGGGATTAAATTCCTCATTTTTTCTTCTCAATACAATTATACGCCCATCGGAGCCAAAAATGTTAAACTTGCTTTCTTCGACAAATAAGACATTATTCCTATACGTTTGGGGCTTATTTATCATTGATAGTGCGAAGGAAAGCATAAGCTTTATGTTTTTCTCATTCAAAAAAAAAAAAAATTATATACGGGCAGAATGCCCATGTAATCCAGCTGCTCTGAGAACTCGTCGAACAGTTTCAGGTGAAATTGAAGTAGAAAATGTTTCATTAAATTCTGCAGAAACTTTTACAGGATTCAAACGTGGATTTTTCACACATTTTCTAATTCTAAATCTCTGATCACGTTTTGTTAACTTTGCCGGACGACGTTTTCTTACCTTGTTTTCTATCCGATTTTCTTCTTTAAAGCGTTTTATCACATACTGCACAGTGGAATGGGATAAATTAAGTAATTTAGCAATATTCCGAACTGATTTACCACTACTATGATGGAAAATAATCAATTTTCAAATGCTGTTTGTTGTTTCTTTACGACTACGAGCCATTTTTAAATAATAAATACACTGCTGGCCACTGTAAATGCAACACCCTGAAGGAAACATGAAAATATCATGAAATTTACAACATGCATTAGCGGAGGTGAGACATGCAAATGATTAGAATTTCAGCGCAGACGCACATCACGCGCGCCTGTGGCGCCACTTCAAAGCGCTATTCAAGGCTTGGAGATTTTGACGATTTCAAGTTCGGCAATTGTGTTTTTCTTGTGGTTTTTTCAAAAAAACGATCAATTATGTCTCGTCGAAAACAGCGATCATCTTTTGATCAAGTATCCGAGTTCGACAGAGGAAGGATAGTGGCCTACCAAGATTGTGAATTATCTTTCAGGGAAATCGGTAGTCGTGTTGGACGAAACCAAACAACTGTAATCGTTGGATGCAGGAGGGTACGACGGACCGGCGTGTTCGATCGCATCCACCTCAGCGCACCACTTCACGTGATGACAGGCAAATTGTGCTCATGGCAGTGACGAATCACTCAGTCACATCACTCAGTCACATCACTCAGTCACACACAGCACATGCAGTCTGAAACGCATCATCCAGTGTCTGCGCCGTTTACAGCAGAGTGGTCTGTCCGCAAGACGTCCATTGCTTTGTCTACCCTTGACGCAGAACCACAGACGTCTCCGCCGCCAATGGTGCGATGACAGAAGGATGTGGACGGCAGATTGGAATGAAATTGTCTTTACTGACGAGTCACGCTTCTGTCTGCAACACCACGATGGTCGCATTCGAGTCTGGAGACACCGTGAAGAGAGGATGCCGAACAGCTGCGTTATGCACCGCCACACTGGTCCTGCACCGGGTATTATGGTATGGGGCGGTATTCGATATCACTTTCGCACACCTCTAGTACGCATTGCCGGTACTTTAAACAGCCAGCGCTACATGTCCGACGTGTTGGAGCCAGTTGTCCTTCCTTACCTTCAGGGCTTGCCCACAGCCATATTTCAACAGGATAATGCACGACCACACGTGGCACGCATTGTCCAACGGTCCTTCGTCAATCACCAGATTGAATTGCTTCCCTGGCCGCCTCGCTCTCCGGATCTTTCGCCGATAGAAAACATGTGGTCCATGGTTGCTCTACGATTGACCCAGATTCCATCCCCAGCTGCCACAGCAGATCAACTTTGGCAACGTGTGGAAGCTGCTTGGTCTGCTGTACCCCAAGAACTCGTCCAAAGTCTCTTTGAATCAATGCCGAGGCGTGTGGCAGCGGTGATCTCCAACAATGGCGGCTACTCTGGCTACTGATTTTGGCAGGAACCACACTTCACAGAAGTCTATAAATTTAATCATTCGATACTTGGTCAACATGTTATATACAAAATAAATTTTGTTGTGATATCTCTTGTCTTTCTTGGTGTTGCAATTTGGGTGGCCAGCAGTGTAGAATATTAAGGAGTAGGCAAGCAAAAATTAAAGCCAAACGATATTTTAAATGCCACCACAATTCAAAAATAAAAATAAAGCGCCAGACGATAATTTTAATTATGAATTTATGCGAAAATATTTCAGTGTACGATGACTTTTGTGAAATAAAGTTTTTGTTACTTTTTGATTACTGGTTTATTAAAAATAAAGTTCTACTATGTTTGCGCATTATACGCCGGATATAAAAATGATAGATTTAAAAATAAGGAAAAGATGAACATAAAAAAAATTAGATTTCTACATGTACCTAAATGCTGTTTATTTAAAAGAAATGACATAACTTATGAACTTTAAAAAATTAATTATTGGATAACATGAATATTTCGCCATGTTTGTCTTCCGTTATATTTTCAGGCACAACATCGAATTTTGTATCTGAAAGACAGTTCTGAATAAGAAAACATCTGACTCCTAATTCTGCGAATTCATTCGGATCAGAAGTGCGTTCTAACCCTTGTTTGCAGAATTATTTACTCCCTCAAGCATTTCCCCCACACACATATTGTACCCCTTATCGCTTGTTAATTCAGTATACCATTGTTTGAAAGCCTGGGGAAATTCTTCGAATGAATGACTTCAAAAGAAAAAAAATCGCACATGTACATTTTAGGTTTCTTCGTCAAGAAAAGGGTGAGCGTTATACGGAGAATATACCTAAAAATTAAAAAATGTAGTTTATAATTATAGGTGCTCGTTATACGTCGGAAAATACGGTAATTTAACTAAAAAAAATATTCAAATATATATCTACCACGAAAATGTAAGGCAGTGACGTTTTTTAAAGGAAAAGGACTCGTTCAAAATATCAACTCTGTTCGTTAAAAATTCACCGCTTTTATTTGCCGGGGGGAAAAATCGGTTACTTACTATGTACAGTATACAAATTCAAAATGCCAGTTTGTATTTCATCAGCCTGCATTGTCACTTTTGGCATTACTATTGCAACTTCTCCAACTAAATAAAGCAATTTTATATACGTAAGAGTTTATTTATTTCTATTGTTATATTATTCCGAACCAATATGGAAGAAGTATTATTTTTCTTCATGTTCTGTCCTGTTCTTGCATTTATATATCTATGACTGAGAAATGGATGTTTCTAAAAGTTCTCCATTTCTTACAAATTGTCTAATCCAGATCATATTTGAATGGGAATGTCCGCTATTCATAAGTTTCATAAAACGTGAATAAAGACGATATTGCGAACATATCAAGAATAATTTGGAATTCTTCCGATGCCATGAACCCGGTCTTAAACGTCAGAGACTGAATCGTACAGGAAGTTTTCATCAACAAAGGGAAGACCGACAACTAGCATCATATGAAGTCGCACTGAGAACTTCCAAACACAAAAAGCCTGACAAGACTGGAAAAACGCTCATCGAATGCTGTTTGTTGAGGACGATAAAAGTTACTCCTTGGGGAAGCTATTGACACAGAGATTACACAAATTCACAATGTAAAAGCAATGTCTTTCAAATTCACAATGTAAAAGCATTTCAGATATGTCCGAATATGTGCAAAGCTGGTTTTCGATGAAATCAAAGTTTCTCCCATTTTTTTTCTATGTTAATGAATCAACGGCATAAGTTCATGTTGTCAGTTGCTTGTTTCCGTGAGATATAGTCTTTCAGATGACACCAAAGAAGAGTTCTTGTTTTGCAGTGCACTCGACACTACAACCACAGGTGAGGATGTTATGTATAAAATTAAAGAAAAAACTTTTTTAAAAAAAATATGGATGACTGCAGTGAGAAAATGCCTGTGCAAGTTTGTACTTACGGAGCTCTTTCTATGTTGGGGTCAAAAGTAAAAGACCTTGCTTTTGAAGTCACTGTGTCATTCACAGATATGTGAAGCTAGCAAAATTTTGCCAACCCCTCTGCAAAATGGGCTTGATTCAGTGATCAATATTGTGAATTCCGTCAAATCCGAAGCCCGTAACAACCCCCCCCCCCCCTTTTTTTAAGAACTCTAATAAAACATGAAATCAGATCACGAGGCTCTTCTGTTTTGCACATCTGTACTCTGGAAATCAAAGGAAAACGCTCCGAACCGTGTTTTTTGAGATGAAAGACGAAATCTAATTATACTTAGAGATTCAATAATAGTACGAGCAGTCTGCGAGGAAACCATTGAAGGGGGTCGCGATTCGAAAAGGTTGGGAAACACTGGTCTAGAGATTAGAACTCTGAGGTCCAAAGATCGTGAGTTCGATTCCCATTATTGGCAAGTGGTCGTTATAAGCCGAATTGATTAGTAAATTTTACCTCCTTCACTGTTAAAACATTTGATAACAAACTGTATTAACATGTTAATGAGATCATAACTTAAAATAGTTATTCGAGCGTTATTAAAGCAATTTTATAATGTTTTTGCGATAAATAAGACAAAGCGTTTCTTATCATAAATTATACAGCATAAATGCAAATGCTATGAAATTCGTGCAATAAATATAGGCAACATAAACTGAAAGCAAAAGTGAAACAAAGCTGAAATGTAAGTAAATTAAAAACGAAATAAACAAACTCTGCACGATATACGCAAGAAGTGGTTATTGATTGAATTCATTATTTCTTCTTCGTGTGCTAAATGTCGCCAAGTCATAGCTGTAGTATTTGTTTTATTTGAGATTTTGGCGATCACGAAAAAGTTAGGAAGGAAAATCTGTCAAAATGGAAATATTACTACCTTAGTGCTAATAAAAAGTGGACACTATTGAATGTTATAAATACATGCATAGTAAAGTATAGTTACAGCTCTTTTTTATGCAAATCAGTTGATGCTAAAATCTAAAACGCAAAGGCGATCGAAATAAGGAAGATTTATTATTATTATATATATTTTTTTCAGGAAGTGGCCCGACCAGATTACGTGAGTGAGGGTGGGGAGGTTTATCTTTCTGGGGAAGGAAGGATCTTTCATCTGGGGGAAGTAAGAAAAAATAAAACCGGGATTTCCTTTCTTTTTAGCGACTTTTTTAAACATCTCAATGGCGTGTTATGGCTGCACCACTATTTTCAACAATGAGAGTATTATTATTAAGCAAATCTTTGGATTTGAGAGGTGTTATCCTCCAGTTCAGGGATTGCCCTCGGGCCGCGTATTTTTTTAGTTGAAGGACTTTTTAACCGTCCCACCACACTAAATCAATTATCAGAGAATAATACAGCAAAACTTGTCTAGCCGGTCACCCCTCGAAACGGGCATGTTTTGCTCAGAACTGATTAAAGACCCTATAGAGCTAATGTTATGAAACAAACCTCTTTTCGACGGCCATCCCTCAAAACGGCCACTTTTTTGGAGGAATCATTAATGGCCGCCAATAGAGAAGTTTTGCTGTATATTGTTTGAAAACGAAATACTTCATTTATTTGTTCCATGTTCAACAGCACTTGTATGTGCGAAATCACTTTTCCCAGCAAGAAAAGCATTAGGGAACACGTACCTTTTTAAGTTCAAGAGACTCGACAAACATATCCCTATTTTCAATCATCAGTAGTTACGAAAGTAATTTATTCAGTAATATGAAAATTTTACCGTGAGTTAAACAGTTCTTCTTTATAAACATGGCTCTCAATTTTTTCTACGTTGAAAATAAAAAATTTATTTTTTTCAAATTTCAACCATTGTTTTTTCATTGTTATGCCAATACGCGCAACGTGCATCCGTATATTAATGAATATACATATTTTTTTAGTTTTAAAATTATGTTGCATAATATATCTTTAAAATAAACTACTTTGGAATAAAAATTGTTAGTTCTTCATAGAAAAAAAGGTTTTTTTTTAAAAAAATTTTAAAATTTCGAAAAACAATTTGATAAATTTTACTGTAATTAAATTTTTTATGGCAGGAATGACATAATAGTAGGCCATTTTAATGATACTTGTTTATATTGCCCGTGTATAAAATTTCATGGCATTCTAGCCAACTGTTTTGATGATATCATGTGCGAAATGACAGAACATTGAAAAAAACAGTGGTTAAAATTTTAAATAATTAAACGTTTTCTCTTCAAGCTAGAAAAATCTGAGAGCTATATTTATAAAGAAGAAAGTGTGTTTAACTCACAGTAGAATTTTCATATCTCTGAATAAATTATTTTAGTGATTGAAAATAGGGATATGTTTCTCGATCTCTTAGACTTTAAAAGGTACTAGTTGGTACCCGTCAAAACATGACGGCTAGATAGTAAATAAATGCACTAATTCACAAACTACTCAACATATCATTGCCAAATGTTGAAAATTATAATAATGCGCAGAAACAAATTAATGTGTTTAAGAGGCCTCATGCTTTGTGAGTATCTAAAGCCAGATTTAAAAATGCCACTGAGCATGCGCAGAAAGAAAAAAAAAATGTTAATTGTAAATTAATTATCGCTGATTAAACAGCGTGAAATAAACAATTTCCTTCGGGTTTAATATTATATTTCACAAACATAATTATCATAAAAAAATGGCAGACAGAGATCTAGAGTGACTCCGAGAAATAAACGTGTTTATCATTAAAACATGTCACTGAGCATGCGCAGAAACAGTGAGTTTCTAAAACCAGATTTAAACATGCGACTGAGCATGTGCAGAAATCAATTTTTCAATTGCAAATTATCACTAATTAATAGAAATTGCGGTTACAAAAACCAAATTTGACAAATATACAGATTACAATCTTTCGTTTAAGACCAAAATGAAGTAAATTGATGCAGTAGTTTTCTCTCACGGACTACCCAAAAAGTCGGCTTAGCAACTTAAATATATAGATTCGTTTAAGACCAAAATGAAGTAAATTGATGCAGTAGTTTTCTCTCACGGACTGCCCAAAAAGTCGGCTTAGCAACTTAAATATATAGATGTGTCAGTCCAAGGGCAGAAGTAGGCCTCAAATCCAACGTGTTTCGTCATCCGAAATCGACGTTGATTTTACTGCCCTTGCTGCATCTTGTGTTCTTTCGCAAATATCTCGTTAGATTTTTTTTCTACATTATGATTATTAAAAAAACCGATTTTATGTTTTATTTTTCAATTTGAACATATTTTTGCGAATCAAACTTGATTTCATTTTGTAAAGAAAACTGATTTTGTTTTGTTTTCTGAAACAAATGTTTTATTTTCCAGCTAACAAATATATTTTTATTATACGTAACAGAGTTTTTAAAAAAGTGCGCTTTGAAACTGTTCCTTTGAAGTTATCAGTGGGAAAAATATTTGATTTTACAAAGTTGTGCTTTGCAATTTTCGCATTTTTTTCAAAACATATATACATTATGATATCGCCAAAGTTTAATTTTCACCAAGAAAACATTTTTAATTAAGAATTCAATTTTCTGGAAATTAATAATAAATTTTTCCTATGCTTATAATGTGGTCTTATTAATGACTCTCTTTTTATATTTATTTAAATAATTTAGATCTAAATATTTAGAGTTATATATATATATATATATATATATATATATAATGCAAATTGGATACAAATCGATAGGCATACAGGTTTCGACGGAAAATGCACAATTTTAAAGTTTGGCGGCCAATGAATGAACATGTGACGGTGCAGCGCATCTTAACTGTGCGCAATTGGCAGGATATCAAAGAGGAGAAATTTCGATTCCAGGTCATAAATTCTTTGCGAATTTCATTCCGTGTACTCAGGTAGACAGTAACTATGCCTCGCATACAGGTGCGATGAACAATATGCGCAGATGTCAGCATTTGAGAGAGGACGTGTAGTTGGGCTCAAAGAAGCCGGTTTGTCTAATCGGCGAATCGCTCGACATTTGGATAGGAGCGATGCCACTATTAGACGATGTTGGTAGTAATGGATGAACCATGGCCGAACTCAGAGTCGAGAAGGAAGCGGTTGGCCAACAAACACGACAGGACGTGAGGACCGAGCAATCGTCAAAGTGGTACTCACAGCCCCAGATTCATCATTGTCACCGATCGTACGTGCAACTGGTGCTTCAGTGACCGCAAAGACCATTCATAGGCGGCTCAGAGAAAGGTGGCTGAGCTCACGGCGCCCCTTGCACCGACTACAATTGACCTCTGTACCATTGACCTCTGTACACCACAAGCCCGTTTGCAGTGACACATTCGACCTGGAATGTCACTGACTGGAGTAGAATTGTCTTCAGTGATGAATGAGTCCCGCTTGGAATTGAGCCCCGATTACCAGCGAATACGTGTCTGGAGACGCCCTGGACAGCAGTGGAATACCAACCTGACTGTCTCCCGCCATACGGACCGACAATCAGGAGTGATGGTCTGGGGTACCATTTCATTTCATAGAAGGACCCTCTTTGGTTGTTATCCGCGGACCCTTACAGCGCAGCGGTACGTGGACGATATTCTATTCCCCGTTGTGTTGCCCTTCATATCACGCCATCCTGTGCTTACATTTCAGCAAGATAATGCCCGCCCGCACATGTCGAGAGTTTCTATTGCTTGTCTTCGTGCTTGCCCAACGCTATCTTGGCCAGCAAGGTCTCCGGATCACTCCCCCGTTGGCAGCATTATAGGCAACGCCCTCAAACCAGCTCGGGATTCTGACGATCTAACGCGCTAATTGGACAGAATTTGGTGCGATATCCCGCAAGAGGACATCAGCCACCTCTATCAATCAATGCCAAGCCGAATAACTGTTTGCATTAGGACCGCAGAAGTGGACCAACGCGTTATTGACTTTTTCACTTTGTGAAGCTGTTTCTCTTGAATGAATCATCCAATTTTTCTCAAACTGTAATCACTTATTTTTCTGTACACGTACATCACATCTACTGATTTCTGTCCTTTTCGGAAAACTCCTTCTTGGTGCGTCGTTTTTTTTTTTTTTTTTTTTTTTTTGGGGGGGGGGAGTCTAAGAGTGTATATATGTATATTAGATGCACCGGCACAGCGCCCACTTGGAAGGAGTGCCGAAAATGTTGTTCACAAGAAATTATATTTTTAGATTTTTCTACCTTTCTAATGCCTGGTTTGGCGATTAGATTTTTCCGTACTTAGACCCTAGATGTCTCTGCTGACCAACATGCACATTCGAATAAATGGCAGAACTGATTGATATTTTCATCGCACCTAAGTTAACTTGCCTAACTTTGGTTAGGTTACAGTGTGAATACAGCAACGTAGTTATTTTACTCGTGTTTCCGCGTATATGTGTTTGTGAAAAACAGGCAAGAATGCAAATAATAATATTAAGATCATTTGATTAAATTTCCAGGAAGTACAAAATTTTCCTGAAGAGATAGTCCAGTCAATTTGTGCTCAAAAGGGGTCCTCGAGGGAAAATTTTGGGGTAGTTTTGATTTCTTCCATTTTATATGTTTTTTGGGGTGCTGAATCCGAATCTGAGGTTTGTTAACAAAATTTAGTGACGCAACATTGAAGAAAATGCAAAAAAAGGTACAAATTTTCATTTTTTGGCGGTTTTTTGCTTATAACTCGGAAACTATCAACTTTTCGTATTTAACCCCATTTATCAAAATTAAAGTACATAAAATTTCCTACAAATTTCACTATTTACGTTTTTTTCTCCGACGGACCGTTTGGGCTCAAGCGCTATTTGAAAATTGGCGTATTTCGGCTGGCTCCGCAAAAACCCACTTTTTACAATCCAAAACTTATCATTAAAGGCTGTCATTTAATACCTCCTTCCAATACAATGTAGGATTTTCAAAATCACATTGTATTTAAATTCTGTGCAAATATAATTCCGTCTTGTACGTCTTTTCATGTTATTTGTTCTCGGCGAGCCTCACCAAATGATTTTATAACTGCCCCGTTTGGTTTAAAAGCGCTCTTTCCTTCCATTCGATTCCTTCACAGACGATTCAAGGCCAACTACGTCACCGTGTACAAGCGTACCCAATCAACACCCCCTATATCCGATATAGGGGGTGTTGACCCAGTCTCAAGTCCCTTCATATTGTTCACGAGGTTTCCTCCCCTCCCCCCCCCCAAAAAAAAAAAAAAAAATAAATAAATAAAAACACCGGCCATCCGATTCCTACCAGTGGCAGTGCGAAGGAAGTAAGTAGTTCAGTGTTAGAATCCAACGACAACACGATTCAAAAGTTATATTTACGCGTAGTGTTAAAAATGGCTTCAAATGTGTGTTTTATTTGTGATGAAGTGCTGGATAATAACGTAGAGAAGGTGATAACGGTGCG
Source organism: Dolomedes plantarius (assembly GCA_907164885.2). Classification (NCBI taxonomy): domain Eukaryota; kingdom Metazoa; phylum Arthropoda; class Arachnida; order Araneae; family Dolomedidae; genus Dolomedes; species Dolomedes plantarius. The sequence continues at coordinate 77,033,457 of OU015498.1, forward strand.
GCAAAGAGGTTTGAAAACGTTTATCGAGTCAAGCAAGAAGAGGTAGGATGGTGAGCATGTTCAGCTACGTGAAAAATCTGCAGTTGATGTTCATGAGCGATGTCGTACAAACTACATTAATAAAAGAATGATTGCAGCTCATTTGAAGAAGGCGGAGCAGGGTAGAGAGCAAGTCAAAAGACGTTCTACTGAAGCGCATTTCAATTTCAAAACTCATTGCTTTATGTCTGGCCTCGTCATAACACCTGACTTTATAGAACAACAAAGAAAAAAGAAAACCAATCGTAATATTGTGTATCAGGTTCGAATTTTGAAAGTCAAGGAAACTATCATAAAAAGGGCAGACGAACGTGGTGATCAGTATGGACAAGCCATAATTAAACGTCTTTTGCCTGTCTCAGACTTGGTGGTTTCTGATTGTCAGTATCATAGTTTATGCATGAGAAAATTGTACAATCGTCCAAAAATTCAAGAGAAGAGAAAAAGGGGTCCATTCGCCAATCATGCTGATGCAGCAATGGAATATGTCTACACTTATCTTGAGAATAGTGATGGAGAATGTCAGTTTACGCTAGACGAGTTGGTGGACCAAATCAAGGGTGATTATCGTCCTAACATAAAGACACTTAAAGATCATCTACTCAAAAAATATGGAAGCGATATAATAATGACCTTTTCTCCAAACAAAAAGCTGGTAGTGTGTTTCAAAAACACAGGGTATAAAATTTTAAATGATGCTTGGTACCAGTAGGCGTTAAAAAAATGAACAAGAGGAAAGACTCCGGATTATTAAGACGGCTGCTGCAATTGTTGTTGAGGATATCCGGAGCCAGGTTTATGAGACAGAACAGTACTCCTCACCTGATAAATTTTTGGAAGGAAATGAGGAACTCATTCCTGAAAGTCTCCGTACATTTATGGAAACAGTTGTACTAAACAAAAAACGTGGGGACCATGATATGTGGAAGAGGAAGAACACAGCACTGGCTCATAGTCTTGTAGCAGCAGTGAGGCCCAGATCATTCGTTTCACCAGTCCTCGTAGGGTTGGCAGTGTTTCTGTACAAGAAGTACGGCTCACGGAAATTAGTCGATGTGGTTTCCTCATTGGGATTTTGTTCGACTTACACAGAGGCTGTCCGCCTGGAAGCATCAGCTGTCAGCAGCGATCCACTGAAAGTTAACCAGCCGTGTTTTTCACAGCAGGTGTACGATAATGCTGATTTTAATGTACATACAATCGACGGATACAGCACCTTTCACGTCGTGGGTACAGACTGAAGAAATACGCTTACATGATGCGGAAGGTATGTCTAATCTTACAATCTATTTCGTAATCACTCATCTCTCCTTAAGATATGATCACAAATTGTTGTTTTCTCACCACCTCTTTCATTTTCCAGATGAACAAGCCCCGACTTTGACGACAGAACAACCCGAACCTGTGCCAGGACTCGCCGCCTTCGAAGAACCTCAGCCAGGACCCTCTAAACGACAACGGCTCATATAATAATGTAATATATGATCATATGTATTGTAATACAATATAATAAAATGTAATAATTTTTCAAGATTTTTCTTTGGAATTTCAACTTTTTTGTAACAATTACAACTAATTTGTACAATTTCGGACTTCTTTAAATAACTAGAATATTATTTTATTTTTGAAAAAATTACCTGTACCTCTACATATACGATCTAAATAAGGTATGTGCAGAGAACCGGGAGTAATTCACTAATTGACAGCCATTAATAATAAATTAGAATTTTGGAGTGGAAAAAGTGGGTTTTTGTGGAGACAGCCGAAATGCGCCAATTTTCAAATAGCGCTTGAGCTCAAACGGTCCGTCGGAGAAAAAAACCTAAATGGTGAAATTTGTAGGAAATTTTATGTACTTTAATTTTGATAAATTGAGTTATATACGAAAAGTTGATAGTTTCCGAGTTATAAGCAAAAAACCGCCAAAAAATGAAAATTTTTACCTTTTTTTGCATTTTCTTCAATGTTGCGTCACGAAATTTTGTTAACAAACCTCAGATTCGGATTCAGCACCCCCAAAAACATATAAAATGGAAGAAATCAAAACTACCCCAAAATTTTCCTCCGAAAAACACAATTTGACTGGACTAAGATGGGTATAGACAAAGGTTTAGATGAATCATCGGATGAAGGAAGTAAATTGACACCAAGAACTATTTGAAATACAAATTTACAGTGTTCTTGACACTTTATTGTCTCAAATAGATTGGCGTTATCATAAAATGAAAACTATTTTTGACGATTTTTGCTTTCTCTATGGCTCGTCTTTACACTACATGAGTGTTGCTGATTTAAAAAAATCGGATGCAGATCTCGCTATTAAATATAGCAAAGATTTTAAAACGTACGAAGTTACATGTGAAATTGAAAGTTTGGAGCTCGAAGTAATGACTCTTATACAAAATATAGAAACTGCATCTCCGCTTAATATTCTAGAAGCTCTTCATAATTTTGGTTTAATTGAGTCTTAACCAAATATCATTGCATTACGAGAGAAGTGTTAGCAAGTTGAAATTAATAAAAATTATCTAAAATCAACTATCGTACAAGAACGATTATCCGGTCTTTCTATTATTTCAATAGAATACAATATTGTTAAAAATATTAATAATGATGATGTAATTAATGAATTTGCTGAAATGAAAGCTAGAAAGTGCAATAAAAATAAATCTTATTAAAATTCTATTGAAATGATTTTTTTTTATTATTTTCCTAAACCTAATTAATAAAGGGGCTTCAATGCATATTCTTGCACAGGGCATAAGAATGGCTAATTACCGCACTGTATATATATGTATACACACAAAGTAGAAAAAACTTTGCCATGTATTATTATTTATGTATGAAGCTGTTAGACGCCGATTTTTTTAATCAAATCCTCCTTTGTAAAGCACCCACAAAGCAAAGTACGAGAGACGAAAAATATATAGAAGTGGATATCTAAAAGTAAAACACGAAGTAAAACACGAAGCAAAACCAAATTAAGAATACTAGTGCAAGAAAGTTCAGTGAATCACATCGTTATCAACGGTGTCGGCATTATCAACCTTTCGTTTGATGATAATGTCGGCAATGTTAAAGTTATCGGAGGTATATAGTCATTAAACTTTATCTTGCTGGCAATCTTAATTTGGTTACCTTCTTCTCTTAGTTTTCAGTTTCAGATTTTATGCATGTACACAAAAACACATGTGTGTCTCTGTGTGTGTTTGTGCTTGAATGGCTTTTGACCTCCGGATGCATGTTTTATTGTTGATTTTAGATTTTAGAATCTCAACATGATGACTTTTTGAAAAGGCATCTGCATCGAATTGAAGTTGCTCTAACCAGAGCCTGCCCATTGTGTGACTCAGATGATGACATGGACTTCTCCCAGGTACAAAATTGCCATGAACTTTTAAATTTCATAAATTTTAGTGCCAACAATAACGAGTTTTTCAATCGTGCTAACGTTTATCATGCTGGCCGTTAGGAAATGGACCAATCAGTCCTATTACTTGGCATTGGAGAAAAATGTATATCTGAATGCATTTTTTCTTATCATTTTGTACAAAATTAATTTCGTCATCCTTTTCTACACCTCTATCTCAACACCTTTGTGCCTTCGAGGTCTCAAAATTCCAGAATCACTGACATACGTGACAAATTTTCACTCTCAAGGAATTTCTGATATAATTACCTTTTTCTCCCTCAAATCCTGTGTTTTAGATTTTTTAAACTTTATCTTTTGCCCAAAATTTAATACCGCAATTGAGTGGCTCACCAGCGCATTTTTTTGTGTGTGGCGCTGGTATCAATGCAATAAGTAGAAACAGTAAAAGTAACCACTCATAAACCTATGATATGATGCGACAAAAGTTAACCATTATGTATCTGTGAGGTTAAGGCTGTAGTTATGATCAACAACGGTTTTCAGACTTGTACTAATTTTTTAAGAGTGGTCCAAATATATGCCATTCATGGATTATCTTGAATATAAGATTATACATACATATATATATATATATATATATATATATATATATATATATAAAAGAGCTTGTCTGTTTTTTTGTCCGCTATAGAATCATAGACTGTTTCACTCACAGGGACCCAAATTCGGCACAGTTAATGTTTAGGACCCGAGAAACTTAAATCAGCAAAAACGAAGTTTGGGTCTCAATTAGTTTTTTTAAAATTAATTTTTTAATGATTTTTTGTGTCCGTAAGAGGTGCGAGGTACCCCCTGTGGATACGTTCAGTGAAATCCGAACCTATCCCTCTTCCCCCGCGCGGTGGAAGAGAGGTGCGCAGGGGGGGGGGGGAGAGCTTCATGGTAATAAACTTTGGCCTTCCCTAACTGACTGACTAACTGACAGATAACGCACAGTCTAAACCGTTGGACATAAAGAGCTGAAATTTTGCATGGTGATTCTTCTATAGTGGAGTTTATAGTGGAGGGGTGAACTGAGAAAGATTTTTGAAAAATTCTTCTTCGATTTTTTAAAATTAAATTTTTAAGCTGTTTTTCTAATTTTTTCAAGTTTGCATTTAAAATGATAATCCGAGGGTTATAAAATTTATATCACGAGAAATATCATAAAAATTCCTTTAAAACGAAATCTTTTTCGAATCTTTACCTACCTCCCTTTTCTGATTTTTGGTGAATTTTTAAAGATTAATTTTTAGAATGCAATTTATGAAATGCTGATCACGTGGTTTCTTTTCTTTTTGTGATACTTTAAATTAATTTTGCGTCACGTGCATAACAACGAAATAAATTGACAAAAGAAATATTAAAATACGATAAAAGATAAAATTTAACCACTAGACTAACTGAGATGGGAGTTTTTTAAGAATGCAGTTCAAATTAGTATGTTTTAACACAACTTTTCCGGCTCTGCTTTTTGTCCTTTGTTATTTGTAGTTTTTCTCATCGCTTGAACAGATTTACAATTCGCTTTTTCAACGGTTTTTGGCCTTGGGAAAATTAAAAACCGATACGGTTTTTGGCCTGTCGACAATAAAAAACCTAATCACCAAAGTAAGGAAAATAGGCTTCATGTGAAATCGTGCCTTACTTTGAATAAATAAAGGGGATAATGCATCTTGCACTTTACCTCTTGGGTGATGTGGAAAAAAGTACCTCTCTTGGGTGTTGTGGAACAAACTGACCTTTTAAGGGAAAAATAAATAATAAAGGCAAATGTAAATTATAAAACTTATTTCTAATTAAACAGTGGATCAAACAAATCTAATTAAATCTAATTAAACAGTATCTAACAAATAAAATTAAGCAGTAAACTTATTCAATCCAAACGTGCGAATCACGCAAAATTTTGTTATTAATTCTCAATAAAATCAGACGTATAATCAGACGAAGGTCCGCAAGCTCAAAGTTTCTTTTTTTCTTATTGTTTGTATATAATTTCAGTAGAAACGCGCTAAGCGCAATTTGTCTAGCCAGATGAACATGAAGAGCGGGGAGTGCAGCCCAGTATTTTTTTGATGGAATGCATCAAAATTTTTATATCTATATATCTACCCGGGCAACGCCGGGCAATAATGCTAGTATATATATATATATATATATATATATATATATATATACATACTGAAGAGACAAAAAACTGGTACAGGCGTGCGTATGCAAATAACGGAGATATGCAATCAGCGTAACGTGGTGCGGTCAGCAATGCCTATATAAGACAACAGATGTCTGGCGAAGCTGTTAGGTAGGTTCCTGCTTCTACAATGACAGGTTATCACGATTTATGTGACTTTGAACGTGGTGTTATAGTCGACGCACGAGAGATGGGATATAGCATCTCCGAGGTATCGATGCAATTTGGATTTTCGCTCACGACCATTTCACGAGTGTACCGGGAATATCAGGTACCCGGTAAAGCATCAAATCTCCGACAGCAGCGCGGTTGGAAAATGACCTTGAAAGAACTGGACCGTCGATGACTGACGAGAATGCTTAAACGAGATAGACGTGCAACACTCCCTCAAATTGCTGCGGATTTCAATGCTGGGGCATCAAGAAGTGTCCGCGGTCAATGGACACTGTTCAACGGACCGTCATTGATGTGGGCTTTCGGAGGTTCAGGCCCATTCGTGTACCGCCAATACCTCCATTGGACTGTTGATGACTGGAAACACGTATTTTTAAAAGATGGGAGATTAACCGAAAATATTATTGGAAACACTGTTGGCCTGAGACCAGTTATCTCTCAAAAGAATGTTGACTAATTAATTCCAATTCAGGGTTGTTACTAAAAGAATATAAATAAAAAATACCAATGTATTTGAATATAAGTAACATAATCTTGAAATATATATACATTTTTTATTTCTGTGCAGCATTGAAACCGACTCTCATTATTAATAACCTGCGACCGCTGTCTAGTTAAAATAGGACTTTTCACTGTATTTTTCGCGAATAGTTTTCATTAGGTGCAGACCCTTTCCCCTTTCTCAAAGACGAAATTCCTCTCAGTACAACTGTATCATAGTTATGCAGAAATCCCCCCATAAACTCGTATTTAAAATAGGTTCATTTATTCTCTCTGAAAAGGAAGCTTAATCCTTAGAGCTAAATAAATAATTATTTCAATCAAATTACCTGCATAACGAAACGATGATCTTGAAAGGATATTTCGACGCAAATTCAAATCTTAAGCCTCAAATTATACTAAAAATAACAAATAGTCTTTAAGACGGTATTTCAAAATGAGTAAGGAAAAAAAAAATCAAAAACGAATTCGATATCTCAAAGATTACGGCAAAATCTCATTTCCTAACGAGATCTGTCCGCAGTTGTGATATACGCATTTCAGCAGCATATCTATTGTGTAATCAGGGGAATGGGGGGGGGGGTTCCATTTAACAATGGTGGAAGGCATCTTTTATTTCTGTCATAAACATCTGCGAGATACATGGCAGAAATAATAGACTTATGCAGCTGCAAAAGATGTATACTGAGAACGGTGTGCGTTGTAAAGGGCATATAATACGGGAGGAATAATGTGCATGTAAAAGATAAATCGGAGACGAAGAATTTTGAGTATGTCTGATAATTTATTTGCATTTCATATCCAGAATTAAGTAAATTTTATGAATGATGTATGATATATATCTATCGTTGATGAAAGGTAACCTTATTACTTATTTCATTGATTTACACGCATAGTAAAGAACATTCACTGAACACGATTCCCAATACACTAAAAGCTGTTATGATTTTAATTTGAGCGTTTTCAATGCATACTTGTGCATATAAATTCACTTTCAGCTCAGAACAGGCATTCATGAAATTCCCATAAGAAAACGCTTAAAATATGCTTGCTCCAGGTTCCCAACCTGTAGGTCGAGTCAAACAAGGAGTTGTAAAGTACTAGCCGCTGCGCGACCAGCATGGTCGCTTTTAGTTTTATATTTTCTTTTTGCAAAACAGCGCAACTGAAAGTAACATATGTAAGGAATGTTACCATTACCTGTCATTATAAATATACGCTGTTAAGGAGTATTCTCTATAAGGCTGATTCTAGAACATCGTGATCAAAAAATGTGAATTTCCATTACCTCAGAACAGAGTTCAAGATAAGACTGAGAAACCCAACATCAATGATTTTAAAAATTACATCCATCTTTGTATGTACTATTTTTCAAAATTAAGATAGCAATACTTTATCATTACGACAAATAAGAAATTGTTGGGGAAATATTTAAAATATAATGTTGATTACATCACTCTCTGTATGTATTACTGTTCCCAATTCAGATATCTACACTTAATCATATCAAATAATAAATTGTTGAGAAAATTTCTTCACTTATAAAATGGAGTAAAAATTCGGCAAGTACTGAAAAAAGTGTAGAAAATTAACTGTTACTGGTTGTTGATTGCTATGCCGGCGACGGTTAAGCCTAACCTCGCGATTATTTATGCTCTCTCTTTCACGCCTCCCTCTTAATGAATCAGTTCTTCGCTTTCTTTCTTGAGACTGTTCCCAATTTTCACTTGATCGTGCACCGCGCTTTCGAACATTCCTGATTTCAGTGCGTAAATCCATGTCGACACGCGGTTGCAAATTGAGGACGGCCGCTAATGTTTACATCTGGTAATGGCAGCCGTTGCCATTCGGAGTGTAGAAATATCGTAGATTTTTGTGCCGCATACCTACGCGTTTTATATATATAGATTTTTATGGGTCTCCACGATAATTTTTTCTGCAGGTAATGAAAATATAAAAAATAAATAAATTCACCATGATAGATAGAGACAGACCCTTCCCCTGGTAATATTCCGCCCCCCTAAAAGTAAAATATACAAAAGAAGTGTTATAATTGGAAAACAATTCTATTTCATAGATAATAAATTAGAGAACAGTATTCCCTAAAATCTAAAATGAATTTTTAATCCATGTTCCAATGTTTTAATAACAAACTATCGAATACGGGCTGTCGAATCAGTATGTTGTGATCTTTATTTGAAAACTAGCTGAGTATCCGTACTTTGCTACGGAGTACATTCAAATTAAATAAAATGGTTAATGTATGCAATTAATTTGTATGTTTAATATTCACAAAACATACTAATTTGAATTCAATTCTTAAAAAATTTCCATCTCAATTAGTCTAGTGGTTAAATTTTATCTTTTACCATATTTCAATATTTTTGTCACTTTATTTCGTTGTTATGCACGTGACGCAAAATTAATTTAAATTATCACAAAAAGAAAATAAACCACGTGATCAGCATCTTACAAATTAAATTCTAAAAATTAATCTTTAAAAATGCACCAAAAATCCGAAAATGGTGGTAAAGATTCGAAAAATATTTCATTTCAAAGCAATTTTTATGACCTTTCTCGTGGTATAAATTTTATAACTTTCAGATTATTATTTTAAATGCAAACCCAAAGAAAAGTTACAAAAACAGCTTAAAAATTTAATTTAAAAAATCTAAGAAGAATTTTTCAAAAATTTTTCTTGTGCACCCCTACACTATAAGAAGAATCGCCATGCAAAATTTCAGCCCTTTAGGTCCAGTGGTTTGGTCTGTGCGTTATCTGTCAGTCAGTCTGTCAGTAACTGAACTGTTTTATATATGAGGCGTTGAAAGGCAAAGTGGTGTAAGTCACATTTTCAACTTTTTTTTATTTGAGGTTTTTTTTATTTGAATTTTTTTTTATTTGAGGGCAAAAATGTAATATCCATGTTTAATTTATAGTGGAATTACAAATAATTATTATGTGCAGTATTATAATAATTATTATGAATTATTTTTTTTCAATTTATAGTGGAATTATTTGTAGTTTTAGCAAGAAAACGTTATATCACTTACTGACTTACACCACTTTGCTTTCACCTTCTCACATATAGACTACTTACTTGCTCATCGAGTTTTTACTATATTTGGCCTCTACATATCTCTACGAGATGATTCTTCACTTCAAAACAGAGGTGAGAAACAGAATAAATCTTGAGAATAAGAGGCTGGCCATACCATAGGACCATAGGAAATGGGTCGCAACTGCAATTCCTGGGCCAAGAGGCTGGCGTTAACAAGTACCTAATTATAAAGCTAGTTGGTCATACAAAAGTACAAGCATGGTATGAAATATTGTATTTTGAAAAAAAATCTATTACCAGTAGGTGATCGAATGTTGCTTTTTATGAGCAAACGTAAGCTTCAGTAATGCAATATTTTTTTATTTTTTTGGCACAATGATTCGCAGTGCACCGGACTTTCTGACTATTTGGCTTACTTACTTTTCCATTGAGCTATCCCCCACCTGATTCGAATCCGACTGAGGGTTTTTCTTTCGGATACGTTTCTCTTGGCTTCAGCTACATAGTCGATGTAGCTGAAGGATGCTGACAGAATGCTGACCTTTCCTGTCTGATGGGTATTCTTTAGCCACTTTCTTAAAAACTGAGCTGTTTTTGGCATGCGAAGTCAGGAATTTATAACAAATTTGATTTACGGAGTTTTGACAATTGATTTCAAACGCTGATCACGGATTGGTGTAGGCTAGTAAGTAGGCGGTTACCTAGACTGAAGTTAAATTTTAGTTTCTTATTCCGTAACCTCCTTTGACGGCTTTTCTACATTGCTCGTTTCTTTTACGTATTCTTTTGATTGAAAGCGAAATGTTACGACAGGGACTAAAAATGATTTTAATTCACGTATCTGATGAGAATCTGAAGATTTTACAACTTCATGTGCTGGCTCCAGGATTACTTCGACTGGTTAGTGGGCGGTTCCTTGGAATGAAGCAATTTTTTTTCTCCCTTTCTATATTAGATTTAACATTTTTGGACATTCTTGATCGGAGGTAAAGTGTTTTTTTTCTTTTTTTCTATGATCTCAAATAAGCCAATATTTGGTTTACCTTTCATTTCGTCTTCAAAGTCTTTGATTCGATCCCATACCTTTTATCAAAATACACTCTATCTGAGGGAAGGTGGATACTCGACTGTAACATATGTGCTTCTTTTAATCTTTTGTGTAAATCTAAATTTAATGCAACATGAATAAATTCAAGAGAGAGGATTAAAAACATGGGAAGAGAGATTTCGCTGTCTATTTCGTTAGAGGGCGTAACCTGGGAGCGCAGTTGCCTCCAACTTTCCTATTGGTCGATGTCGCTTGTTTTATCAGTGGCTATATCATGCTGAAAAGCCCTTGTTAAAAAAAAGTCAAAGTTCGTTTCTATAGTTTGATTTAACAAGAGATGCAAGTTTTTTCAAACATCATCATTTGATGCATTTATTTTTTTCAGTTGATAAATTTGTCATTGTAAACTTTTTAAATCCTCTATAGCAGTTGAACGTGTCACAGCCCTGGAGTGTTCCAATTTTACAATGACCTTATCTTTTTTAGGAAATTTAAAAGTTTATCAACCCCATACCCGCGGAATTAAAAATTGATTTTGACTTCATTCCGTTTCATGAATTCTGATTCCGTGATATTGATGTTATGACAAACTTTATTTATGTCTAATAATAATAGTAAAATAAATTCGCAAGCTTAATAACTTCTTGCGTTCTCAAACATACTAATGCACTCAAAAACAAGGGCATAAGTTTTCTGTAGCTAATCATTTGAGTCTAAAATATACCATTAAAAATTGTATAAAATTCGTGACCTTATTTCCCTAAAGCTAAACATCCGTAATACGATTTTAGAGAAAAATGCTTTTATGAGCAGGAAATCCATTTGAAACTAAAAAGCAAAATCTTTCAGCTAGAAAGACTAATAAAAATTTCGAAAAAGCGCAAGCCTTTAATATGGAGTATTCTTTTTTTGTTACGAAAGTTACAAAGGCCAAAATAAAAGCAAATAATAAAGGACAAAAATAAAGGACATGTGCCTTATACGAGATTCATAAATTCATATTTTTTTATTTAAAATTTTTTTTATTTATTTATTTATTTTTTGAGAGAGAGAGGGGGGGGGAAGAGAAAGAAAAAAAAAGAGGCTTTAAACATTTTGTTGGTTATGGGTAGGAAATTTAACAACATTCCCGTACGACGTTTACTTTAAAAAAAAAAATTACCCTCAGGGTACTAAGCTGCGACCCTAAAATGTTAAGGGCTTAAAATCAGAGGGAAAGTGTGTGATTAATGTGACTATCTTATTAATAAAAGCGAATGTTTGCGTGTGTGTGCGGCCCTCAGGCGAATCTGTGAAACTTACAGCCATGAAATTTGGCACACGGGTAGTGCAGACTATGGGAAGGTGCACCTCAAAGCCCGAATTTTAAATTTTATTTTAGAAATTTTTTTATTTTATGTTTTGTGGGATATTTTATGTTTTTTAAACTTCAGATTACGATATCTCGGCAAAAAATGATCGTAGAATTTTGATCTTTTTACATTCGAAGACTACAGACATTTCTCCTTCAAACAAGACCTCATTTGCTTAAAAATAATTTAAAACAGACTAATATTTTCATCAAAATATTAAACCCACTTTTTCGAGAAATTTACGCGATTTTAAGCATCTACGGTCGATGCTCTTTGTGTTTTTATCTTACAAAGAAAATATTTACATCATCTGGAAGATGAAAGCTTTCTAATTCATACACTACTGGCCACCCAAATTGCGACACCAAGAAAGACAAGAGATATTACAACAAAATTTATTTTGTAGATAACATGTTGACCAAGTATCAAATGATTAAATTTATAGACTTCTGTGAAGTGTGGTTCCTGCCAAAATCAGTAGCCAGAGTAGCCGCCATTGTTGGAGATCACCGCTGCCACACGCATCGGCATTGATTCAAAGAGACTTTGGATGAGTTCTTGGGGTACAGCAGACCAAGCAGCTTCCACACGTTGCCAAAGTTGATCTGCTGTGGCAGCTGGGGATGGAATCTGGGTCAATCGTAGAGCAACCATGGACCACATGTTTTCTATCGGCGAAAGATCCGGAGAGCGTGGCGGCCAGGGAAGCAATTCAATCTGGTGATTGACGAAGAACCGTTGGACAATGCGTGCCACGTGTGGTCGCGGATTATCTTGTTGAAATATGGCTGTGGGCAAGCCCTGAAGGTAAGGAAGAACAACTGGCTCCAACACCTCGGAGATGTAGCGCTGGCTGTTTAAAGTACCGGCAATGCGTACTAGAGGTGTGCGAGAGTGATATCCAATACCGCCCCATACCATAATGCCCGGTGCAGGACGAGTGTGGCGGTGCATAACACAGCTGTTCAGCATCCTCTCTTCACGGTGTCTCCAGACTCGAATGCGACCATCGTGGTGTTGCAGACAGAAGCGTAACTCGTCAGTAAAGACAATTTCATTCCATTCTGCCGTCCACATCCTTCTGTCATCGCACCATTGGCGGCGGAGACGTCTGTGGTTCTACGTCAAGGGTAGACAAAGCAATGGAAGTCTTGCGGACAGACCACTCTGCTGTAAACGGCTTCGAATGGTACGCGCGGATGATGCGTTACAGACTGCATGTGCTGTGCTATGGTTCGTGATGTGACTGAGCGATCCGTCACTGCCATGTGCACAATTTGCCTGTCATCACGTGAAGTGGTGCGCTGAGGTGGATGCGATCGAACACGCTGGTCCGTCGTACCCTCCTGCATCCAACGATCACATATCCGCATTACAGTTGTTTGGTTTCGTCCAACACGACTACCGATTTCCCTGAAAGATAATCCAGAATCTCGGTAGGCCACTATCCTTCCTCTGTCGAACTCGGATACTTGATCAAAAGATGATCGCTGTTTTCGACGAGGCATAGTTGATCGTGTTTTTGAAAAAAACACAAGAAAAACACAATTGCCGAACTTGAAATCGTCGAAATCTCCAAGCCTTAAATAGCGCTTTGAAGTGGCGCCACAGGCGCGCGTGATGTGCGTCTGCGCTGAAATTCTAATCATTTGCATACCTCACCTCCGCTAATGCATGTTGTAAATTTCATGTTATTTGCATGTTTCCTTAAGGGTGTTGCATTTACAGTGGCCAGCAGTGTATAAACCTCATTTCAAGTCTCTATCTTAAAATTTCGATTTTTAATTGAATTTTAAAGAACGATACTCGAACACAAATTTCCTGCGTGGTTCTTCAAACGCGGTAGCAAAGAATGCCAGATTCTCCCCTTGGATTGCAAACAACGATTGAATCATTCAATTATGTTTTGTGGGATATTTTATGTTTTTTTAACTTCAGATTACGATATCTCGGCAAAAAATGATCGTACAATTTTGATCTTTTTACAGTCTAAAACTACAGACATTTCTTCTTCAAACAAGACCTCATTTGTTTAAAAATAATTTAAAACAGACTAATATTTTCATCAAAATATTAAACCCACTTTTTCGAGAAATTTACACACTTTTAAACATCTATGGTCGATGCTCTTCGTGTTTTTATCTTACAAAGAAAATATTTACATCATCTGGAAGATGAAAGCTTTCTCATTCATATAAACCTCATTTCAAGTCTCTATGTTAAAATTTCGATTTTTAATTGAATTTTAAAGCAGTATACGTCAACACAAATTTCCTACCGCTCCTTCAAATGCGGTTTGGAAGAAAGACCATTTCTTCACCCATACGCGGGGAGGGGGAAAGTCTCGAAGAAAGAATTTTTCGCCCATACGTGGAAGGGTGGACGGAACGAAATTTCTCGCCGGGGGGGGGGAGGAAGAATTTTTCTTCTGGCTGCGACTGTTTGCAGGACGTGGGATATGTAGCCACAAAATTTAGATACCTTGATTCGTTGTGTTTTAGTGCTTCCATTCTCTAACAATGATTACTGAAGGGAGCGGGTCCCTAAACCTACCGGCTAGACGGGCGAAGCCCGTGTCATGGGTTATGTCACAGTATATATAACATAGAAAATGTCAATTTTTTCAATATTATTTATACTGTGTTAATTTTTAAATTGATTTTCGTTAACAAACATTCTTAAAATCCCGGGCAACGCCATCTGTAATTAGGAATACCTCCAGCTTTTCCTCTCTTACAGAACAAAACTCATTTCGGAAGTTTTATTGAAGATAAAACGAGTAATTTCTGTTGTGGCACCTAAAAAGGTATTTTAAGTAAACAATTAAACTTTGAAGCGTATTCCCATCTTTAACATTACAGTAATAAGCATTACATCTTATTAATAAAAGCGAATGTTTGCGTATGTGTGTGTGTGTGTGGGCGGCCCCCAGGCCAATCTGTGAAACTTACAGCCGTGAAATTTGGCACACGGGTAGTGCAGACTACGGGAAAGTGCACCTCGAAGCCCGAATTTTAAATTTTCTTCTAGAAGTTTTTTTATTTTGTGTTTTGTGGGATATTTTATGTTTTTTTAACTTCAGATTACGATATCTCGGCAAAAAATGATCGTAGAATTTTGATCTTTTTACAGTCTAAGACTACAGACATTTCTCCTTCAAACAAGACCTCATTTGTTTAAAAATAATTTAAAATAGACTAATATTTTCATCAAAATATTAAGCCAACTTTTTCGAGAAATTTATGCAGTTTGAGGATCTACGGTCGATGCTCTTCGAGTTTTTATCTTACAAAGGAAAGATTTACATCATATAGAAGATGAAAGCTTTCTCATTCATATAAACCTCATTTCAAGGCTCTATCTTAAAATTTCGATTTTTAATTGAATTTTAAAGAACCATACTTCAACACAAATCTTATACGCGGTTCTTCCAACGCGGTACTTTAGGCATTGGAATCAATCATTCATAAGAACTACGCATGCGCACAAGGAAACGTTTTATTTACCTTTGCCGGTGTTCACTTTTTCTGTATTCTGTCAATTATTGTTTAATTTAGTTACTTTTTTGCATATTCTTTCTTTTTATGCTTCTGTCTGAAACGCTGGAATATTTTTTATTATCATTGTAATACTTCGAAACTTAACAATGTTTACGAGGGGTGTTTTAAAACAACTGTTAATTATGTTTGTGTTTAGCTCTGAGAAAAAATAATTTTGTAAAGGCTTTTTTGGTCTTTTATGCTAAAATAGCACTTAAAAATCAAAAAAAGAAAGAAAAACCTACCTGTAAATAGCATACCTTTTTTATAAATTGATCAATTTGAAATAATTTTTAATGAAATTTAGCTAAAACACTTATCATCCTGCACAAAATCCTAAAGCTAATATTTTAAACTAATTTTAGCTTTTGATTGGGGAAAATTTTGATGTTAAAACAAGTTAGCAATGTATTACATACGCATTATTTTGTACGTCAAATATAGTTGCACATTAATTTTATAGAAATTTGTGGTATGACTTTCTTAAGTAGCATGATTTATTTTTTTCTCGATGATATCTTTTTGTTAATTGTCATATTTTGAGAACATAACTTTTTTAAATTCAAAAAATCACAAATAACAGTTTAGGTTAACAAGATTTATTGTCATGAATTATATTTCACATGATTGGACAAGCCACAGGTCAAGAAGTGTTGAAATTAATGGAGGTAAGGTTAATTTTTTTTACATGCAGTAATTTTTTCATGTCCTGATAAATGATTCATAAATTAGAATCGATAGCTGATTTATACCTCATTTATATTTTTAGAATTTAACTTCTTACTTCTGTTTTAACTTTCCTTTCTATTTTACCATCATGTTTTGTTTTGCTATTATTGAAGTGTGTAAAATGTTTTTCATTGCTTATTACGATTTAAAAATTTTTTTTGTATTATTGGCCTGAGCATATCTGGCCGCAGCCTGCACTTTTTATTCATACTGTGTTATTTATACTGTATTTAGTTTTTAAATTCATTTGGTATTGTTTACTTTTCAGCTTTTTCCGAATGTTTTTCTGAATCTTTACCCCGGAAAGAGAAGCGAGACTGGAAGAAATCAGACAACAACAGCAAAGAATAGTTGGACAAAAACCACAGGATCGTCATGATTTGTTAGCAAGAGTGTTTCATCAAAAACAAAAATCACTTACGAGTCTCATCACAAAGGCAAAGATTTTTGGAGAAGTTAGGTGTCATATGTACACCATAATTGCAGTTTTGGCTGATTTAAACTCTGTATTCTCACATTTTGATGCCCCTGTAGCAGTAGTGGATTACATGGTTAACTGGAGTTACTCATTTTGTTCCATTTTAAAGGAATTAGGCTGTGGTTCATATCGGAATGGCGTTTAGAAACATACGGCATATGAGGCAGATATTACAGATCAAATAATAGCCAAAGATGACAATACTTCAGTCAGTTGTCACAAAACAACTGTCTCCGTCCACATGTTGCAGAAGCCTCCTCTACACGATTTCTTCATTCGGGAATGGCGTTTAGAAACATACGGCATATGAGGCAGATATTACAGATCAAATAATAGCCAAAGATAACAAGTGTCTATAGACAATGCGTGGATTGTCCCGTATTGCCCTCTACTAACCACAATTTTCAATGCGCATATAAACGTAGAGTACTGTAATTCAGTTTTATAGTGTTGCGTGTGAGTGGAACACTGGTGTATGGTTTTCAAATGATTTTAGCTTTTACTGGAAATTAGCAGAACATTAGCTTCCAAAACAGTAATCGTTTGCAAAGTTTTGAATTTAATTTATTAAATGATGATCACGAGATTTCTTTTCTTTTTGTGATACTTTAAATTAACTTTGCGTCACGTGCATAACAACGAAATTAATTGACAAAGAAAATATTAAAATACAGTAAAAGATAAAATTTAACCACTAGACAAATTGAGATGGAAATTTCCAAAAATTTAGTTCAAATTAGTATGTTTTATGGATATTAAATCAAATCTATATATAAAACTGTAATTTACTCTCAAAATATGCTTCGCCATGACGATAAATAAGTCCCTAGGCCAAACTTTAAAATATGCTGGCATACATTTACGAGAAAATTGTTTCTCCCACCGTCAGTTTTACGTAGCTTGCTCACGCGTTAGTTCGCGGACGAGCCTGGTAATATTAGTTCCGCCCAATGAAGAAACAAAATATATTGTTTATAAGAAAATCCTCTAAAAAGCAATTTCATTACTTTTTCAGTGTAATTTTCCTAAA
Source organism: Dolomedes plantarius (assembly GCA_907164885.2). NCBI lineage: Eukaryota > Metazoa > Arthropoda > Arachnida > Araneae > Dolomedidae > Dolomedes > Dolomedes plantarius. Next base: position 77,051,011 of record OU015498.1, read on the forward strand.
ATGTACCCCGTAGCGAAGCACGGGTATTCAGCTAGTTTAGAATATAAGTCAGACTATTTTTTTAAGTGTTAAAGAGAGTGTCTATACAATATTTGAGGCAAGTGTGTCGAAGGGAGTGAGATTAGGAATGAACCTAGAACAAACAGGCAGATGGAATTTTAATTTCTTTTTAGGTACAGATAATGAAGTCCAAGAAAATTTTAAGGACACTAAAAATAAATTTCTATGAAACATAAAGTAAGTGATAATAGTTATACCCCGACTCCTGCTAACAGAACACTTAAAACTGCGCACAATTTATTAGTATGCAAACACCTTGCAATTAAGTTTTTTTTGTGGGGGCGGGGTCTAATGCGGAAGCACTTTTTCTTGTGTCATCTGCCTTTTGTTATTCACTAGAATTTACTGGCTACTTTATTATGGAAGCACCATTTAGGTGAGCCAGAATTTCTCCCTATGAGGGGGACGACTCGTAAACGACCAAGCCTTATTCGGGATTTGAACCTAAGCCCACTGTTCGGCAGCTCAGAAGACTGACCACTACACCATGTCGACCGCCCTTGCAATTAAGTAGAAAATGATGACTCATTGAATGAAGAAGCAAATAGCATAGAAAATAACAACAGCATCTTAAAGGAGATATAACTTTTATATTTCTTCAAGTTCCAATATGAAAACTGTTTTATGTTAATTTGTATTAAAAAATGAAAATTGATGTGATACTTTGCAGAATTGAAATTAATTTAAAGGCTTACAATTTCTTAACATAATATTTTAGTATTGGGGCACAAGATGTCTACACGATCTAGTACAAAAACACTGATCAATAAGATGAAAAAAAACACACTTAAAAAAAGATATTTATTTTAGCTATCCATACACCTCTTACCCTGAAAAACGTTCTGATTACATTTCTTCGTAAGTTATATTCTAATAGCATAAGATCATGTGACGCGAGAGAACAGCTCAAAATTTCAAGGGGATGACGTCCTTTTGCTTCTTTTTCCAATTGGGTGTAACATTATACACGGCTTGCTAAATTTCCTTTAATAAAAGAATTGATTAAATGTTCCTTTTAATCAAATCCTAAATATTATCAACATTTTAAATTTAGGATAGTCCTCGCTTTCTTTCTGTTTTTGTGAGCTGACTGAACCTATAAAAATCAAATTAAAAGATGACTATTAATATTTAAATTTGAGCATTTGTATCTAAATACACTGAAGTGCCACTGAATTAGGGATAGCAAAGCCTATGCAAATTGTGTAGCGCTGCGCATCATGTATGCGCAAGTGAGGGCGCTGTGGTAACTGCATATATAGCGCGTACTGTGGTTGTTCTGAATTAGTTGTTGGAATTGCCAGTATGGGTAAACTGCCTGATTTAGACGTCTTCGATCGCGGACAAATCGTAGATGCGAGACGCATGGGCCATTCAATTTCCGAAATCGTCAGACAGCTAGGATTTTCAAGGTTGACAGTGTCAAGAGTATACCAAGAATACATGGATGGTGGAAAAAACTAGCGATCGGGTAAACTGCAAAGGACAATTAGCCTTGACAGTGCTTGGTGAGAGACGGCTCAGGCGTATTGTACGTAGCCAGCGAAGCCAAACATTAGCTCAAATTACCACCTAGTTTAATGACGGTGCCAGTCGTACAGTCAGTAAACGGACTTTGCAACGCTCGCTTCACCGTATGGGTTTCGGGAGCCGTCGACCTACGAGAGTACCATTGCTCTATACTCGCCATCGGGCACGTCTTGCCTGGGCACAGAGACTGGAGTGTAGAGGACTGGAAACGAGTAGCATGGAGTGATGAGTCTCGATTCCGACTACTTAACGCCGACGGGAGGCTGAGAATATGGCGTCAGGCTCATGAAGCCATGGATCCTGCATGCCTGGCTGGAACTGTACAAGGGCATGGTGGCTCAATCATGGTCTGGGGTGTTTTTTCGTGGCACAGTTTGGGATCTTTGGTGCGTGTACCAACCTCCCTCAATGCAATTCGGTACGTAGAGTTGCTGAGTGATCACCTCCATCCGTTTATGCTGTTCTGTTATCCGCACGGTAATGGAGTTTTCCAGCAAGACAACTAAATAATACCAAGTACCTCTCACAAGTCCCGGTTGGCTACTGGCTGGTTGGATGAGCATTCCTCTGACTTCTCTGTCATGAATTGGCCACCTAGAAGCCCAGACTTAAATCCTATTGAGCAACTTTGGGATGTTTTGGAACAAGGCGTGAAAGGCCATCACGCAGCACCAAAGAACCTTACTGAATTATGGACAGCTTTAGCCAATATTTGGCAAGCCATTCCCGTGGAACGTTTCCAGAAACTTGTTGAATCTATGCCTCGTCGTGTGGCAGCCGTTATCAAGGCCAGAGGAGGCCTAACTCGTTACTAGGTAGGTATCCCTAATTCAGTGGCATTTCAGTGTATTTGAACAATCTCCACCATTTCTGACACACAAAAGAAAATTTTAGATCAGTGATGCCACCATAACATGTTCCAAGATCGTCTATACTGTGTTTATAATATCACACTTCTTAAAAATAAATCAGAAATCAGACGTACATTTTATTAATTCATTCAACTTGAACTGATACATAACGTGCATCATGTAAACATAAAACAGCATAACTAATGATGAGGGCAGAAATTAAATAAGCTCGAGGAAATTTGTACGTATATAAAGTGGACAAGGGACCATCAGACCTCGTCTTCTTTTTAAATTTTCAATTTTTATCTCTACGTATGAAATGAGAATAATAAATATTATTTTTTACTAAATTTGAGACACTTAGAATTCACAAATAAGTATTTAAGAGCAGAATAAGGACTTTATCAAAAGGACTTTTTTTTTCAAAAATGCAAACAGATTTCCAAATACTTCATGCGCATTAATTTCTTTCTGATTTCTTCCAAATTTCTCAGAATTGTTAACTGAAGTGTTTCTCTCAAAACTGTGCATCATTCTTTGAAATCATAAATATTTTCCATCCCCCTCTAATGCGGAGGCCTTGTCCTTAGACATTCGCCTGTTATCACCGCGGTATTGCTGGCCTCTTTATGGGGGCACCATATAGGTGGACTAGCTTATGAACCGGTCCCGTAATTTTGATCCAAGTGACAAGACGTATATTTTCCAAATTTATACACTATAAAATGAAGAAAACTTAGGCAAAAACAAAAAAAGCTGATTAAAAAAAATAATATTTACGTTTTCTAATTCATACAAAAAAAAATTGATTGGACAGTTAGGTTTATATTTATATTGTAAAGTTGTATTAACAAATTTAGGGTTTTTAAATGATATGGAATGCGCTTAACATTTTAAAAAATGCTGGCATTTTTGAAAAAAAAATTTCAAAATTAGTCTTTATTCTGCCATAAATTTCTTATTTATGAATTCTAATAATCTTCAATGTAATAAAAATATAATTATTATCTTTTTATATATAGAGGTAAATATTGAAAATTTAAAAAAAAGGAGGTTGAAGGTCCCCTTAACACTCTCTTGTCCCCTTAACACTCCCTAAGAGTAGATCAAATTAAAAAAAAAAATAGTAAAAGTACCGGTCAATGTCGCCTGCTGGCGGAAACAACAGGTTAATATTTTTCGCTGACAACACGCCTTACACACGTCAGACCGCCATATATTTCTATAGTGTAAGTAATATTTATAATAAGCTGTCTAAAAGAATCAAATTACAAGAAGAAGACACTGACGGTCGAAAAAGTTAACAGATATCTACAACTACCGCTCCACACAACATAAATACATGAGTCTGTAGCAAGAATAGAAATCAAAGTATATAAAAACAAAAAAATAAAGAACCAAAATAAACCAAATAATAACCAGGAAATCGACCGGTCTGGATTAAATTGTAGTTCTGATGGGTGTGTGGATTAAATTGTAGTTCTGAATTTTAAGATGCCGTACATTATAAGTTTTAACTTCCTGTACAAGAATCAAATCCACAAGATTGTCTATAACAAAGTCTCTAAGTTATTCGATTTTACTATGGAGCCCAATGGCAATTCTACTCTGTATCCGGACTGCAGACTGAGAAATTAAAGTGAAGAGGGTGGGCGAACCAGCAGATCCAGCCACGGCTGAGAAATTAAGTTTTCCGAGAATGGGGCCTTGCAACTCACCTGCCTCAGAAGATTTAAGCTTGGTGAAGAGTTGATCAATGTTAGTGAGGACTTGTTCTAGTTCTTTGAGTTTAGAGAGATACCTGTCTAGCTCCTAAACGGATTTGGTAGCATGTGTTGGGCTGGGAAGTACTGTGCTATTGTTAGACCCGGCCGCAATTACGTAAGGGGGAGGGGATGAGTTACTATCATTTTGTTGAACCTTGAAAAGGCCTGCATAGGATTTTTGGGGAGCATTTTCTTTGTTCTTTCTGCAGGTTTGAAGAATAATTCTATTATTATCGATTGCTATTTAGCCTGCTTCTCTAATAGTTTTGGCTTTCTGGCGTCGTTTTATGAAGGAATTAGGGAGGTTAATGCAACCTCTATAATTTGCAGGGTGATCTCCACTACAGTAACCACACGTTACCTTTTCGGAAATACCGGGTGGTTATAATTAAACTTCCCCTATAAACGGCATCCTACAGCGCAAACGGGTGAACGGAATGCAACGAAATTTGTATATGGGCTATATACGAGATGAGCTCACAGAATTTCGAAAAAAAAATTAGTTCCAAAATGTCTACCAGAGGGCGCCTTTTCGGGAAAAACATGAAATTTAACACAATAAACGAACAAAACGAAATGCAGAAAAAATATTAACATTTATTGACTAGTTTCTGATCACCTTGTCATCGAACCACATTAAGTGAAGGTAAGGGAGAAACAAAAACAGTTCAGTTTGCAGAAACAAGAGCAGATTACGACGAAATTGCACAAGAGGACCACGTTCGTCGGATCTAACTCCGTGTGATTTCTGGTTATGGGGCTATTTAAAAAGTTTGGTGTATCGTGGAGGTGTTGCGACGTTGAATGACTTAAAGAACTCCATAACGCTTCATGTGCGAAGCCTCACAACTGATCAGATACGATCTGCTGTTGAACACACTGTCCATCGACTTGAAATTTTGAAGGGTGAATGAAGGTGGTCACGTGGAGCAGCTTTCCCTACATCGTCCTGGACACGATTAACAACTGCTCATCTTATGCAATTTCGTCCTAATCTGTTCTTGTTTCTGGTGTCTGCGAGGCGTGTTGCAATGTTACAAACTGTATATAATAATTCCGTCTGCAGGCGATGTTGACCACTTTTCCCTTCTCTTTTTTTAAAAAAATTTTTGTGTTATATATACTCTTCGGGTGTAAACTAATAGTTTACCTTCATATATCCAAACGATTAGGTAATTGCTAACAGCATCTTTAATAATGGCCGTTTTATGCCTGCATGTTGCATGTTATGTATCTGTTTGAGTTAACAGAAGTAATAACGATTAATCGAACGACTGTCTTCTGATTAATTTTTTTTAAAGAAGAACTCACGGATTCTGAACCTTATCTCTCTATTCATTCACTTTTCCTCTTTCTCCCTCTCAACTTGCTAATTGAGATCCAGCTTACAGACAGCCATTGACTCCACCCCCATCAACGAATCAACTCGAGGATTCTGGAGACAATAAAAGAGAACTCTTCTTTTTACCCACAAAGTCTGACCAAAAGACTCTCTTCTTCACTTTTTTTGTTGCATTTTTCTGAACTGATGATGCTATTCTTCGAACTTTCAATACTCATTTCAGTGGTACTTCCGCTGAATTCCATCCACGAATTCCATTCACTATCCATAAAAAACCATAATAAATTTCAAAAATATGTCTGGACTACCATATATTATTCAAATGTCTGTGTGATTTCTGATTTTATTTTGAAAACTGTTATGTTATCTATACACTGTCAGCGCAGTTTGAAAATGTTATGGTGACGTCCTAGATCGAAATTGTGTCAAAATAATTTCGGAGAAAATTCAAATATTGAAATATAACGGAAAATGTATACCGAAGTCATAGTAGTAAACAACTACCTTCGATTCCTGTACTTCTTAATAATATTTTATTCACAAACAGCAGCATGAAATCAGAAATTATACAGTACAGAAAAATTGAAATCCATTAATTCTTCGATTGTATTACTAAACAGAACAATTAAGATAATACATTTAGATAATACATTTTAAGATAGAAGAAAACACCAAAGGAAATCCAGTACATTACCTACTCCATTCACAATATACACTCATGGACAAAAAAATTAGCGCACCAAGAAGGAGTCGTCAAAATGAAACGAAATTTTACATACGTAATGAATACTTTGATATAAGTAAATGATAAGAAAATCAAAGAAAAAGGATAATTTATTTCAGAGAAAAAGACAAAAGAACGGAGGAGTTAATACTCCATTGGACCCCCTCTAGCGCGAATGCACGATGCGATACGATCGGGCATTCAGTCATACAAGTTCTGTATGATGTCTTGAGACATTTCGTTCCATATTTGCTGTAACCTTGCCTCTAGTTCGTTCAAACTCGTGGGATGCCCAACTCGTCGTCCCAAATGATCCCAGATATGCTCGATTGGAGACAAATCTGGGGATCGGGCAGGCTAAGGAAGGGTAGTAACAGTGCGGAGACAGTCTTGTGACACCCTTGCCGTATGAGGCCGAGCATTATCTTGTTGAAAAATGGCTCCTGGGAGCCGTTGCATGAGTGGCAACACATGTGGTTGCAGGATTGCATGAACATACCGCTGGGCTGTCATGGTGCCACGGAACAATACTAGGGGTGACCGTGTATTGTAGTCAATGGCACCCCATACCATCACACCAGCTGTGGGAGCGATGTGTCGCTGTACAGCAAAGGCAGGATTGAAGCGTTCACCACGGGCTCTCCACACACGAACACGATTGTCATCACTGCCGAGATTGAATCTGGATTCGTCGCTAAAGACGACCTGGTTCCATTCCGCTGCAGTCCAGTTTCCTCGTGCGCGGCAAAACTCCAAACGGAGGCGTCGATGGGTGGGCGTCAAGGGCAGGACACGTAATGGGCGCCGCGATACCAACTGTCCTTCAGCCGGGCGCCTTCGTATGGTTCGAGAAGACACAGAGGCCCCTAGTGAAGGTGTTATCTGTGCCTGGATGGCGGCCGATGAAGCAGTTGGCTGTACGCGTGCATTTCTTACGATGTGGCGGTCTTCTCGACGGCTGGTCTGTCGAGGGCGTCCTGAGCCTGGTCTTCGTGTACATGACATCTCTCGGGTCCACTGGTCCCAATACCTCCTCACAACACAATCAGAGCGGCCTAATTGACGAGCTACTCGCCTAGCTGACCACCCAGCTTCCATCATCCCGACGATTCTCCCCCTCTCAAACTGCGACAACTGCTTATATTGTCTTCGAACACGGCGTAATGGCATGTCTATCTCAGCTCTTCCTTTGTAAATGATTCAGCACACTCAAACAAGCTTTGGTTACCTGTTTTATACTCCACAGAGTACGATGTTCAACGCCCTCTACCGGCTATACGTAATGCGCAATCACGCTGCATTTCTAATCATTTGCATATCTCGCCGACATGTACCTTCATTGCAAGTTTCGTTACGATCCCGCAATTATTTCTTGGTGCGCTAATTTTTTTGTCCATGAGTGTATATCCTGATCAGGAGATTTGACTTAGATTTCTTATCATCGCAGTTGCTCCTTAAAATAGTTATTCAATCCTATCTTCCTGCTAGTTCTCACTTACAATGCACACAGCTTTTTAATAAGAAAATTTTAGCTACCACAAATTTCACTCTGACATAAAAATATGGTATAAATATTAGTTGCTTTCGTAGTTTGTTTGGTGGTTTGGTGTCTGCAAGGCGTGTTGAGGATTCGTGAATTATAAATAATGATTGCCGTCTGCAGGCGATGTTGACCACTTTTCTTTTCCCTTTTTTAAATTTTCATGTTATATTTCGGGAGTAAACTATTAGTTTATGTACAGATATTCAAACGATGAGTTAACTGCTGGCACCATCATTAATAACGGCCGTTTTATGCCTGCATGTTCAACGTTATGTATCTGTTTAAATTAACATAGGTGATAACGATTAATTGAATGATTGTCTTCCGATTAATTTTAAAATGACCAATGTTGTCGACAGAATTCGGTCATTCTACGAAGAAAATTAAATAAATTTATACATGCCCTTAAGAATCTCTTAATATCATACTTATGCAATGTCTCGCTCAATACATTTTATGGTCACTATCCCCAAAATTTGGGTCTTTCATATTTTATCACAATAATACCAGATAATGACTCAACTATAAATACCCTCCACACTCATTCAATGGCGTAGCGAGGGGAGGGTAAGGGGGTCTATTATGCCCACGGCGCCACTCGCAGATGGGCGCCAAATGGTTGTTTTAACTAATTCTATATATTATATCACTATATGTTTTATATGTATTCTATATATTATATTACTATATGTTATGGGGCGCCAAAAAGGTATCTTGCCCCGGACGCCAGTTATGCTTGCTACGTCACTAACACTCCTGTATTGTTATAACATAACCCCATGTAAGTTATTTTCTTATAACATTTAGGGCATTTTTATTAAAAGAATTCCGCTACCAACAGCTTCTGCAAATTTATAATCATTATATAAATATATATATACTGCTAAAAAAAATTAGGGGAGCAAGCAAAGAAGTTAAGAAACCCGTGCGAGACAGCCACGTATTAGCATAAAATGGATAGTACACGCGTATCAATGCGCACTACAGAAAAAAAGACGTAAAAAAATTGTAATCAAGCTTTAATTCTTTGAAAATATGGAAAAAACATGAAATGATGATTTAGGGCAACAATTTGGTTACATGTAAACGATAAAAAAATGTATTGTTTAGAAATGATGCAAGATTTTTAATATGGCGTGTGGTCTCCTCGAACAGCTAAGACTGCTGCACACCTGTTTTCCATGGATGCGATGATGTTATCAATAAGACTTTGGGGAATACTGTTCCACTCCTCAAGAAGTGCAATCTCCAAGTCTCGGAGAGTAAAAGGAGGCCTTGGTCTCGCAGCAATGCGTCGTCCGAGCATGTCCCAAACATGCTCGATTGGATTCAGGTCAGGAGAGCACTCTGGCCATTCCATACGCTGTATTGTTTCAGCTTTAAACATGTTCTCCACAAGACGAGCTGTATGCTGGCATTATCATGCTGGAAAACAAAGGAATCTCCAATGGCTGTAGCGTAAGGTATAACATGAGGTCTCAGTATCTCGTCTGTATACCTCCGGGCCGTCAAAGTATCATTCCGAATGATATGCAGGTCCGTACGTCCACATATGCTGATTCCACCCCATACCATAAAACCAGTTCGTCTGTATTGTGACTTTTCACGAACGATTGTGGGGCTATTTCGAGTGTCCCTTTCCCTCCATACCAAAACACGTCGGGTGTGACACTCCAGACTGAATCGGGACTCGTCTGTAAACAGCACTTGGCTCCAATCATGTTGCTCCCAATCTCGATGTTCAGCAGCCCATCTTCTTCGGGCCGCACGATGTCGTGAGGTCAACGGAATGCAGACCATTGGCCTACGTGAATAGAGACCTCCCTGATGAAGCCTATTACGTACTGTTTATCTGGACACCCTTCGTCCTGTTGCCAAGAGCAACTGTCTTTGCAGCTGAGTAGCATTGTCTGTTCTGTTTCGACGAGCTGTTAACAGTATATACCGGTCATCAGTTGCTGTAGTGGCGCGTGGCCGACCTTGCCCTGGTCGACGTCTAATATTCCCTGTTTCTTGGAATCGATTCCACAGCCTTGTAACGACACTTCTGGCGACTCCAACAGCTTCCGCGACACTTCGTTGTGTTTGACCGGATTCAAGTCTGCCTATAATACGCCATGCCATGGATTCCGGTAAATCACGTTGTTGAGACATTTTCAAGTCACCTTTTCTCAAAAAGAATAACTGAGCAATCGAATTTCACAGTTAAGGCAGTGAATCAGACGTTTCTGCAACATCCCGATTTCCGCCCTTATGTTCTTTTTCTGGTTTCTGAGGTCATGAACTTCGATTTGCATATGAAGTTTTCTTCTTGTGTTTCCTGCTAGGCTTTAAATTATGGTTGATTTATTTTATGTTACTTATCGGTGTATGTATTTGCGTAATTTCGTTAAAACCATGCATGTGCTCCCCTAATTGTTTTGAGCAGTATATATATATATATATATATATATATATATATATATATATATATATATATATATATATATATATATATATATATATATATGTATGTATGTATGCATATTTGCTGTGCTGAAGGAAGTATACGTAGTCTACAAGCCGTGTTAAGTCCCGTACATTTTTCGCAGATGTTATTATTTGCCTGTAGGCAATGTTGACTATTCTGTTTTTTGTTTTTAAATCGCATGTTAGATCTACTCTGTGGGAGTAAAATATTAATATAAGTACAGATATCTAAACAATTAGTTAACTGATGACACCATCATTAATAATGCTGTTTTATACTTGTATAATTCAAGTTATGACTGTATTCATGTCTGCTAGGCGTATTAAATCTAGTAAATTCTTCCTGCAAGCAATGGTGCCACTTAACTATTTTTTTTTTAAAGTTTGGGTGTAAACTTTTGCGAATATCAATGCTCATATTTCTGGCGAGGGTATCTAACAAGTTAGCACCCGCTGGTTCTCCGAATATGCGGCCTTGTAAATAAGAGATGAATTTAAAAGAGTAAGATGAAGAATATTTCAAGTGAATCCATTATTTAATAATTATAATTCATTGACAAGGTGGAGAAATAACTCAGAAATTACACACAAATGAGAAATAAACAGTAGGTAACTCCAGTCCGAAAATACGAAAACGTCAGTTATTTAGATTTTAATAAATATATGTTGACAAAAAAATTCAGCGTATAGGAAATAAAATGAAATGAAACTATGTGAAAACCTTTGTCATTGGACTCAAAAAGAAAAGATCAGCGATGTAGGCCGAAATGGGACGTACACTCTAAATTTGAACATTTCATAATTTAACGCGATTTTAATTCCCATAAACATGACTGTGGACCTCTCCTTTCGCAAAAGTTGTTTTGCCTTACACACTGGAAATAAAGAAATTATTACGAATCAGATTCATACCATGAGAGTTCCTAATTTCATCAACATAGACTATCTGATAATATATCTCCAAGTAAAGAGATGCGAATTTCATTCATGATCCTGGTAGACTTTCACTACGAATAGTTATATCATCCGAACTTTCTACAACTTCATAGAATACAGCTTTTTAAAAAAAAATTAGCTATTACAATTTTTTAAATGTATATAACTCTTAGTATAAATAATTGTTGCACGATATTTTATTTTGGTGGTCTGGTGTTTGCGAGGCGTTGTCAGCCCGTAAAATAAAATTAGGGTGTCCGTCCGCACTCGATGTTGACCACTACTTTTGTTAATTTTTTTTTAAATATTGTATATCATATCTATTCTTTAGGAGAAAATAACTGATTTCTGAGAGATTAGATGACTGACATCACTGATTCGCAATATATTAATAAAGAGAGCAATTAGTTAAATGCGAGTTTCAATTTTAAGATACTCAGTTACTAAGACAGGACTTCACACACAATGGATAGCTGGAGCACAAATTGGTCACTCCTTTCAACAACGTCATATCTAAAAAAACAAGATTTTTCAGGAAAGTGATTTGATAGTTTAAAAGTACATTGAAATGTATTGAAAATATATTTTAATTCTGCTCTCTAGCGGCTAAATATTGAGCGGTGAGAAATGACGACCTTGCAGGGATATACTACTGTTTCAGGGCAATTTGAAAACAGGCATAACTAAAAATCGCCGACTTTTGAGATATGACGTTGTTGAAAGTAGTGAGCGAAATGTGTGAAATGGCACTGTATAGTATGATGAAGAACTTAATAATTTCAACGAGGAAAAATATTGTACACATTCTAGCATCGTCAAAAAAATATGTCAAGGGAAGCACATAGAATTTAATATTTATTTATGACTATAGTGTAAACCATATTTCCAATGAGTATAATAATAATAAAAAAAATAAATTAATAAAGTTAAATGTTAAAAGCAATGAGTATAATAATATCAGCGTCCTCATTTTAAACAAAACAGTAGGAGCATATCAGTTTCAATGTGAGCACTGAGACTACTCTTAACGTAGGATTACGTTCCTCAATAAACGTTCTGCGGAGAGTAAAAAATTGTCGGCGTCGCGAGTTATAATTTTGGCAGCGCGCCAATTCCAGTAAAACGATAAGCAATCATACCTTTATAACCCGCGGTAGTTTCGTTAGAAGAGACTACCTGAAATATTTTTTTAATATAAGGGCATATATATCTGGTTGCATAGAGATTGTAGGAATGCGAAAAGTATTTACAAGATACTGGTCTAAAATTTTTTTCCCTTTCTGTATGATTCACATGGAAAAAAAATTCGCGCAAAAATACGTACTTCCCTCAAGTGATGTCATGAAAATGACATGTTCGTGAAGTGCAGGATATTTTTCTTTGTGTTTGTACAACTTAAAAGCGCTTTATATCCAAAAAAATCCCTGAATAAAATTTATTTAAGTTGCATATCTGCTTACAAGTGTATACATTCCATTTGTAAGTGTGTAGGCAACATTTTGATATACACTCATGGACAAAAAAATTAGCGCACCAAGAAATAATTGCGGGATCGTAACGAAACTTGCAATGAAGGTACATGTCGGCGAGATATGCAAATGATTAGAAATGCAGCGTGATTGCGCATTACGTATAGCCGGTAGAGGGCGTTGAACATCGTACTCTGTGGAGTATAAAACAGGTAACCAAAGCTTGTTTGAGTGTGCTGAATCATTTAAAAAGGAAGAGCTGAGATAGACATGCCATTACGCCGTGTTCGAAGACAATATAAGCAGTTGTCGCAGTTTGAGAGGGGGAGAATCGTCGGGATGATGGAAGCTGGGTGGTCAGCTAGGCGAGTAGCTCGTCAATTAGGCCGCTCTGATTGTGTTGTGAGGAGGTATTGGGACCAGTGGACCCGAGAGATGTCATGTACACGAAGACCAGGCTCAGGACGCCCTCGACAGACCAGCCGTCGAGAAGACCGCCACATCGTAAGAAATGCACGCGTACAGCCAACTGCTTCATCGGCCGCCATCCAGGCACAGATAACACCTTCACTAGGGGCCTCTGTGTCTTCTCGAACCATACGAAGGCGCCCGGCTGAAGGACAGTTGGTATCGCGGCGCCCATTACGTGTCCTGCCCTTGACGCCCACCCATCGACGCCTCCGTTTGGAGTTGTGCCGCGCACGAGGAAACTGGACTGCAGCGGAATGGAACCAGGTCGTCTTTAGCGACGAATCCAGATTCAATCTCGGCAGTGATGACAATCGTGTTCGTGTGTGGAGAGCCCGTGGTGAACGCTTCAATCCTGCCTTTGCTGTACAGCGACACATCGCTCCCACAGCTGGTGTGATGGTATGGGGTGCCATTGCCTACAATACACGGTCACCCCTAGTATTGTTCCGTGGCACCATGACAGTCCAGCGGTATGTTCATGAAATCCAGCAACCACATGTGTTGCCACTCATGCAACGGCTCCCAGGAGCCATTTTTCAACAAGACAATGCTCGGCCTCATACGGCAAGGGTGTCACAAGACTGTCTCCGCACTGTTACTACCCTTCCTTGGCCTGCCCGATCCCCAGATTTGTCTCCAATCGAGCATATCTTTGATCATTTGGGACGACGAGTTGGGCATCCCACGAGTTTGAACGAACTAGAGGCAAGGTTACAGCAAATATGGAACTAAATGTCTCAAGACATCATACAGAACTTGTATGACTCAATGCCCGATCGTATCGCATCGTGCATTCGCGCTAGAGGGGGTCCAACGGAGTATTAACTCCTCCGTTCTTTTGCCTTTTTCAATGAAATAAATTATCCTTTTTCTTTGATTTTCTTATCATTTACTTATATATAAGTATTCATTACGTATGTAAAATTTCGTTTCATTTTGACGACTCCTTCTTGGTGCGCTAATTTTTTTGTCCATGAGTGTATATTGTGAATGGAGTAGGTAATGTACTGGATTTCCTTTGGTGTTTTCTTCTATCTTAAAATGTATTATCTAAACCCTGTGACCAAGTAGCAATTAATGCTGCTCATTTTTCATTGTTTAACGGTGCTGTGTTCAGAAAGTGTTTGAGAGTAAATTAAGTTATTGTTCTTAATCTGAGATTGCCACACTTTCAGTTTCATTTTGAATGTCGTCACTGTTTGAAATATATCATTTCTTAATCAATTTTCTCCTTGGAGAACAATGTTCGGTTAATTTAATTCAGCAGAGAAATCCACTAAAAATGCTAAATCAGGCAACCTGTCACAGTCATCAAATACTGATTTAGGTATTCCTTTTCAATCCCTAAAACACTTTATTTTATCTCTCATATCGTTCATACGTTTAATCATTTTGCCATTTCTCAATCACCATACTGCAGTAATGTACTCAATGTCCCCATAAATGCTCTTCAATGTATTCGTAAACGCTCGATATTGGCAGTCGATTAATTCTTTCGATCTCAAAAAATTTGTTGTTTCAATGACAATGTTCATAATATTGTCCATGTTTAAAGTCGTTGCACAGAATTTTTCTTGGTGTATGATACAATGATACGTCGTGAAACGCAAATTACCGATATATCTTCAATACGTCTAGGGATTACTTGGTGTGTATTAAGTGAAGTTAGAACGTGTAATCATTAGAATTCCGTATAGTGGCTTTTTTTTTTACAAAATTATTAATTTGAGAAAAGCATTCTGACACATGTCTGAGAATAACTAAAAGAAACAAACTAAAATTTAATATCTAATGTTACCATTTAATTTCTCTTAAAATTACTTAACATTAATTTTATCACTGATTACAAATTTTCATAGAAATCATCATACTAATTGTTTTCATACATTAAAAAATTATTAGAACACATAAAATTGTAGTTACACATATTAAATTATTACTGTGCTCTCGCCTGATAAATATAACACAAGTTAATTATGACTCACCACCACCCTCATTGGAGTCTGAAGAAGATTATAGTTGTCTAACTAAAGTAGACCAGAGGAATCGGCATAAAAAGAAAATGGCGAATTGCTGAAGATCGGAACAACCAAGAGGTCCTTTTCAGTCGCTACTTTTTCTTCAACTGACCAAAACACGTTACAAAATTTCCAGTACCGGAAAAGCAGCGGTCAGATAATGTCCTCGAACAATCAACACCTTTCAGCTATCATTGGCTAAAAGATGTTACTAGGCCGTTGCTATGGGGAAGCTAAGTCCCCTTACTGCCGAGAGGGTGGCAAGTCATTTTTCCTTTTGTGCACATGACCTTGTTACAGGTTACTCTAAATTGCCTCCGGGAGGAACATTCCTTTCTTCCGGAAACCGATACAAAAAAAAAAAACCATAGGCATGATTTTAAGCACACATACATTTTAAGACTTGCATAATAAAACAGATACACTCAAATGTGCATGAACTGAATTAATGCTGTATCGAGACTATGAGATTAAAAAATATATATTTTTTAGAGACAAAACAGTATATTAATGAAAATATTTACAAAGTCGAGTTCCATGTCACAGTGTGATAAACTTGTCTTACTAAATCAGATTATTTTGGGGTTGGACACACTTGTACTAAAGTATCTTCTTTGATGTGATGTCTCTGAGGCATGTTGTGTTATCAAATTATGTTTAATATTTCCGTCTGCACATGTTAATGACCAATTTTCTTTCTTTTGTTTTTTTTTTCTTTGTCGTTTTTTAATGTATCTACTCTGCTGGAGTAAACTATTAATATAGTTAACTGCTGAAACCATATTCTGTGATTCTGTTTTATGATTTCATGATGCAAATTATGTATGATGCACTTTATGTATGATTCGCGACTCTATGCTGCCAATGGAAGCAACTATAATGGTCACCTAGTAGACAGTCCGTGCAGCTTCTGACGTCATCGCACTGTCCGTACGGATACTTTTCGTGCTGCAAACAAGACCATTTCCTGACTCAAGGTCATATGATGTGGCTGTATGATCCTGCAAGGCCGACCTGAAAATATGTCTGTGCTCTCGGGCGTTAATGGCTGGAGTCCGTTGGGATCCTGCATTGAGTTCTGTACGACCCTTCTGAATTCATCAATTCCGAATTCGCATGACAGTTGTTGAATTCGAACTAATACGAGTAGCAATAACGCGGAACGATAAACCACACTTTCCATAGGCCACAATCCTGCGGCTATCGAATTCCGACACTGCTGGTAGCCATTTATCCATCATATAGAAGGATAACACGATCTTCTAACAAAGTACAACATTCAAATGCGATTTCCTAATGAGAAACACACTGCATAACCATCCTTTTATACAGAGTTTGAGATGACGTTTCAATTTCAATACAAAAATATTAAATAATGGAAAATTAATAACAATAAATTTAGTACTATTAACAGTTTTACAATTTAAAAAATTTAATTATAATACATAATAATAAAAAACGAGTTTTATTCGGTAAAATTGTATACTGCATAAATGAATGAAGAACGTTATTAAACGAATTTCAACTACTAAGACCATTTTTATACGGTTAAAATCAGAGGGCCTCCGCCACAACACACTGCAACGATGCTTTGAAATAAAACAACACGATCAGTTAAATGCCAGATTCAATCTTATAAAAACCTGAGTATCTGAGGTTATTCAGGTTCTAGTTCCTGTTATAACATATTCGAAGTCCGTCCACTGTCTATAAATATTATAATACTGATTTAAAATAAATCAAAAAGCAAAATTAAAGGCGTACATTTTATTGAGTAATTTAATCTTCACAGTGAATAATAAACATAACTAAAAATTCCTAATTTCATCAAGACAGAATATTCGGCAATATATCTCTTGATCAGGAGATCCGACTTAGATTTCTTATCTTCGCAGTTGCTCCTTAAAATAGTTATTTAATCCAATCTTCCTGCAATTTCTCACAATACACAGATTTTTTTAATAACAAAACTTTTAACTACCACAAATTTCTCCATGTCATAAAAATCTTGTATAAATATTAGTTGCTTTCAGAGTCAGTTTGGTGGTCTGGTGTCTGCAAGGCGTGTTGAGATGAACAAATTGTATATAATGATTCCGTCTGCAGGCGATGTTGACCACTTTTTCCTTTTCCCTTTTTTAAAATTTTTGTGTTATATATACTCTGTGGGATTAAACTATTAGTATACCTACATATATCCAAACGATTAGTTAACTGCTGGCACCATCATTAATGGCCGTTTAATGCCTGCATGTTGCATGGTATGTACCTGTTCAAATTAACAGAAGTAATAAGAATTAATAGAATGACTGTCTTCCGCTTAATTTTTTAAATGACCAGTATTGTAAACAGAATTCGGTCATTCTAGGAAGAAAATTAAATAAACTTATAGATGTCCTTAAGGATCTGTTAATATGATTCTTATGCAATGTCTCGCTCAATACATTTTGTGGTCACTTTCCCCGAAATTTGGGTCTTTCATATTTTATCACAATATATATCACAATAGTACCAGATAATGAATGAACTCTAAATACCCCCCACACTCATTCATTGTTTTAACTTAACCCCTTGCAAGTTCTTTTCTTATAAAATTTAGAGTATTTTTAGTAAAAAAAATTCAGCTATCAAGAACTTCACAATGGTTAATTCTGTATGCTGGCGATATTGACCTTTTTTATTTTTATTTTAATTCGTATGCTAGATCTACTCTGTGGGAGTAAAATATTTAATATACGTATAGATATCCAAACAATTAGTTAACTGCTGACACCATCATTAACAATGCTGTTTTATGCTTGCATAATTCTGCTGGCGAATTAAATCCAGTAAATTCTTCCTGCAAGCGATGTTGCCACCTCAATATTTTTTTCTAAAATTTTCTAATGTTTGTGTGTAAACTATTCTTAATATCAATGCTCATATTACTGGTGGGGGTATTTAACAAGTTAACATCCGCTGGTCCTCCAAATATGCCGCCTTGTGAATCAGTGACGAATTTAAAAGAATGAGATGAAGAATGTATGAAGTGATTGGGTGGGTAAGGCAGAAAGCTCGTATTCTAGTTTCATCTTATGTGAATATGCAAACCATTTAAACGTCCTGTTACGAAATTGATTGGTTAGGAACAGAGGTTCCTCAGCTGACTAAAATAAATTATACTTTTTCAAGATCATGTTATACTCAGAAATTAAGATTGGTGAACTTAAAATCACAATTTATGAATTACAAGACTTTAGTGATAAGAAAACTAAAATTAAGGTAAATAAAAAAAATCAGGAACAAGTATTAGAGAAATGTTAACAACTAAATTCCTCGGATTCAATAAAATATTTCTATAACCTAAAGTTTATCTCCCAGAATATTTTTGTATCAGTTTTATTGCTTGCTATTTTGTTCTTACTTAGCAAAACCAAAAAAGTTGAGATGCATGATTTTGTATTTATAATGAGTTAGAACGAATTTCGGAAAATAGAAACTACCTAACATTGAACACTTCTTTATAAAGTTTTTTTTTATTATTGCTTGACTAATATCATATTGCATGTACATTATATAATATATCGCAAAATTATTTTAGAAGTACTTGGTTCATTTTTATTTTAGGTGCCAACCTATTTTTAACATTTAATAGTTATTAATATAAATATTTCATTAGCAAACTGGTATTTCCCCTATATGGTCACATGCTATGCAAACCTACCTGGGAGGGTGTGGCCCATGCAATGTAGGTATCCCAATTTTTCCTATTGGTCCTACGTTCTTTTTCTCTTCTTTCTGTGGTCTAGAGTCTGAGAGGCGCCCACGCACCATAAAAATTTTCACACTAATTTTCTCTGCTTTTCAAAAAATGTCATAATGTTTTTTTAAAAAAAATTAGGAACTGGAGTACATTTATATCAATCAATTACAGTTTATAAATGCACATATACAATGTTCTAGAGTTTATAAATAAGCATAATGCGTATCATGTCAGCATAAAGACAACATAACCGAGGACATAGTAGGAAACTTCTGCCTTAGAATCCAATATTTATTAATTATAAATCATTGACAAGGAGGAGAAATAACTCAGAAATTATACACAATTGAGAAATAAACAGTAGGTAACTATCATCTGAAACTACGAAAACGTCAGTTAGGAAGATTTTAATGAATATTCGTTGACAAAAATGTTCAGCGTAAAGAAAATAAAATATTAAATGAATGAAACTAAGGGAAAATCTTTGTCATTGGACTGAATAGGAAAGATGAGCCACGTATGCCGAAATGTGACATACACTCTAAATTTGAACCTTTTATATTTTATCGTGATTTTAATTCCCAAAAACGTGACTGTAGACCTCTCCTTTCGCAAAAGTTGTTTTGGCTGACACACTGGAAAGAAAGAAATTATTACGAATCAGATTCATAGCATGAGAGTTCCTAATTTCATCAACATAGACTATCTGATAATATATCTCCAAGTAAAGTGATACGAATTTCATTCATGATCCTGGTAGACTTTCACCTCAAATGTGTAGGTACCATCCGAACTTTCTGCAACTTCTCATATAGAATACAGCTTTTTAAAAAGATTTTAGTTACCACAAATTTTTAAATGTATTATACGCTTAGTATATATATTTGTTACACTTCACTCACTTTCAGTGGCTTGGTTTTTGCGAGGTGTTGTCAGTCCATAAAATAAAATTAGTCCGTCCTCATTCGGTGTTGATCACTACTTTTATTAATTAAAAAAAAAGTTAATTATATTTATTCTTTAGAAGAAAACTTGTAGTACAGATGGTGGACAAAATAATTCGAACACCTGTGAAATAATGGAAAATCTTTATTAATAGGGGGTTGGACCACCCTTTGACTGAAGTACAGATTTAATGCGACGTGGGATAGATGCATAAAGGTCATGCACAATATTTAAAGGAATATTAAGCCATTCCTCCTGCAGAGCGGTCCCTAATTCCGAAAGTCCGGATGGAGGTGGAAATCGGGAACGAAGTTTGGACTCCAAATATTGTCATAAATGTTCAATAATATTAATGTCCGGAGACTGAGGGGGCCAGGCGAGATGTTCAACTGCATCGTCATGCTCTTCGAACCATTCTTGAACACACCTAGCAGTGTGGATAGGGGCGTTGTCGTCTTGAAAAAGCTGTCGCTCTCCAGGGAATACAGTCTGGCAAAAGGATGGACATGATCCCCTAGAACGCTTAGATAGTGATTGGATTTGATCCTCCCATGCAGAATAACAAGTGGCCCAAGACCGCGCCAAGATATCGCACCCCATAGCATAATGGAGCCACCCCTATGCTTCACAGTCGGCAAGAGGCATTCAGGATGAAACGCTTCTTTGGGCGTTCTCCAGACATAAACGCATCGGTCGTCTGAAATAGGGTGAATAACGATTCATCTCACCATATCACCTGTTGCCACTGCTGTGGGGACCAGCCTTTGTGATCTCTGCACCATTGGCGTCGCTTGAAAGCATTAATTGCTGTCACCAAAGGTTTACGAATTGCCACTCTGCCATAAATGTTTGCAGTATGAAGTTCCCTTTTGACAGTATCTGTTGAAACGGGGTCCTGGAGATGACTGTTCATTTCGGATGTTATCTCGGATAACGATTGCTTGTGCTTTCGGGCTACTATGCGCTTCAAGACCCGTCTATCCCTATCAGCAAGCTTGGACTTTCGGCCACTGTTGTGCTTTGAAGACGTCGTCTTACCTTCTTTCGTGTACGCTGTCATAACGGCTGATACCGTACTCCTTGCAAACCCCAAAAGGTTTGCTGTTTCCGTATTCGATGCTCCACTTAAACGCGCTCCAACTATCATTCCTCTTTGGAACTCTGACAGGTCTGACATTTCAACTTATCACAGACATTTCGATAGGAGCATGCAACGTAGGTGACTGCTGTTGAGAGACTGATACCTTCCTCTTCACGCTCATTAGGTGGCAGACTTCTGTTCCAGGTGGCGCGGCTGTACTGCAGGTGTGAAATACGTCATACTTTTTCACAGGTGTTCGTATTATTTTGTACTCCATCTGTATATGTACAGAATTCGGAGAGATTAGAGCTTTTATTGTCTTCAAGATTTTCTGGATCTTAATTATCTATATTTACAAAAATTGAATGCATATCGCCTGCTTTTTCTCGGTTTAATCCTAATTTAGCATTCATGCATAGACCTATATCAAACATTGAATAGACACTCTCTTGTTGTAAATATAGGAAACATTGAATAGACTCCTAAAATAGTTAGGTTTGAAACATATTAAACCCAACAATTCCCACCAATTTCAAGCCCTAAAGATACTCTCTTAGACACACACACACACACACACACACACACACACACACAGAAAAAAAAGACGCACCAGGAAGGATTTATCCGAATGGGACGAAAAACGGTAGATGTGATGTACATGTACAGAAAAGTAAATGATTACAATTTGAGAAAAGTTGCATGATTTATTCAAGAGAAAGAGCTTCACAAAGTGAAAAAGTCGATAACGCGTTGGTCCACCACTGCCCCTTATGCAAGCAGTTATTTGGATTGGTACTGATTGATAAAGGTGGCGAATGTCCTGCGAGATATAGTGCCAAATTCTGTCCAATTGAAGCGTTAGATCGTCAAAATCAAGTTCTGGTTGGAGGGCCCTGCCCATAATGTTACAAACGTGCTCAATGGGGGAGAGATCCAGTGACCTTGCTGACCAGGGAAGCGTTGAGAAAGCACGAAGACAAGCAGTAGAATCTCTCGCCATGTGCGTGCGGCATTATCTTGCTGAAATGTAAGCCCAGGATGGCGTGATACGAAAGGCAACACAACGGGGCGTAGAATATCGTCGATGTTCCGCTGTGCTGTAAGGGTGCCGCGGATGAGAAACAAAAGTGTCCTTCTAAGAAATGAAATGACACTCCTGGTTGTCGGCTCGTATGGCTGAAGACAATCAGGTTGGTATTCCACCGCTGTCCAGGGCGTCTCCTGACAAGCATTCGCTGGTCATCGGGGTTCAAGTCGAAGAGGGACTCATCACTGAAGACAATTCTACTCCAATCAGTGACATTCCAGGTCGAATGTGCCCGACACCACTGCGAACGGGCGTGTCGGTGTTCAGAGGTTAATGGCAGTCGGCGCAAGGGGCGCCGTGAGCTCAGTCCTCCTTTCTCTGAGCCGCCTATGAATGGTCCTTGCGGTGACTGAAGCACCAGTTGCACGTACGATCGATAATGATGAACCTGGGGCTCTGAGTGCCACTATGACGATTGCTCGGTTTTCACGTTCTGTCCTTTCTCTAGGCCGACCGCTTCCTTCTTGACGCTGTGGTCGGCCTTGGTTCACCCATTCCTGCCAACATCGTCTAATAGTGGCATCGCTCCTATCCAAAAGTCGAGTGATTCTCCGTTTAGACAACCGGCTTCTTTGAGCCCAACTACACGTCCTCTCTCAAATGCTGACGTCTGCGCATATTGTTCACGCACCTGTATGCCAGGCATAGTTATTGTCTATCTGAGTACACGGAACGAAATTCACGAAGAATGTAAGTCCTGGAATCAAAATTTCTCGTCTTAATATCTTCAGGAGCTTCAGGAAGAGTAGTGGCAACTACAGTACATGGTCCGGGCCCTCGACTGTAGGATGATATAGCAATGCATAAAACTTCAGTGATCAATAAAGAAAGAAAGTAGGAAGGAAATTAGAAAGTGGGGAAAACAAAAAGCTTCGATAAGTCCTCTTTAATATCCTGCCAGTTGCGCAGTTAAGATGCGCTGTAGCGTCACATGTTCATTCATTGTCTGCCTAACTTCAAAATTTTGCATTTTGCGTCGAAACCTGTATGCATATTAATTTGCGTCTAATTTGCATTAACCCTTCTTGATACATCGTTATAAATTGAACATTTATAAAAAATGTTTAATTATAAGAAAAATGTTCAGACAATAAGAAAAATGTTCAAACATATAACAATCTTTCGTTTTTTTTCTTTTTTCAAATATATTAATTTATGAATTTGGCATGTGATAGATATTTTTTATTTGTCTATTTGTTTAGCCTTTATAACCAAACATAATACGTCCTATTACACCTTGCGCTTTTCGAAATTTTTATTAGTTCTTCTAGCTGAAGAATATTGATTTTTAGTTTCAGATGGATTTCCTTCTCCTTAAAGCAATTTTCTTCACTAAAATCGTATTACGGAAATATAGCATTATGGAAATAATGTCAAGAATATTATATAATTATTTAATGGTTTATTTTATACTCAAATGGATAGCTATGGAAACCTTATGTTCCCTATTTTTGATAGCATTCATGTGTATGAGAAGTTAAAAATTATTAAGCTTGAATATTTATTTCACTGTTATTAATAATCATAAATCAAGTTCGTATTACGTCTATTTCACGGAATCAGAACTCAGGAAAGAGAACACTGACAATCTTATAAAATTCGTAATGTAGGTAAGATCATTGTAAAATTCGAACATTCGAAGGAGTACGCTGTAACACGTTTAAAAAGTATTGATTATTTAAACAGTTTACAATGACAAATTTGTGTATTGAAAAAAATTACCATGTATGAGCATATAATTATCATAGTTTAGCTATCAGAAGACATTAATGATAAGAAAAGTAAAATTTCAGTAATTATACAAAGTAGAAACAATTATTAATAGAAATATTTCTACCCCTAAGTTCCTTGGCTTCGATAGAAAACTTCTATACCCTAAAGATTATTGGCTAGGATATTGTTAGATCAGCATTATCACTCGATATTTTGCTTACTTTCCAAATCGCCAGCAAGACTTCGCGGTGAATATCAAAAAGCGAATGTCTCATGCCAAGTGCCTCCGAGTTAGAAAAAAAAATTACGAAATATATATATTTCAAAGTCGCTTGAAATACAGTAAAACGTAAGTTATCGCATTGATAACCAAATAAACAAAGAATTGCTACGGGTCAACATTACCCAATATTCAACGAATCACATTACTGAAATCGGTAGTCTGGATTTCTTAAAAAGAATAATTTTTTGAAGAAAATGGCTACAACTTATTTTAAATGAGTTTAAATTTGCTTGCATAAGAAAAAATCTTTTACCTCAGCAAAGTTGCAGCAAAGGTGGAATTTCATTTGGTACTATACCTCCTAGTTAGGTCATTCGACTTCCTGCAAGTTCAACTTCCTGCATTCAACTTCCTGCAAGTTCTGATTTAGAATACATAGAGCTTTTTAAAAAAAAAAATAAATAAAATTAAGATATCAAAATGTTTCCATGTCTGCAAAGTTTAATATAAATATTAGCTGCACTAAAGCATTGATGTCCAATCTTTTAGTACTATTGGGCCACATCGTCCAACAAAATTTTGTACATAAGGGGTAATTTGTTCATAAAGCATCCATAACAAAAATTCGATGCTATATATTTTTCTCATTTTTTAATATTATGTTTATTTTCTCATTGTATAACTTCTGAATACTGCTCAAACATCAATTCTATATTTATTCAATTTAAAAAAAAATAATAATATTTCATATTTTAAGGACCATCTGGTAGTCAAGGCTCTAAGGAGGGCCATAGCCGAATTCAGTTCGTGACTATTGCATGTACGCTAAACGTTAGTAGCTATTGTCCTTCTTATTAGTGCTAAACAGAAAAAGCAATTTTCCTTTATTCGGATCGATTTTCTTAGAATTTCAAAAAACTAGTCATTACTATAGATTCTAGGGAGCTGCGTCAGTTATAACTGCAGTGCAGACAAGTTAATGTGGTCTAGTTTTTCTTCCTCATTGTGTGGTGTGAACGTGTAAAAATTCAGGATGTATACACGTGGAAAGTGCAAAACCCTAACTTTGGAGACAAAGGTAGAAATTTTAAAGAAAGTAGAGAATGGCGAATGTAAAACAAAGTTAGAAGCTGACTATAGAATTAAAAAAAATGTCTTGTCAGCTAATTTGAAAAACAAGGAGACAATTTTATATTCATGGGAAAAAAAATCAAAATTTGCTAGAGGAAGGAAACGCATGGGAAATGCGTCCCAAGAAGTTCTAGAAAAAGCTCTTCTGCTATGGTTCCAGAATGTTAGATCTCGAAATTTTCCGATACATGGACCCCTAGTGCTGACGAAGGCTGATGAATTGGCAATTTGAATGGGTATTGAAGATTTTAAATGCAGTGATGGATGGATTTCTCGATTTAAGTCAAGGCACAATATTTCTTATCAAACTGTATGTGGCCAAAGCTCTGATGTAATCGAAGACGTATGCACTAATTTCGGTAGGAAACTGTCAGGGCTTTTCTCTACTTACCTGCCGAAAGATATTTCTAATGCGGCCGTAATGGACAAAGCCATAATGGACTCTATTTAAACTCTGAAAGCATTTATTCAGATGGCACATTCCTCTGAAAATGAATTGAAATGTTTACTTCAAATCGAGAAGCTAGCTGAAAAATGTAGGCATCATAAACAGAACCAAACATCCATTTTACAGTTTTTCCCCAAAGTGTAATTCATATTTTTAATAAAAGTTTACTTTATACTGCATATCTTCTGCTTCATTTTATGATTAATGTAAGTCTGTATTGCTTTTTAATATGTTTAACTTTAGATAACATAGTATAATATGTTTTCTGGGGTTATACATACTAGGAGAGTTTCTTCTTCAGTGATACACACTTAAAGTTATATATTTTCTCTTAACATCGGATAATTCAAACTTCGGATAATTCAAACTTTTTTCTGAGAACCTTCGAGTTCGAATTAACGAGTGTCCACTGTATTTGCTACTCAAACTGTTTTTTTTTTTTTTGGGGGGGGGGGGGAGGGGAGGAGGTGGTCTTTTGTCTCCGAGGCATGTATGTATCTTAAAAAATTTTACAGATATTATTTCCATCTACTTCTCATTAAATGTCATAAAGTTTATGAAAAATAAATCAGGAACTTCCATACATTTAATTCAATGATTTTTACTTTCACAGTTTAGAAATATACACAACGCATATCATGCCAACACAAAGACAGCATTTCCGAGATCATAATACGAAACTTCTGCCTTCGAATCTATTATTTACTAATTATATTTCTGAGGTAAAAATTTCAAACCTCGCTTTGCAATGTCCACCATCCCCTTAACGAAACAGAGGCTTCACCACAACACACCGCAACGATTCCTCGAACACCATCCCTTAAATGCCGGTTTTAAACTTCTAAGATCCTGAGATTCTGAGGTTACTGTTCATGTCATAACATCTATAAAGTCCGTTTACTATATAAAAATATGATATTACCTTTTAAAAATAAATCAAGAATTTGCATACATTTTATAGTGTAATTTCACTTTCACGGTTAATAATAAACATAACGCATATCAATCAAACATAAAGCAGTTTCACCAAGCGCATAGTAGTAAACTACTCCCTTCCATTCCTGTAATTATTGATAACCAAAGTCTAGTTATATATTAATAAGCAACACTATCAGTTAAAAGCCGGTTTCAATATTAACATACTCAGGTACTAATCCGTGTTATATAATCCATGTTATATGTCAGATTTCTGATTTTGTTTTTGAAAATTATGGTTTATATACACTGTCGACGCAGTTTGAAAATGTTATGGTGATGTCACTAATCAAAATAATCGCGATGAAAATATAAATAGTGAGATACAGTAGCGTACCCAAGGGGTGGGTCAAGGGGTCCTGCCCCCTACCACCCCACCCCAAAAAAATAGAAATTTCATTATGAATATTGAATTTGAGGTATAAATATTTTTATCCATTCAAGTCGCCCCCCCCCTCAAGATTAAATCCTGGCTGCGCCACTGGTGAGATATAACTGCTGAAATTTATGCCGAAGTCATGGATATAAAACTATTACCTTCCATTCCTGTACTTATTAATAATAATTTAACCACAAACAGCAAGACGAACTCAGAAATTATACAACACAGAAAAATTGAAATCTATCAATGCTTCGATTGTATTAATAAACAGTACTATCAGTTAAATTCTTCAGAAAATCAGGTCCTATCCAGAGTTAAATGACATTATATTATCCACAAACGGAACTGCAGACACCTCCCCATTACCGAAAGATTTTTTGGCTCAAATACATACTGGAAAGACGGAAAACATTACGAATGGGACTCATAACATGAGCATTCCTAATTTCATCGACATGGATTATTTGGCAATATATCGCTCACTCCTTTCAACAACGTCATACCTCAAATAACGTGATTTTTTAGGAGAGTGATTTAAAGTTTGAAAGTGCATTAGAATGTATTGAAAATAAATAGTAATTCTGCTCTCTAGCGGCTAAATATTGAGCGGTGAGGTATGACGATCTTGCAGGGATATACTACTCTTTCACTTAATTCTGAAAACAGGCCTAGCTAAAAATCACCGACTTTTGAGATATGACGTTCTTGAAAGGAGTGAACGATATCTCCTGATTAGGAGATCCGACTTAGATTTCTTTTCCATGCAGATATTCCTTAAAAGTTATATAATCATATCTTCCTGATACTTCTAACTTACAATACAGAGCTTTTTAAATAACAAAATTTTTACCTACCATATATTTTTCAATGCCAACAAAATCTGGTATAAATATTAATTGTTTCTGCACTTAGTTCGGTGGTCTGGTGTCTGCGAGGCGTGTTAAAGGGTTCAGATTGTGTATAATGATTCCGTCTGCAGGCGATGTTGACCACTTTTTTTCCCCCTTTTTTTAATATGCTTGTTAGATCTACTCTTTGGGAGAAAACTATTTATATACGCACACATGTACAACAGCTTTGTTAACTGCTGACAACCATTATGAATAAGGCCTGTTTTTTGCCTACATGTTGCATGTTATGTATCTGCTCCAGTTAATTGAATAAATAATGAGCATCAGTCTAACACTAAACAAAATTGGCTTAAAGTGTAAAGCTTGATGCAAGGGATGCAGACAGAAATAATGGTAAATTATTATTAAAAATGCAGTATAGAACATGACACAAGCCTACAATAACAAATTTGTGACAAAATTTTCATAATATCACTCTCAATTTAGGGTAGAATGAAGTACTAAAAATGAGTTTTTTTACCCTCTCATATCGTGAAGACGAAGTCGTAGACAACTGATTTTTGGCATAGATGTTATTCTACTATTGTATCAAGACATTAACATTACCGAAAGATTTTTTGGCTCAAATACATACTGGAAAGACGGAAAACATTACGAATGGGACTAATAACATGAGCATTCCTAATTTCATCGACATAGATTATTTGGCAATATACCGCTCACTCCTTTCAACAACGTTATACCTCAAATAACGTGATTTTTTAGGAGAGTGATTTAAAGTTTTAAAGTGCATTAGAATGTATTGAAAATAAATAGTAATTCTGCTCTCTAGCGGCTAAATATTGAGCGGTGAGGTATGACGATCTTGCAGGGATATACTACTCTTTCACTTAATTCTGAAAACAGGCCTAGCTAAAAATCACCGACTTTTGAGATATGACATTCTTGAAAGGAGTGAACGATATCTCCTGATTAGGAGATCCGACTTACATTTCTTTTCCTCGCAGATATTCCTTAAAAGTTATATGATCATATCTTCCTGATACTTCTAACTTACAATACAGAGCTTTTTAAATAACAAAATTTTTACCTACCATATATTTTTCAATGCCAACAAAATCTGGTATAAATATTAATTGTTTCTACACTTAGATCGGTGGTCTGATGTCTGCGAGGCGTGTTAAAGGATTCAGATTGTGTATAATGATTCCGTCTGCAGGCGATGTTTACCACTTTTCCCCCCTTTTTTTAATATGCATGTTAGATCTACTCTTTGGGAGAAAACTATTTATATACGCACACATGTACAACAGCTTTGTTAACTGCTGACAACCATTATGAATAAGGCCTGTTTTTTGCCTACATGTTGCATGTTATGTATCTGCTCCAGTTAATTGAATAAATAATGAGCATCAGTCTAACACTAAATAAAATTGGCTTAAAGTGTAAACCTTGATGCAAGGGATGCAGACAGAACTAATGGTAAATTATTATTAAAAATGCAGTATAGAACATGACATATGCCTAAAATAACAAATTTGTGACAAAATTTTTATAATATCACTCTCAATTTATGGTAGAATGAAGTACTGAAAATGAGTTTTTTTACCCTCTCATATCGTGAAGACGAAGTCGTAGACAACTTCGATTTTTGGCATAGATGATATTCTACTATTGTATCAAGACATTAACATTACCGAAAGATTTTTTGGCTCAAATACATACTGGAAAGACGAAAAAAATTACGAATGGGACTCATAACATGAGCATTCCTAATTTCATCGACATGGATTATTTGGCAATATATCGCTCACTCCTTTCAGCAACGTCATACCTCAAATAACGTGATTTTTTAGGAGAGTGATTTAAAGTTTGAAAGTACATTAGATTTTATTGAAAATAAATATTAATTCTGCTCTCTAGCGGCTAAATATTGAGCGGTGAGGTATGACGATCTTGCAGGGATATACTACTCTTTCACTTAATTCTGAATACAGGCCTAGCTAAAAATCACCGACTTTTGAGATATGACGTTGTTGAAAGGAGTGAGCGATATCTCCTGATTAGGAGATCCGACTTAGATTTCTTTTCCTCGCAGATATTCCTTAAAAGTTATATAATCATATCTTCCTGATACTTCTAACTTACAATACAGAGCTTTTTAAATAACAAAATCTTACCTACAATATATTTTTCAATGCCAACAAAATCTGGTATAAATATTAATTGTTTCTACACTTAGTTCGGTGGTCTGGTGTCTGCGAGGCGTGTTAAAGTGTTCAGATTGTGTATAATGAGTCCGTCTGCAGGCGATGTTGACCACTTTTTCCCCCCTTTTTTTAATATGCATGTTAGATCTACTCTTTGGGAGAAAACTATTTATATACGCACACATGTACAACAGCTTTGTTAACTGCTGACAACCATTATGAATAAGGCCTGTTTTTTGCCTACATGTTGCATGTTATGTATCTGCTCCAGTTAATTGAATAAATAATGAGCATCAGTCTAACACTAAATAAAATTGGCTTGAAGTGTAAACCTTGATGCAAGGGATGCAGACAGAACTAATGGTAAATTATTATCAAAAATGCAGTATAGAACATGACACAAGCCTACAATAACAAATTTGTGACAAAATTTTTATAATATCACTCATTTTAGGGTAGAATGAAGTACTAAAAATGAGTTTTTTTACCCTCTCATATCGTGAAGACGAAGTCGTAGACAACTGATTTTCGGCATAGATGATATTCTACTATTGTATCAAGACATTAACATTACCGAAAGATTTTTTGGCTCAAATACATACTGGAAAGACAGAAAACATTACGAATGGAACTCATAACATGAGCATTCCTAATTTCATCGACATGGATTATTTGGCAATACATCGCTGACTCCTTTCAACAACGTCATACCTCAAATAACGTGATTTTTTAGGAGAGTGATTTAAAGTTTGAAAGTGCATTAGAATGTATTGAAAATAAATAGTAATTCTGCTCTCTAGCGGCTAAATATTGAGCGGTGAGGAATGACGATCTTGCAGGGATATACTACTCTTTCACTTAATACTGAAAACAGGCCTAGCTAAAAATCACCGACTTTTGAGATATGACGTTGTTGAAAGGAGTGAGCGATATCTGCTGATTAGGTGTTCCGACTTAGATTTCTTTTCCTCGCAGATATTCCTGAAAAGTTATATAATCATATCTTCTTGATACTTCTAACTTACAATACAGAGCTTTTTAAATAACAAAATTTTTACCTACCATATATTTTTCAATGCCAACAAAATCTGGTATAAATATTAATTGTTTCTGCACTTAGTTCGGTGGTCTGGTGTCTGCGAGGCGTGTTAAAGGCTTCAAATTGTGTATAATGATTCCGTCTGCTGGCGATGTTGACCACTTTTTTCCCCCTTTTTTTAATATGCATGTTAGATCTACTCTTTGGGAGAAAACTATTTATATACGCACAATTGTACAACAGCTTTGTTAACCGCTGACAACCATTATGAATAAGGCCTGTTTTTTGCCTACATGTTGCATGTTACGTATTTGCTCCAGTTAATTGAATAAATAATGAGCATCAGTCTAACACTAAATAAAATTCGCTTAAAGTTAAACCTTGATGCAAAGGATGCAGACAGAACTAATGGTAAATTATTATTAAAAATGCAGTATAGAACATGACACAAGCCTACAATAACAAATTTGTGACAAAATTTTTATAATATCACTCTCAATTTAGGGTAGAATGAAGTACTAAAAATGAGTTTCTTTACCCTCTCATATCGTGAAGACGAAGTCGTAGACAACTGATTTTTGGCATAGATGATATTCTACTATTGTATCAAGACATTAACATTACCGAAAGATTTTTTGGCTCAAATACATACTGGAAAGACGGAAAACATTACGAATGGAACTCATAACATGAGCATTCCTAATTTCATCGACATGGATTATTTGGCAATATATCGCTCACTCCTTTCAACAACGTCATACCTCAAATAACGTGATTTTTTAGGAGAGTGATTTAAAGTTTGAAAGTGCATTAGAATGTATTGAAAATAAAAATTAATTTTGCTCTCTAGAGGCTAAATATTGAGCGGTGAGGTATGACGATCTTGCAGGGATATACTACTCTTTCACTTAATTCTGAAAACAGGCCTAGCTAAAAATCTCCGACTTTTGAGATATGACGTTGTTGAAAGGAGTGAGCGATATCTCCTGATCAGGAGATCCGACTTAGATTTATTTTCCTCGCAGATATTCCTTAAAAGTTATATAATCATATCTTCCTGATACTTCTAACTTACAATACAGAGCTTTTTAAATAACAAATTTTTACCTACCATATATTTTTCAATGCCAACAAAATCTGGTATAAATATTAATTGTTTCTACACTTAGTTCGGTGGTCTGGTGTCTGCGAGGGGTGTTAAAGGGTTCAGATTGTGTATAATGATTCTGTCTGCAGACGATGTTGACCACTTTTTTTCCCCCTTTTTTTAATATTGTACCAGCTTCGTAGTACGGGTGAAATTAAAATCGAGAAGTGAATTTCAAATACAACAGATATAAATCATGCCAGTTACCACAAATTGAGAAACAGAGGAACTTTATATAAACAGCAGAACATAGATAACATAGAATCTTCTTTTACACAAGTAACAGCAGTAGAGGACAATATTACTGCAAATCTTCGCTGAAATTAACAATCCTAAGCACCTACACATTCCACTCTTACAGCAGGAATCTCAAGTTTTAGAACACATCCAATAATACAATTATTATAGCTATTAATCGTAAACTTATACAAACTTTTTCACCAAAGATCCGTAGAACCCTATTCCAAGAAAATACCTTTCTATACACCGAGAGAACTTGAACTTCCCAAGAAAACGCTCACCTAGCTCTTCAAGAACTACGCTAAAAAACTCAATTACTGTTCTAAAACCCTATTAATCTCGTACAACAAAAACCCGCGTTGCCACACTACACAACCAAACGATTTTCCAACAATCAACCTAATATCCAGATTTATCAGTTACTCCTTCGATTTAATTACACAACTCAAGAAACATCGCACTTTGACGATAAAACGCCAAATTGGCTCCCAAACATGTAACATTGCCCCCTCTTCAAAAGACTGGACGTTCCGGACAGTCCTACACTAACAACGGTCCTAAAAATACTACTACAAAATACAATTTCATAAAAACACAACAGATATACCATTACAAATTAAATAAATAAACACATAAAAACAACAGTTGCAACATTAGTATATAAAATAAAAATAATAAATAAATAAATAAATTGGGTAGCCTGGATCTACTTAGGAGCAACAGCCTACGAGCCGTGGCTCGGGTATCCTCAAACTCTTCAGGACCCACTCACGTCCTATGGTAAGGAGCGAGCCGGTCGTAATGTACGACCTTCGCTTTGCTGATTGCAGACACTCGAGTTCACACAACGACGTAGTTGATTCCTTGGACGACGACGATTGAACCTCTCCAGCGGAACTGGAGCTTGGGAAGTACACCCTCCCGGCGAACGGGACTCCACAGTCGAACTTTGGTTCCTTCCTGGAACTGGTGGTCTGTCGCTGTCACGTCGTAACGTCTCCTCATTCTGTCGCTGACCACGCCGTCCTTGCTTCGCCAAAGGACGCTGTCGCTGACCACGCTGACCTTGCTTCGTCAATGGACGCTGTCGCTAACCACGCTGACCTTGCTTCGTCAAAGGACGCTGTCGCTGACCACGCTGACCTTGCTTCGTGACAATTCGATGTTGCGTCAAGTTCGTGCGGCCCACATCTGTTGCACGGGTGAGCACGGCCTAGAATTCATTGAGGAATTTCTCTGCTTCCTTTCTTCGTTGATCAATAAATTCCGCACTCTTCAATACATCTGCGGTCAAATTGGAGCGCTCGACGACTGGCAGGTCACGCTTCCTACTTTTTCCAATGACCGGGGTATAAGTTGGCAACATTTCATTTTTCTGGATTTTCCTGTCTTTATCGCTGGCACCGGCAATCTTGACGGGAACCGTATTTTTCGACTGGTTCACAAGAGTTGCGGCGGCTAAAAGACCTCTCCTACTATTGTCTGGCATGGAGGGTATGGTGCTATCTTGAGTGGCTATGATTTGGTTAGAATTGAAATCTATGACGAAGTTATTTCTGTTTAAAAAGTCAAACCCGAGAATCATCGGGTCAACAATATCGGCAACATATGCCTTATGCCGATAGCTATTATTCCCGATGCTTATGTGGAGTGCAACTTTTCCATTCATCTTAATTCTATCCCCGGTCATGGTCCGCAAAGTGATGTTTGGTGGTGTGAAAAGTAGCTTTCCGCCAAGCTCTTGAGCTAAATCCGTTCTGACGATGGTTACGTTGGCACCGGTGTCAACCAGCATCCTACACGGTTGACCGTTTACAAAACCTTCAACAAACGGCCTGTTTTCTTCGTGATGCATCGACGACACATTCAGAGAATTGCAAGAGGGCTTCTCCTCGTCCGGCTGCCTTCGCCAATTCAGATGGCCGGGAACTGATTTCCCTGGGTCTTGGCGTCTTGATTCATCAGCTTGGCGCGCTAGGCAATTCCTTCTGAGATGCCCCTCACGCCCGCAGGTCCAGCACTTCAAAGGATTTCTTCTTGGCGGCATGTTTGAATTCACCCCTGCCAAGGCACCGATTCGTTTTCCTATTTCTTCAAATCGAGCGGCTATTGGGTCATTTTCGGCGGCGGTCACCCCTCTCACTAGTTGGCGGTCACGGCGTGTCGCCCTTTGAGCGGACTCGTACTTCATTGCGTACACCAAAGCTGACTTCAAGTCTTTGATGTCCGCCATTCTTAGTGCTCGTTGACTCTCCGGATCGCGGATGGCGTCCACAAAGTATTCTAATGCTAGGTTATCCCTAACTTCCGTCGGACATTCTGGGAAAGCTAATTGAGCTAATCCCTCAATAGCTGACGCAAGTTCCTGTAGTGTCTCTGTTGATTTCTGTTGGCGGGACTTCAACTGTAAGCGGCTATACTCTTTACGGCATTTCTCGCCAAAGCGCATTTCCAGAGCACTCGACAAGGCCTCAACATCTAGTTGTTTCTCTACTGCGATGGTCTGCAGTACATCGGCAGCCTCGCCACGGAGTGAAGTAGCCAATTGGCATGCTTGCATTGCAATGTCCCATCCATTGGCAGTCGATGCCATATTAAACTGTGTTTTAAACACCTGCCAAGACGTTTTGCTGTCATAAGTAGACACTTTTACGGCAGGACGGGACGATTTCGACACCGGGTACGCCTCCTCAATACTAGCGTCAGAGTAGCAAGGTACAGTAACTGGCGCTGATTCTTCTGCGAATTTCTTCTCTAGGCCGTTTATTTGTTTGTTAATGGCTTCCCTAATTTTCTGGTCAACAGTCTCGACCGTAGCTTTGAGTTTCGACTCGATAGTGTTGACGCGTTCTTCCATTTCATTAATTTTCTCTCCTACGGTAATTTTTAGCTGTTCTTGACTCTCGCTAATTTCGCCAAGTCCCGTTTCCAACTTCTTCTGGCTTTCGCCAATTTCCTCTTTTATTTGGTTGGCGAGTTGTTTTTGGCTTTCGCCATTTTCCTCTTTTAATTGATTGGCGAGCAAATTCTGACTTTCGCCAATTTTCGATTCTAACTGATTGGCGAGTAAATTCTGGCTTTCGCCAATTTCCTGTTTTAACTGGTTCTAGCTTTCGCCAAATTTTGCTTCTAAACGATTCTGGCTTTCGCCAATCTTTTCTAAAATCAGTTTTAGCTGTTCTTCCATTTTTCGGGTAACTGGCATTCACTTAAAATTATCCCACTCCTGACACCAAAAATTGTACCAGCTTCGTGGTACGGGGAAATTAAAATCTACAAGTGAATTTCAAATACAACAGAAATAAATCATGCCAGTTACCACAAATTGAGAAACAGAGGAAATTTATATAAACAGCAGAACATAGATAACATAGAATCTTCTTTTACACAAGTAACAGCAGTAGACGACAATATTACTGCAAATCTTCGCTGAAATTAACAATCCTCAGCACCTACACATTCCACTCTTACAGCAGGAATCTCAAGTTTTAGAACACATACAATAATACAATTATTACAGCACTTAATAGTAAACTTATACGACCTTTTTCACCAAAGATCCGTAGAACCATATTCCAAGAAAATACCTCTCTCTACACCGAGAGAACTTGAACTTCCCAAGAAAACGCTCACCTAGCTCTTCAAGAACTACGCTAAAAAAACTCAATTACTGTTCTAATACCCTATTAATTTCGTACAACAAAAACCCGCGTTGCCACACTACACAACCAAACGATTTTCCAACAATCAACCTAATATCCAGATTTATCACTTACTCCTTGGTTTTAATTCCACAACTCCCGAAACATTGCACTTTGGCGATAAAACGCCAAATTGGCTCCCAAACATGTAACAATATGCATGTTAGATCTACTCTTTGGGAGAAAACTATTTATATACGCACACATGTACAACAGCTTTGTTAACTGCTGACAACCATTATGAATAAGGCCTGTTTTTCGCCTACATGTTGCATGTAATGTATCTGATCCTGTTAATTGAATAAATAATGAGCATCAGTCTAACACTAAATAAAATTGGCTTAAAGTGTAAACCTTGATGCAAGGGATGCAGACAGAACTAATGGTAAATTATTATTAAAAATGCAGTATAGAACATGACACAAGCCTAAAATAACAAATTTGTGACAAAATTTTTATAATATCACTCTCAATTAGGGTAGAATGAAGTACTAAAAATGAGTTTCTTTACCCTCTCATATCGTCAAGACGAAGTCGTAGACAACTGATTTTTTGCATAGATGATATTCTACTATTGTATCAAGACATTAACATTACCGAAAGATTTTTTGGCTCAAATACATACTGGAAAGACGGAAAACATTACGAATGGGACTCATAACATGAGCATTCCTAATTTCATCGACATAGATTATTTGGCAATATACCGCTCACTCCTTTCAACAACGTTATACCTCAAATAACGTGATTTTTTAGGAGAGTGATTTAAAGTTTGAAAGTACGTTAGAATGTATTGAAAATAAATATTAATTCTGCTCTCTAGCGGCTAAATATTGAGCGGTGAGGTATGACGATCTTGCAGGGATATACTACTCTTTCACTTAATTCTGAAAACAGGCCTAGCTAAAAATCACCGACTTTTCAGATATGACGTGGTTGAAAGGAGAGAGCGATATCTCCTGATTAGGAGATCCCACTTAGATTTCTTTTCCTCGCAGATATTCCTTAAAAGTTATATAATCATATCTTCCTGATACTTCTAACTTACAATACAGAGCTTTTTAAATAACAAAATTTTTACCTACCATATATTTTTCAATGCCAACAAAATCTGGTATAAATATTAATTGTTTCTACACTTAGTTCGGTGGTCTGGTGTCTGCGAGGCGTGTTAAAGGATTCAGATTGTGTATAATGATTCCGTCTGCAGGCGATGTTGACCACTTTTTTCCCCCTTTTTTTAATATGCATGTTAGATCTACTCTTTGGGAGAAAACTATTTATATACGCACAATTGTACAACAGCTTTGTTAACCGCTGACAACCATTATGAATAAGGCCTGTTTTTTGCCTACATGTTGCATGTTATGTATTTGCTCCAGTTAATTGAATAAATAATGAGCATCAGTCTAACACTAAATAAAATTCGCTTAAAGTTAAACCTTGATGCAAGGGATGCAGACAGAACTAATGGTAAATTATTATTAAAAATGCAGTATAGAACATGACACAAGCCTACAATAACAAATTTGTGACAAAATTTTTATAATATCACTCTCAATTTAGGGTAGAATGAAGTACTAAAAATGAGTTTCTTTACCCTCTCATATCGTGAAGACGAAGTCGTAGACAACTGATTTTTGGCATAGATGATATTCTACTATTGTATCAAGACATTAACATTACCGAAAGATTTTTTGGCTCAAATACATACTGGAAAGACGGAAAACATTACGAATGGAACTCATAACATGAGCATTCCTAATTTCATCGACATGGATTATTTGGCAATATATCGCTCACTCCTTTCAACAACGTCATACCTCAAATAACGTGATTTTTTAGGAGAGTGATTTAAAGTTTGAAAGTGCATTAGAATGTATTGAAAATAAAAATTAATTCTGCTCTCTAGAGGCTAAATATTGAGCGGTGAGGTATGACGATCTTGCAGGGATATACTACTCTTTCACTTAATTCTGAAAACAGGCCTAGCTAAAAATCTCCGACTTTTGAGATATGACGTTGTTGAAAGGAGTGAGCGATATCTCCTGATTAGGAGATCCGACTTAGATTTCTTTTCCTCGCAGATATTCCTTAAAAGTTATATAATCATATCTTCCTGATACTTCTAACTTACAATACAGAGCTTTTTAAATAACAAATTTTTACCTACCATATATTTTTCAATGCCAACAAAATCTGGTATAAATATTAATTGTTTCTACACTTAGTTCGGTGGTCTGGTGTCTGCGAGGCGTGTTAAAGGGTTCAGATTGTGTATAATGAGTCCGTCTGCAGGCGATGTTGACCACTTTTTTCCCCCTTTTTTTAATATGCATGTTAGATCTACTCTTTGGGAGAAAACTATTTATATACGCACACATGTACAACAGCTTTGTTAACTGCTGACAACCATTATGAATAAGGCCTGTTTTTTGCCTACATGTTGCATGTTATGTATCTGCTCCAGTTAATTGAATAAATAATGAGCATCAGTCTAACACTACACAAAATTGGCTTAAAGTGTAAACCTTGATGCAAGGGATGCAGACAGAAATCATGGTAAATTATTATTAAAAATGCGGTATAGAACATGACACAAGCCTACAATAACAAATTTGTGACAAAATTTTTATAATATCACTCTCAATTAGGGTAGAATGAAGTACTAAAAATGAGTTTCTTTACCCTCTCATATCGTGAAGACGAAGTCGTAGACAACTGATTTTTGGCATAGATGATATTCTACTATTGTATCAAGACATTAACATTACCGAAAGATTTTTTGGCTCAAATACATACTGGAAAGACGGAAAACATTACGAATGGGACTCATAACATGAGCATTCCTAATTTCATCGACATGGATTATTTGGCAATATATCGCTCACTCCTTTCAACAACGTCATACCTCAAATAACGTGATTTTTTAGGAGAGTGATTTAAAGTTTGAAAGTACATTAGAATGTATTGAAAATAAATATTAATTCTGCTCTCTAGCGGCTAAATATTGAGCGGTGAGGTATGACGATCTTGCAGGGATATACTACTCTTTCACTTAATTCTGAAAACAGGCCTAGCTAAAAATCACCGACTTTTGAGATATGACGTTGTTGAAAGGAGTGAGCGATATCTCCTGATTAGGAGATCCGACTTAGATTTCTTTTCCTCGCAGATATTCCTTAAAAGTTATATAATCATATCTTCCTGATACTTCTAACTTACAATACAGAGCTTTTTAAATAACAAAATTTTTACCTACCATATATTTTTCAATGCCAACAAAATCTGGTATAAATATTAATTGTTTCTACACTTAGTTCGGTGGTCTGGTGTCTGCGAGGCGTGTTAAAGGCTTCAGATTGTGTATAATGATTCCGTCTGCAGGCGATGTTGACCACTTTTTTTCCCCCTTTTTTTAATATGCATGTTAGATCTACTCTTTGGGAGAAAACTATTTATATACGCACAATTGTACAACAGCTTTGTTAACCGCTGACAACCATTATGAATAAGGCCTGTTTTTTGCCTACATGTTGCATGTTATGTATTTGCTCCAGTTAATTGAATAAATAATGAGCGTCAGTCTAACACTAAATAAAATTCGCTTAAAGTTAAACCTTGATGCAAGGGATGCAGACAGAACTAATGGTAAATTATTATTAAAAATGCAGTATAGAACATGACACAAGCCTACAATAACAAATTTGTGACAAAATTTTTATAATATCACTCTCAATTTAGGGTAGAATGAAGTACTAAAAATGAGTTTCTTTACCCTCTCATATCGTGAAGACGAAGTCGTAGACAACTGATTTTTGGCATAGATGATATTCTACTATTGTATCAAGACATTAACATTACCGAAAGATTTTTTGGCTCAAATACATACTGGAAAGACGGAAAACATTAAGAATGGGACTCATAACATGAGCATTCCTAATTTCATCGACATGGATTATTTGGCAATATATCGCTCACTCCTTTCAACAACGTCATACCTCAAATAACGTGATTTTTTAGGAGAGTGATTTAAAGTTTGAAAGTGCATTAGAATGTATTGAAAATAAAAATTAATTCTGCTCTCTAGAGGCTAAATATTGAGCGGTGAGGTATGACGATCTTGCAGGGATATACTACTCTTTCACTTAATTCTGAAAACAGGCCTAGCTAAAAATCTCCGACTTTTGAGATATGACGTTGTTGAAAGGAGTGAGCGATATCTCCTGATTAGGAGATCCGACTTAGATTTATTTTCCTCGCAGATATTCCTTAAAAGTTATATAATCATATCTTCCTGATACTTCTAACTTACAATACAGAGCTTTTTAAATAACAAATTTTTACCTACCATATATTTTTCAATGCCAACAAAATCTGGTATAAATATTAATTGTTTCTACACTTAGTTCGGTGGTCTGGTGTCTGCGAGGGGTGTTAAAGGGTTCAGATTGTGTATAATGATTCTGTCTGCAGACGATGTTGACCACTTTTTTTCCCCCTTTTTTTAATATTGTACCAGCTTCGTAGTACGGGGGAAATTAAAATCGAGAAGTGAATTTCAAATACAACAGATATAAATCATGCCAGTTACCACAAATTGAGAAACAGAGGAACTTTATATAAACAGCAGAACATAGATAACATAGAATCTTCTTTTACACAAGTAACAGCAGTAGAGGACAATATTACTGCAAATCTTCGCTGAAATTAACAATCCTAAGCACCTACACATTCCACTCTTACAGCAGGAATCTCAAGTTTTAGAACACATACAATAATACAATTATTATAGCTATTAATCGTAAACTTATACGACCTTTTTCACCAAAGATCCGTAGAACCCTATTCCAAGAAAATACCTTTCTATACACCGAGAGAACTTGAACTTCCCAAGAAAACGCTCACCTAGCTCTTCAAGAACTACGCTAAAAAACTCAATTACTGTTCTAAAACCCTATTAATCTCGTACAACAAAAACCCGCGTTGCCACACTACACAACCAAACGATTTTCCAACAATCAACCTAATATCCAGATTTATCAGTTACTCCTTCGATTTAATTACACAACTCAAGAAACATCGCACTTTGGCGATAAAACGCCAAATTGGCTCCCAAACATGTAACATTGCCCCCTCCTCAAAAGACTGGACGTCCCGGACAGTCCTACACTAACAACGGTCCTAAAAATACTACTACAAAATACAATTTCATAAAAACACAACAGATATACCATTACAAATTAAATAAATAAACACATAAAAACAACAGTTGCAACATTAGTATATAAAATAAAAATAATAAATAAATAAATAAATTGGGTAGCCTGGATCTATTTAGGAGCAACAGCCTACGAGCCGTGGCTCGGGTATCCTCAAACTCTTCAGGACCCACTCACGTCCTATGGTAAGGAGCGAGCCGGTCGTAATGTACGACCTTCGCTTTGCTGATTGCAGACATTCGAGTTCACACAACGACGTAGTTGATTCCTTGGACGACGACGATTGAACCTCTCCAGCGGAACTGGAGCTTGGGAAGTACACCCTCCCGGCGAACGGGACTCCACAGTCGAACATTGGTTCCTTCCTGGAACTGGTGGTCTGTCGCTGTCACGTCGTAACGTCTCCTCATTCTGTCGCTGACCACGCCGTCCTTGCTTCGCCAAAGGACGCTGTCGCTGACCACGCTGACCTTGCTTTGTGAATGGACGCTGTCGCTGACCACGCTGACCTTGCTTCGTCAAAGGACGCTGTCGCTGACCACGCTGACCTTGCTTCGTGACAATTCGATGTTGCGTCAAGTTCGTGCGGCCCACATCTGTTGCACGGGTCAGCACGGCCTGGAATTCATTGAGGAATTTCTCTGCTTCCTTTCTTCGTTGATCAATAAATTCCGCACTCTTCAATACATCTGCGGTCAAATTGGAGCGCTCGACGACTGGCAGGTCACGCTTCCTACTTTTTTCAATGACCGGGGTATAAGTTGGCAACATTTCATTTTTCTGGATTTTCCTGTCTTTATCGCTGGCACCGGCAATCTTGACGGGAACCGTATTTTTCGACTGGTTCACAAGAGTTGCGGCGGCTAAAAGACCTCTCCTACTATTGTCTGGCATGGAGGGTATGGTGCTATCTTGAGTGGCTATGATTTGGTTAGAATTGAAATCTATGACGAAGTTATTTCTGTTTAAAAAGTCAAACCCGAGAATCATCGGGTCAACAATAACGGCAACATATGCCTTATGCCGATAGCTATTATTCCCGATGCTTATGTGGAGTGCAACTTTTCCATTCATCTTAATTCTATCCCCGGTCATGGTCCGCAAAGTGATGTTTGGTGGTGTGAAAAGTAGCTTTCCGCCAAGCTCTTGAGCTAAATCCATTCTGACGATGGTTACGTTGGCACCGGTGTCAACCAGCATCCTACACGGTTGACCGTTTACAAAACCTTCAACAAACGGCCTGTTTTCTTCGTGATGCATCGACGACACATTCAGAGAATTGCAAGAGGGCTTCTCCTCGTCTTCTTTTACACAAGTAACAGCAGTAGAGGACAATATTACTGCAAATCTTCGCTGAAATTAACAATCCTAAGCACCTACACATTCCACTCTTACAGCAGGAATCTCAAGTTTTAGAACACATACAATAATACAATTATTATAGCTATTAATCGTAAACTTATACGACCTTTTTCACCAAGATCCGTAGAACCCTATTCCAAGAAATACCTTCCTATACACCGAGAGAACTTGAACTTCCCAAGAAACGCTCACCTAGCTCTTCAAGAACTACGCTAAAAAACTCAATTACTGTTCTAAAACCCTATTAATCTCGTACAACAAAAACCCGCGTTGCCACCACTACACAACCAAACGATTTTCCAACAATCAACCTAATATCCAGATTTATCAGTTACTCCTTCGATTTAATTACACAACTCAAGAAACATTCTCACTTTGGCGATAAAACGCCAAATTGGCTCCCAACATGTAACATTGCCCCCTCCTCAAAAGACTGGACGTCCCGGACAGTCCTA
This sequence comes from Dolomedes plantarius, assembly GCA_907164885.2. Lineage (NCBI taxonomy): Eukaryota > Metazoa > Arthropoda > Arachnida > Araneae > Dolomedidae > Dolomedes > Dolomedes plantarius. Next base: position 77,094,144 of record OU015498.1, read on the forward strand.
CACTAACAACGGTCCTAAAAATACTACTACAAAATACAATTCATAAAAACACAACAGATATACCATTACAAATTAAATAAATAAACACATAAAAACAACAGTTGCAACATTAGTATATAAAATAAAAATAATAATAAATAAATAAATTGGGTAGCCTGGATCTACTTAGGAGCAACAGCCTACGAGCCGTGGCTCGGGTATCCTCAAACTCTTCAGGACCCACTCACGTCCTATGGTAAGGAGCGAGCCGGTCGTAATGTACGACCTTCGCTTTGCTGATTGCAGACACTCGAGTTCACACAACGACGTAGTTGATTCCTTGGACGACGACGATTGAACCTCTCCAGCGGAACTGGAGCTTGGAAGTACACCCTCCCGGCGAACGGGACTCCACAGTCGAACTTTGGTTCCTTCCTGGAACTGGTGGTCTGTCGCTGTCACGTCGTAACGTCTCCTCATTCTGTCGCTGACCACGCCGTCCTTGCTTCGCCAAAGGACGCTGTCGCTGACCACGCTGACCTTGCTTCGTGAATGGACGCTGTCGCTGACCACGCTGACCTTGCTTCGTCAAAGGACGCTGTCGCTGACCACGCTGACCTTGCTTCGTGACAATTCGATGTTGCGTCAAGTTCGTGCGGCCCACATCTGTTGCACGGGTGAGCACGGCCTGGAATTCATTGAGGAATTTCTCTGCTTCCTTTCTTCGTTGATCAATAAATTCCGCACTCTTCAATACATCTGCTGTCAAATTGGAGCGCTCGACGACTGGCAGGTCACGCTTCCTACTTTTTCCAATGACCGGGGTAATAAGTTGGCAACATTTCATTTTTCTGGATTTTCTTGTCTTTATCGCTGGCACCGGCAATCTTGACGGGAACCGTATTTTTCGACTGGTTCACAGAGTTGCGGCGGCTAAAAGACCTCTCCTACTATTGTCTGGCATGGAGGGTATGGTGCTATCTTGAGTGGCTATGATTTGGTTAGAATTGAAATCTATGACGAAGTTATTTCTGTTTAAAAAGTCAAACCCGAGAATCATCGGGTCAACAATATCGGCAACATATGCCTTATGCCGATAGCTATTATTCCCGATGCTTATGTGGAGTGCAACTTTTCCATTCATCTTAATTCTATCCCCGGTCATGGTCCGCAAAGTGATGTTTGGTGGTGTGAAAAGTAGCTTTCCGCCAAGCTCTTGAGCTAAATCCGTTCTGACGATGGTTACGTTGGCACCGGTGTCAACCAGCATCCTACACGGTTGACCGTTTACAAAACCTTCAACAAACGGCCTGTTTTCTTCGTGATGCATCGACGACACATTCAGAGAATTGCAAAGAGGGCTTCTCCTCGTCCGGCTGCCTTCGCCAATTCAGATGGCCGGGAACTGATTTCCCTGGGTCTTGGCGTCTTGATTCATCAGCTTGGCGCGCTAGGCAATTCCTTCTGAGATGCCCCTCACGCCCGCAGGTCCAGCACTTCAAAGGATTTCTTCTTGGCGGCATGTTTGAATTCACCCCTGCCAAGGCACCGATTCGTTTTTCTATTTCTTCAAATCGAGCGGCTATTGGGTCGTTTTCGGCGGCGGTCACCCCTCTCACTAGTTGGCGGTCACGGCGTGTCGCCCTTTGAGCGGACTCGTACTTCATTGCGTACACCAAAGCTGACTTCAAGTCTTTGATGTCCGCCATTCTTAGTGCTCGTTGACTCTCCGGATCGCGGATGGCGTCCACAAAGTATTCTAATGCTAGGTTATCCCTAACTTCCGTCGGACATTCTGGGAAAGCTAATTGAGCTAATCCCTCAATAGCTGACGCAAGTTCCTGTAGTGTCTCTGTTGATTTCTGTTGGCGGGACTTCAGCTGTAAGCGGCTATACTCTTTACGGCATTTCTCGCCAAAGCGCATTTCCAGAGCACTCGACAAGGCCTCAACATCTAGTTGTTTCTCTACTGCGATGGTCTGCAGTACATCGGCAGCCTCGCCACGGAGTGAAGTAGCCAATTGGCATGCTTGCATTGCAATGTCCCATCCATTGGCAGTCGATGCCATATTAAACTGTGTTTTAAACACCTGCCAAGACGTTTTGCCGTCATAAGTAGACACTTTTACGGCAGGACGGGACGATTTCGACACCGGGTACGCCTCCTCAATACTAGCGTCAGAGTAGCAAGGTACAGTAACTGGCGCTGATTCTTCTGCGAATTTCTTCTCTAGGCCGTTTATTTGTTTGTTAATGGCTTCCCTAATTTTCTGGTCAACAGTCTCGACCGTAGCTTTGAGTTTCGACTCGATAGTGTTGACGCGTTCTTCCATTTCATTAATTTTCTCTCCTACGGTAATTTTTAGCTGTTCTTGACTCTCGCTAATTTCGCCAAGTCCCGTTTCCAACTTCTTCTGGCTTTCGCCAATTTCCTCTTTTAACTGGTTGGCGAGTTGTTTTTGGCTTTCGCCAATTTCCTCTTTTAATTGATTGGCGAGCAAATTCTGACTTTCGCCAATTTTCGATTCTAACTGATTGGCGAGTAAATTCTGGCTTTCGCCAATTTCCTGTTTTAACTGGTTCTAGCTTTCGCCAAATTTTGCTTCTAAACGATTCTGGCTTTCGCCAATCTTTTCTAAAATCAGTTTTAGCTGTTCTTCCATTTTTCGGGTAACTGGCATTCACTTAAAATTATCCCACTCCTGACACCAAAAATTGTACCAGCTTCGTGGTACGGGGAAATTAAATCTACAAGTGAATTTCAAATACAACAGAAATAAATCATGCCAGTTACCACAAATTGAGAAACAGAGGAAATTTATATAAACAGCAGAACATAGATAACATAGAATCTTCTTTTACACAAGTAACAGCAGTAGACGACAATATTACTGCAAATCTTCGCTGAAATTAACAATCCTCAGCACCTACACATTCCACTCTTACAGCAGGAATCTCAAGTTTTAGAACACATACAATAATACAATTATTACAGCACTTCATAGTAAACTTATAAGACCTTTTTCACCAAAGATCCGTAGAACCATATTCCAAGAAAATACCTCTCTCTACACCGAGAGAACTTGAACTTCCCAAGAAAACGCTCACCTAGCTCTTCAAGAACTACGCTAAAAAAACAAAATTACTGTTCTAATAACCTATTAATCTCGTACAACAAAAACCCGCGTTGCCACACTACATAACCAAACGATTTTCCAACAATTAACCTAATATCCAGATTTATCACTTACTCCTTAGTTTTAATTCCACAACTCCCGAAACATTGCACTTTGGCGATAAAACGCCAAATTGGCTCCCAAACATGTAACAATATGCATGTTAGATCTACTCTTTGGGAGAAAACTATTTATTTACGCACACATGTACAACAGCTTTGTTAACTGCTGACAACCATTATGAATAAGGCCTGTTTTTCGCATACATGTTGCATGTTATGTATCTGCTCCAGTTAATTGAATAAATAATGAGCATCAGTCTAACACTAAATAAAATTGGCTTAAAGTGTAAACCTTGATGCAAGGGATGTAGACAGAACTAATGGTAAATTATTATTAAAAATGCAGTATAGAACATGACACAAGCCTACAATAACAAATTTGTGACAAAATTTTTATAATATCACTCTCAATTAGGGTAGAATGAAGTACTAAAATGAGTTTCTTTACCCTCTCATATCGTGAAGACGAAGTCGTAGACAACTGATTTTTTGCATAGATGATATTTACTATTGTATCAAGACATTAACATTACCGAAAGATTTTTTTGCCTCAATACATACTGGAAAGACGGGAAACATTTCGAATGGGACTCATAACATGAGCATTCCTAATTTCATCGACATAGATTATTTGGCAATATACCGCTCACTCCTTTCAACAACGTTTGTATGAGCCAATGGTCATTAGGTGAACTGGTCCTTAAATTGTTGTATTCGAATGGCCGTAGACTACTTATATTAAACACCATTGTCGACCATACGGACACACGAATTAATAGTGTTATTTACTCTAAACGAATTACTATGTATGAAAACAAAAGAATTACATGAAACACGACCATACGATTGTTCGAGCGAAAAAAAAAAAAAAAAAAATTTTTTTTTTACAACAACCGATTCAAACAAAATTCTAATCTTGTAGTTTACGATGCCAACGTAAGAAAGAAAAACTATTGATACTATATTTGTATTCTTTCATGGCGCGTTGGCGATTGCCAACATAGCCATTGGCGTCAACATTCTCCCCAGGTTGAAATATTATATTTCAAAATACATTAAAATACAGTTATTACAATTGAATACATAAAATGAACAATATATTACAAAACAATTTTGCCTCATATTTTGGCTTAAACAAGTTATAAATGAATATAGATAACTTAAAATGTAAATAATGTTTTCAATAATACACGAATATACAAATTAAATAAAAACTCAAAACATAAACCAACTAAAAATTTACATATTTTGATTAGGTAATACACATAACTTTCTAATACTACGTTTATATATACCGTGGTTTGTTTTCACCACAGCTACTCTAATTCTATTATCGGATCCTGGTATCACTTCTTGAATACGTCCAATCAACCATTTACATGGTGGCAAGTGATCTTCTTTAACTAAAACCATTAGACCAGGTTGTAAATTTTGTCTTTCAACATGCCATTTGGTGCGATTTTGTAAATGATTTAAATAACTAATCTGCCATTTTTTCCATATGGCTTGAACAATTTTGGTGGTTTTTTGCCAATTTGTTAATAAATTGTCTGGTTTGTTCACTATTAGTGGTTTAGGGATTGTATTCAAAATGCGTCCTATCAAAAATGTGATGGAGTTAAAACATCTAAATTATCCACATCTGAGCTCATCGGAATTAACGGTCTGCTGTTTAAGATGCCTTCGATCTGAATTGTAATAGTCTGGAATTCTTCCAAGGTCAGCTTTCGATCACCAATAGTTCGTCTAAGATGGTATTTAAATGATTTGACACTGGGTTCCCAAAGTCCACCAAAATTCGGGGCTTTGGGAGGAATAAAATTCCAGGCAATGCCTTCTGAGGCTAAATAACAAGCTAAATTTTCCTCTGGCTTTTTAACAAGTTTGTACAATCGTTTTAATTCTAAATGCGCGCCTACGAAATTGGTGGCATTATCCGTGAACAGAGATGAACTTTTACCACGTCTAGAGAAAAATCTTTTTAGCGCCGCGATTAGCGATTCTGAGGTTAAATCTGTGACAGTCTCTAATATGTACCGCCTTTGTCACAAAGCAGACAAATATAGCTATGTATACTTTGTGGTATACACCCTTTCTTTGTCCTTTAAACTTTACATAAAAGGGTCCACAAAAATCTATTCCTGCTCATTAAAGGGGGAACTACGGGTTTATTCTTACCGGAGGAGATTGCCCATAAGCTGACTTTCCGTAACAGGTTTTTGTTTAAAACATGTAACACAATTGTGACAATTTGTCGAGCGATACTTCTTCTGCCGTTTAATGGCCAGTATTCTGGCGTACTAAATGCAATACAATTCTGTGCTCCTACATGCAGAATATTCCTATGGTACAATTCTTACAGCACTTCATAGTAAACTTATAAGACCTTTTTCACCAAGATCCGTAGAACCATATTCCAAGAAAATACCTCTCTCTACACCGAGAGAACTTGAACTTCCCAGGAAAACGCTCACCTAGCTCTTCAGAACTACGCTAAAAAAACAAAATTAACTGTTCTAATAACCTATTAATCTCGTACAACAAAAACCCGCGTTGCCAACACTACATAACCAAACGATTTCCAACAATTCAACCTAATATCCAGATTTATCACTTACTCCTTAGGTTTTAATTCCACAACTCCCGAAACATTGCACTTTGGCGATAAAACGCCAAATGGCTCCCAAACATGTAACAATATGCATGTTAGATCTACTCTTTGGGAGAAAACTATTTATATACGCACACATGTACAACAGCTTTGTTAACTGCTGACAACCATTATGAATAAGGCCTGTTTTTTGCCTACATGTTGCATGTTATGTATCTGCTCCAGTTAATTGAATAAATAATGAGCATCAGTCTAACACTAAACAAAATTGGCTTAAAGTGTAAACCTTGATGCAAGGGATGCAGACAGAACTAATGGTAAATTATTATTAAAAATGCAGTATAGAACATGACACAAGCCTAAAATAACAAATTTGTGACAAAATTTTTATAATATCACTCTCAATTAGGGTAGAATGAAGTACTAAAAATGAGTTTCTTTACCCTCTCATATCGTGAAGACGAAGTCGTAGACAACTGATTTTTTGCATAGATGATATTCTACTATTGTATCAAGACATTAACATTACCGAAAGATTTTTTGCCTCAAATACATACTGGAAAGACGGGAAAACATTTCGAATGGGACTCATAACATGAGCATTCCTAATTTCATTGACATAGATTATTTGGCAATATACCGCTCACTCCTTTCAACAACGTTATACCTCAAATAACGTGATTTTTTAGGAGAGTGATTTAAAGTTTGAAAGTGCTTTAGAATGTATTGAAAATAAATATTAATTCTGCTCTCTAGCGGCTAAATATTGAGCGGTGAGGTATGACGATCTTGCAGGGATATACTACTCTTTCACTTAATTCTGAAAACAGGCCTAGCTAAAAATCTCCGACTTTTCATATATGACGTGGTTGAAAGGAGTGAGCGATATCTCCTGATTAAGAGATCCCACTTAGATTTCTTTTCCTCGCAGATATTCCTTAAAAGTTATATAATCATATCTTCCTGATACTTCTAACTTACAATACAGAGGTTTTTAAATAACAAAATTTTTACCTACCATATATTTTTCAATGCCAACAAAATCTGGTATAAATATTAATTGTTTCTACACTTAGTTCGGTGGTCTGGTGTCTGCGAGGCGTGTTAAAGGGTTCAGATTGTGTATAATGATTCCGTCTGCAGGTGATGTTGACCACTTTTTTTCCCCCTTTTTTTAATATTATACCAGCTTCGTAGTACTGGGGAAATTAAAATCTAGAAGTGAATTTCAAATACAACAGAAATAAATCATGCCAGTTACCACAAATTGAGAAACAGAGGAAATTTATATAAACAGCAGAACATAGATAGCATAGAATCTTCTTTTACACAAGTAACAGCAGTAGACGACAATATTACTGCAAATCTTCGCTGAAATTAACAATCCTAAGAACCTACACATTCCACTCTTACAGCAGGAATCTCAAGTATTAGAACACATACAATAATACAATTATTATAGCACTTAATCGTAAACTTATACGACCTTTTTCACCAAAGATTTGTAGAACCCTATTCCAAGAAAATACCTTTCTCTACACCGAGAGAACTTGAACTTCCCAAGTAAACGCTCACCTAGCTCTTCAAGAACTACGCTAAAAAAACTCAATTACTGTTCTAAAACCCTATTAATCTCGTACAACAAAAACCCACGTTGCCACACTACACAACCAAACGATTTTCCAACAATCAACCTAATATCCAGATTTATCACTTACTCCTTGGTTTTAATTCCACAACTCCCGAAACATTGCACTTTGGCGATAAAACGCCAAATTGGCTCCCAAACATGTAACAATATGCATGTTAGATCTACTCTTTGGGAGAAAACTATTTATATACGCACACATGTACAACAGCTTTGTTAACTGCTGACAACCATTATGAATAAGGCCTGTTTTTCGCCTACATGTTGCATGTTATGTATCTGCTCCAGTTAATTGAATAAATAATGAGCATCAGTCTAACACTAAATAAAATTGGCTTAAAGTGTAAACCTTGATGCAAGGGATGCAGACAGAACTAATGGTAAATTATTATTAAAAATGCAGTATAGAACATGACACAAGCCTACAATAACAAATTTGTGACAAAATTTTTATAATATCACTCTCAATTTAGGGTAGAATGAAGTACTAAAAATGAGCTTTTTTACCCTCTCATATCGTGAAGACGAAGTAGTAGACAACTGATTTTTGGCATAGATGATATTCTACTATTGTATCAAGACATTAACATTACCGAAAGATTTTTTGGCTGAAATACATACTGGAAAGAAGGAAAACATTACGAATGGGACTCATAACATGAGCATTCCTAATTTCATCGACATGGATTATTTGGCAATATATCGCTCACTCCTTTCAACAACGTCATACCTCAAATAACGTGATTTTTTAGGAGAGTGATTTAAAGTTTGAAAGTACATTAGAATGTATTGAAAATAAATATTAATTCTGCTCTCTAGCGGCTAAATATTGAGCGGTGAGGTATGACGATCTTGGAGGGATATACTACTCTTTCACTTAATTCTGAAAACAGGCCTAGCTAAAAATCACCGACTTTTGAGATATGACGTTGTTGAAAGGAGTGAGCGATATCTCCTGATTAGGAGATCCCACTTAGATTTCTTTTCCTCGCAGATATTCCTTAAAAGTTATATAATCATATCTTCCTGATACTTCTAACTTACAATACACAGCTTTTTAAATAACAAAATTTTTACCTACTATATATTTTTCAATGCCAACAAAATCTGGTATAAATATTAATTGTTTCTACACTTAGTTCGGTGGTCTGGTGTATGCGAGGCGTGTTAAAGGCTTCAGATTGTGTATAATGATTCCGTCTGCAGGCGATGTTGACCACTTTTTTTAATATGCATGTTAGATCTACTCTTTGGGAGAAAACTATTTATATACGCACACATGTACAACAGCTTTGTTAACTGCTGACAACCATTATGAATAAGGCCTGTTTTTTGCCTACATGTTGCATGTTATGTATCTGCTCCAGTTAATTGAATAAATAATGAGCATCAGTCTAACACTAAATAAAATTGGCTTAAAGTGTAAACCTTGATGCAAGGGATGCAGACAGAACTAATGGTAAATTATTATTAAAAATGCAGTATAGAACATGACACAAGCCTACAATAACAAATTTGTGACAAAATTTTTATAATATCACTCTCAATTTAGGGTAGAATGAAGTACTAAAAATGAGTTTTTTTACCCTCTCATATCGTGAAGACGAAGTCGTAGACAACTGAATTTTAAAATATATGATATTCTACTATTGTATCAACAAATAATATAACTAAAATAAAGAAAAAATTAAAAAATTGAAAATTCGCCTTTTTTGCTCCACTCTACCAAATAGTCAGCAACACTTTGCTATGAATAACAAAAAGCGAATGTCTTATGACAAGTGCCTCTGCATTAGAATTTTTTTAAAATCTATATGTTTCAAATTCTCTTGAAATAAAGTAAAATGTAAGTAAACAAATCGGTAATCAAATATACAAAGCATTACTACGGATCAGCCCACCCCCATATTCAACGAATCACATTTCTGAAGCCGTTAGTTTGGATTTCTTGAATAGAAGCTCTTTTGAAGAAAATGGCTTAGCTACAACTTATTTTGAATGTATTTAAACTTGTTTACATAGGAAAAATTCCTTTATCTCATCAAAGTTTACAAGTAATTAATATAAATATTTGCTACTCAAACTGCTTTTTTATTCTTTTCTTATTTTTGTCTTTCGTCTCCGAGGCATGTATGTATATTAAAAATTTTCACAGATATTATTTACCTCTGCTTCTCATTATATGTCATAATGCTTTTGGAAAATAAATTAGGAACTGCCATACATTTAATTAAATCATTTTTATTTTCACAGGTTAGAAATATACATAACGCATATCATACCAACATAAAGACAGCATTTCCGAGGTCATAATACGGAACTTCTGCCTTCGAATCCGTTATTTACTAATTATAATTCTTGCACAAAGAGGTTAGAAAGTACAGAAATTAATACACAACTGAAAAATTGAACAGAAGGTCACACCTGTCTGAAACTACGAAATGCACAGGAAGATTTTCTTAAATATTCGTAGGGGAAAAATTCAACATAAAGAATATAAAATATTAAATAAATGAAAATCTGTAAAAACCTTTGTTGTTGGAAAGGGCAATGACGCTGGCCGAAATGGGACTTGCACCCTAAATTTAGGCCTTTCAGATTTTATCTGGATTGTAACAACCATAAACGCGACTGTGGACCTCCACTTTCGCGAAAGTGGTTTTAGCTTAGACACTGGAAAGAATGAAATTATTACGAGACTTATAGATACCATACGAGTCCCCTAATTTCGTCGAGATAGACTATTTAACAATATATCGCCTGTTTAGGTGATGCGAATTTCATTCCTGATTCAGGTAGACGTTCGTCACAAACAGTTATATCATCCGAGCTTTCTGTAACTGTCTCAATTAGAAGACAGCTTTAAAAAAAAATATCTGCCACAAATTTTTAAAAGCAACAATAGCAGTAGCACTACAGACTTTGCCCTCTTAAGACGTTTTCCCCATGACCTCACTATCAACACCCTTTGGTAATTTTCATCTGATCATAACCCTGTTGAAATTAAAACCCCACTTGATCCGGAAAAGAAACTGACTGGTAAAAAAAGAGCTTATATTTGAGCTAATATGTAAGAGCACGAAGCTAATATTCTCAAATATTTGTCCCTCTACAGACAATGTTGGCCACCCCCTCTATTTTTCTTTAATTTCTGGGGTATTTCTGCTATACGGAGAATTGCTATTAATATGCCTATTAATATACCTATACTATTAATATACCTATAAATATCCATGAAATTAGTATATATTGTAATCATTGGAAACATTGTTTTATACTTCCATGATGCATCTCATGTATATTGGTGAAAAGGAAATACAATCAGACAGTAATTGATATGGTTTTTTTAATATAATTAATCATATTTCAAAATAAAATGTGATTACAAAAGATAAAGAACATATTTTAACAATTTCGTAAAAAAAATTCATCAAACAGTAGTTTGATAAATCTTTTTAAATTATTGCTAATATAAAAAATAATAAGAATAATAACTATCAATAAAATAATAAATATTAAAAAAGTAAAGTTATCATTAATAGTATCAAAAGTAGTTATATTTATTAATAATAATTTATTAATAATAAATAAGAAAAAATAAGAAAAAAATGTATATAACAAATAAAAATTATTTTTTACAATGAATAATATTTGATTGTCTTTTTTAAAAATTAATAATGCATACAGATATATATATATGCAATATCAAAATAATTTTTTATTAATAATCTGACTTCTCCAGGTTCCTGTAAAACATAATTTATTCAATTTCTAAAGATGATCTAATACTCATGAAGATTGCAGTACTTAATCCCTTCGTTCCCCTATAGACAGAGAACGATCCTCATAGACTTAAGACAAACCCTGTCTAGGGAGACTGAGCCGATAAGAATCATTGGACACGCCCTAGTCCATGACGTAACATAGCGTCATAGGGATTAACCGTTGCATCACCTCTTCTGTATTTTCCCGATATAAAAATGTGAACACGGCTGAAAGCCTGGCCTTTTTTCTGATATTGTTTGTACATATCATATGTCACACGGTCTAGCTCCCTTCCTATGGGGAACTGCTTAATAAACGACAAATAAAACTATTTTAATTCATTCGCTTGTGTACTGCCTCCCAAGAACTCTTTTCCAGCTGTTCCAGTGTCTGCTTTGCCAACTGTTTCCATAAGACATGATATTTCATATATATAATTATCTATTCTTTATTAATATCTATAATTCGGCAAATTTTGCTTTTTGTATGTGACTGAAGAAAGTTATACTGCAAATTTCAGCACAAGACCATTCTTATAGTGTTAAAAGAAATGAACTAATAATAAAGTAATAAAAGATCTGGTGTGTGCAAGGCGTTGTCAGCCCAAGTGCTCTCAAAGGGCTATCCGTCTGCATTCGATGTTGACCACTCTTTTAGTTTTTTTTCGTAAATAATTTGCATATCATATATATTCTTAGGAAGAAAACTAGTGTTATACGTACAGATATCGAAAAGATTACCCGAGTACTAGCCCTGATTCGCACTATATTAATAAACAGAACTATTATTTAAATGCCTGTTTTAAACTTAAGATACTTAGGATCTACTTCAGGACCTTTTACAGCATCGTTAAGGAGTGGCAAAACAATCTGAAAAGCACTACATAGCAGGAGGCAGAATTTCATAAATATTCACTGTCGAAAGAAATTCCACTTAAAGAAAATGATGAATTAGAGCTATGGGAAAACATTTGTGTTTGGCCTCTAACATAAATGGGCTAGGACGTAGGCAAAGATGGGGCTTACCCCCTAAATTTGAGTTTTTGAAACATTATCCCAGTTGTATAACCTACAAACAAGACTGCGGACATCCACCTTACCGCAAGTTTTTTTGTCTCAGACACTAGAAAGAAGGAAAATATTACGAATCAGATTGATAAAATGAGAGTGATGCGAATTTGATTACTGATCCTAGCAGACATTCGTCACAAACAATGAGGAATTTGCACGTTTTTTTATTTTGCATTTATGATATAGAAAATAGAAAAATATGATCGAAAGCATCTTTTTTTTTTAGTTTTAGAACTCTAAAAGTTAACATAATTTGTTTTTAAACGCGCACTATTAACTTCATCTCAAAAACGCTACTTTTCCTACGCGGATACATGTGACGTCACATTCCTCCATAGCGAATTTGTTTACTTCGGTGTTTGGATTGTGTTGCGTAGTTTGAGTTTGATATCTAGTGTTTTTGCTTTATTTTTAAGATGTCAAAGTGTGTTAAAGCAAATTTTAAATATTGTATAGTACCTTGCTGCACAAGCACGACGGTAAATACCGGTAATGAACCGGTCTTTCATTTTATAATATTTAGTGAGAACAGTGTCCTGTCTCTCTAAAAGTCTGCTTTTTTCAACAACTTTTGTTCGAAATGAGCCATCTTGTGGTATCAAAGGCTACAAATTATTTTTTACTAAATCTTTCCCTTTAATGAATTTTATTGAATTGCCTACACAAGAAAGTTTTGACTTCTTCAAGTAACTCGAAACTGACGTCACTGCTGGTTCTTCACTCCGTCTATAAAGCCATTTAAGCAAAGCTACAGCATATTTACATCCACCTGTAAAAAAATATATTTATAGAAACCCTCAGAAATATGAATATACAATTTAGTTAACAAAAATCAAAATATTGTCGGTTAAATTTAAACTAGCATTTAATGCAAAAATGAAAACTATATTCCGAGAATATCACATTTTATTCACTTGAATAATCACTGTAAAATGTTTATTTGCTTTAAAATTTTGATTTTATGAAAAATGTTTCAAATAAAATGCTGTTATTTCTGACTTTAATTTTTTTCTGTGTTCATTAAATGAATAAACTTTCAGCCGTAATTGAAAATCGTTAAATTACCATATTATCGCTATCAGATTAAATTATTTTCAATATACCTGAATAACTTCAGAAAACTAGCATTCTGGATAGCGGTCTATAAAATGTTTGTTCACAGCAGAGATATGCAATATACAACTCTTAAAGTATATTATATACAGTTACTTGATAATAGCTTTGATGCTGAAACAGTTAAATGCTCAGTAAGTGGATCTTCATTCAATAATTTTTTAATTTAGTTATAATTGTGGGTTTTAATGTGATACAGATGATTTGCCAAATCATTGCAGCAAATATGAAATAAATACAAGTTTTGACATTTTCCACTTAAATAAATATTTAAATATATTTGTAAAAACAACGAGTTTTGTTATGAGTTATATTCTCCAGAAGGTGAATTCCACCTAACATGAAACCATTACGAAAGAAAATCATTTTAAACAAATTCTTAAGTGCTATATATCATTGGAAAGCTTATGGCCTCTAGAACTAGAACCTATTATTGCTTTTTCCTGACATTAAGTTTGTTTTGTAGGGGAAGTAATGGGAAAATATCTATTTGTAAGTTTTTTAGCAAGTAAAATTGTCATTTTTATACCTTATTACTTACGGAAATTATGCCACTGAATTTAATTGGAGTAAATTTAATATTAATGTAAAAACTATAAAAGTAAAATAAATGCATGTTTGTGACTGTTTTGAATATAAATAGCCTAGTTAAGGGTACAGTTGCAGCATCATGTATTATATGTAACGTCTGTTACAAATAATTTTTTAATTTTTTATTACAGAAAAAAATGACTGAATTTTTATGTCAAGGTTCTGATAAATTACAGGCATGTCTTGTGATGTTATTTTTTAAATGTTTGAACAAATTTACATAATAGATTCACAGATTTTTTTATCTTATGACGCTATAGTACAAATGATGTTCCATTTTATGTAACATCCGTTACATAAAGTTTAATTATCATGCATAGTTCAGATTTATTATAATTCCTTTACCATTTAAAATACACATATTTCTATGATGTGAATGAACACTGAACACATTCGTAAATTTGGTAGTGCTTTTAATTTCTGTAAACTTTTTAATAGACAATTGAAATTACTAAATATCTTATAACAGACACTACTTGTAATATTTCAGTGCTAATTAATTCTACAAAATTAAACATGTACTATGAATGAATAATAATAGAAGCTGTTTATTAAACTTTTAGAGTACGAGATTAATTTAATAATATGCATAAACAATGTCTAACTTTAAAGTTTGTGTAAAGTACAACGCACGTCAGCGTTCTACAATCTACATTACATAACTAGAATAATAAATGCAAACATATATATACATACCTCTGAGCTTTAAATCCTCGTATTTCTGCTCCCATAAAACTTGGATTATTTCCCAAAAAGGAAAACACTGCAAATGAATCCATTTTAGGCAGGTTGTCAGATTGTCCTTTTGCAAAACCGGGTAATAACGCCATGGTAAACAAAACAGAAATAAAACTAATAATAAAGAGGACGATAGAATATAATTAAAAAAAAGGGGAATAAACAATAGCCACAAACTAAAATTAGAAAAATTAAACCAAATTAGAAAAAAAATATGATTTTAAAATCTTAGTTTAAGAGGAGGAAACGTAGAATCTCGCGCTAGAAAAATGTAAACATTGAAGCATGGGGCATAGTGACGTCAGAACCAATCACGTAGCGTTTTGAGGTCACATGATTTTTCAACACTTTTTGCTTATTTTAAATTTAAAATTTTTATTATTTAGATCTATATGTACGTTTTAATTGATGTTTTCGAACAATTTAATAACCAATCTGTTAATAAAAAATAGAAATGAGCATTTTCCCCACATGTGCAAATTCCTCATTATATCATCTGCACTTTCTGCAATTTCTCAGTTAAAAGACAGCTTTTAAAAAAAAATCAGGTACCACAAATATTTAAATGTTCATAATGCTTAGTATAAATATTTGTCGCTCAGAGGCTATTTTTGGTGGTCTGGTGTTTGCGGGGAATTGTCAGCCCACGACTTAACAAAGAGTGTCCGTCCGCATTCGATGTTGACCACTACTTCATTTATTTGTTTGCTATCCGATTTGTTATCGAATCACAGTTCCCTTGAATTTAATTTTTTTTTTCACTTTCAAATGCCAAAAAAATCCCCCAAAAATCAGTACATCTTCAAATGATCTATTTATGATTAAAAAGAGTGAATTAAAAGTACGAAAAATAGAAAAATAATTAAAAATTAGACACACAATGAAACATTTCTTTTCAGTGATTCATTTTTTAGTGAGAATCACGCTGTGAATGAATCCCGCTGTGTTTACACCGTAAAACATGGCGGTTGCATTTTGTATCGGTGGAGTATGCATTTAGAATTGAAATATCTCTAAAACAATTAAAGTAACAGAATAAGTATACGCAGAAAAATTATCAGTTTTTAAAGCTCTTTCCAAATATGTAATATTTATGTACTTTCATGAAAAAAAAAAACATTGATTTCGACATTTTCAAACATGGCTGAATTTCATAACGAATGCCATACCGGAAATGGTCTACCCGGAGTTGTTACCCGTTTCCGGAAGACAGACAAAGTTTTCCTTTTATTTATATAGATTTCAATTTGTATATTATATTTATTCTATGGGAGAAAACTAGTAGTATAACGTTCAGATATAGAAGAAATTAGATGAATGCCAGCACTCTTTCGCACTATATTAAGAAACAAAACAACTAGTTAAATGCCATTTCAATATTAAGATACCCGGGTTCTAATTAAGGACTTTGCACAAAATCGGTAGTCTGGGCACAGCTGTCTTAAGTATCACTATATAGCATGAAGAAAAATTTATGAACATTTATTGAGGAAAAAAATCGAAAACATTATAGCATTGTCCGAAAAAACTTGTCAAAGGCCACACATAAAATTTAATATTTATTTATGACTAAAATGTAAACCATATAACCAAAAAAATGTAATAATGTAGTTAAGTACAATCAAAAATGATTATAATAATAAAACATTTACTTTTTAAACCAAAAAGTAAGAGCATGTCAGTTTCAATGTGAGCACCGAGTCTGCTTTTTTTTTAATACATATGTAGTATCTATATCGTTGAATCCAGGTTGTAGCAACGCAAATAGTATTTTCAAGATGCTGGTCTGAAAATTTTATTCTGTTTTTACATATTGTTTTCTTCACACCAGAAGCAAGTTGCACGCAAAAATACGTACTTCCCACAAGAGACGGCATGTTCGGGAAGTGCCGGATATTTTTCTTTAGGACGATACAACTTATAAAAATGTTTTATCCAATAAAAACATTTGAATAATTTTTTTTCTTGAGTCTATTAAATGTCGACAAAGCTTAGTATAAATGGTGGTTTGCTGTCTGCGACGCCTGTTGTTGAATCTCAGAATAATTTGTTGTTTCCATCTGCAGGCGATACTAACTCATAAAATTTTAATTAGAATTTCATATCTTTCATCATCGATATAGACATGGTACATTAACGAGGCACCAGAGAGCAGGGCTCCATATACTCGGTATGAATAATATTTTTGGCTGTATTTCCGTTTTCAGGATTAAAAGAAAAGTGTTGACATTGAAAGTTAAAATATACATATATAAATAATAATAGAAATGAATAATTAAACAAATAAACAAAAATAAATAAGCAAAAATAATAACACTAATAATAGTAATAAATAAAAAAATGAATATAAATTTGACAACTATTTAATGTGGCAGAATTTAAAAATAAAGAAGACACGGCGTCTGAAGATTTAAGCAAAAATCAGTAAGATAGTCTAGTAAAAAATGACAGGTCAGAAGCGCCGAGCAATTGTAATTTAGAATTTAGAAGAGGCTGAAGGGAAAGTTAAGAATGGGGAAGGAGACCAGGGTGATTAATTCAAGTGGCCTTGGGACGCCTATAGCATTCCGTTTGGTCGTAGTCAAGGAGGTTAACTATTTCTTCGTTGTCTATTGAATATAATCTATTGTAGAAGTTAGTTGCAAAATCTTTAACGTGTTATTGAATGGGTTCGATTCTCAGATCCCTGTGAATAAGTACGTTTCTAAAGTGCCAGGGCGCCTTACCAAAACCACGGAGTGATTTATCTTGAATTGTCTGCAATCGCTGGATATGGCTGTCAGCCGCTCAGCCCCAAACAGGCACGACGTATAAAAGAATGGGACACAGTGTAGAGACAGGTGAGTCACTATAACAAGGAAAAACGCCCCCTATCGTAGGGGAAGGGGTACCACGAAGAACACTGGGGGTGATTGTAGACTCCAGACGTATCTGAGAAGCTGTCACAGGGAACGACGGAGGTGCTGCAGACTCCGGTCGTGTCTTATATATTTTTTAGAGAGAAAAGTTCGGAGGTGATTGCAGACTCCGAACGTATCTGGTATTTGCTTCAGAGCGTTGAGGTTATGATAATAATTTGTTCCTGTAAATAGTATTCTTCTTCTGCTGTAATATATATCGTCTCCTGTACTTGTCCGTGCTGTGCTCTGTCTTATAATAAACGATATGATTTAAAAAAGAGCTGGTTCTAGTTTGAAAAAAAAGGACTTTAAACTCGACATCCGTCACACACAGTACGGTTTTATACTAGAGTAGTTTATTATCTAAATCCATTTGAGTCTGGTACAGGAGGTGGGCGATATCCTTACGGGCTTTAAAAATTTTTCTAATGTTATGTTTTATATTTTTCTTCCACGTCAGTCGACTATTGAGGTAAATTCCTAGGTATTTGCCCTCTGTCTGGAAGTGAACTAGGTGATCGTATACTGTGATCGGCGGAGGTGGAATTCTATTGTAACTGAAACAAAAATAGCTTTAGTTTTAGAAGGGCTTAACTTGAGCCTTCACCGTTCGAAACATCAAGAATTCCAATATGTCTCTGTAGGAACTTGTTCATGTGTTTAACATTATGATGTTGAACTAGCATTGCCGTGTCAACCGCAAACATGGCTAGTGTAGTTAATGGAAAGTGAGGAATGTCGTTAATAAAAAATATTAAAATGATAGATGCAAGCTTAGAGCCCTGAGGGACTCCTGCAATGATTTGGCGCAGACAAGAATATAATAGTGCATGGAGGAATGTAAAGGATCTGCCGAAAAGGATCTGCCGGAGTGTATTAAGTAGATAATGAGGCAGGAATTTTAATTTTAATAAGTTGTAAATGAGAGCCCTTTGTCAGACTCGGTAAAAAGCCTTCTCCAGAACGAATAATACTACTTCAGAATGCATCCGATTTTGGAAACCTTCATGGATGGACTCCACGACTCGGAGTAACTGGTGTGTTGTTGAGTGCTAGTCTCGGGAGCCGAACTGCACATTAATCATAACATTATTTTCGTCCAAGAACTTATTGATTCTGTTACTCAGTGTACGTGTACGCACTTACTGTGAAAGTTTTTCTGTTATTATGCATTTTTATAGAGAAAGAGACAGAAGACCGCGAAAGCATTTGAAAATAATCTGGGCTGTATTTAAAATCATTCAACAACCGATTACGCACAAACCAAAAAGAACATTTC
This sequence comes from Dolomedes plantarius, assembly GCA_907164885.2. Lineage (NCBI taxonomy): Eukaryota > Metazoa > Arthropoda > Arachnida > Araneae > Dolomedidae > Dolomedes > Dolomedes plantarius. The sequence continues at coordinate 77,113,076 of OU015498.1, forward strand.
TTCAATCCCATTGAATCTTTAGATGAATTTAATACTATTTAATTATAGTTCTTGTAATCAAAACAGTAGATTTCGGGAAATTTTAAAAAGTCATCAGGGAACTTTATAGAGAGAAAAAACTTCAAGATTATATAAATACCCAGTTAAAAAATTATTTTGTAACAATTGAAATCAAGAACATAAAATATAATCCAACGCTGTAAAAATCATGAATGTTCCTTAGGTGTCCACTCTTAGTAAAGTACGGATAGATCTATTCATCTGATTTTATGGAACCGATTGTAAAAAACTGCGGCAAGTGTCATGTTTATCTCACACAAAGGGTATTTGGGCAGGAGGTATGAGATCTAATGAAATGTTTTGAAGTTCAGAATGAAAAGTTCTGAGGAAAAGCGGAATATCCGGAATGGAAGCTCCAGCCAATTTTGGCTTATTAGAGTTCATTGTAAAAACATTTCACTTTTTCTCCTATCAAAAGAGGATATGGAATCAAAATGAAATTTCAAAGTTCAAAAATTAAAAACAATTTATAAAACTGTTAATCTAAGAGAAAAGGAAAAAGTAGCTTCACTCCAAGGAACCTCCCACTAATCAGGTGGATAATCCAGAAAACAACACATGAAGTTGTAAAATCTTTACATTCACATCAAATACGCGAATTAAAAGTATAGTTTGTCTATGTCGTAACAGTTCGACGTTCAATAAAAAGAATGCGTAAAAGAAATGACAGAAAAGTAGAAAAGCCATCAAAGCAGATTACGAGATGAGAAACTAGAATTTTGCTCAGTCTAGATCACCGCCTCCTAACCAGCCTGAACCAATCGGAGAACAGCACAAGGAGTTAATTCTGAAAACTCCATAATCATATCAAATCTGCGAAATATTCATGACTTGAAAAGAATAAAATAGATTAGTTTCAAGAAAGTTTCTTAAAATTACCGGTCAGTGAAGACAGGTCATCGGAACATCGGCTACGTAGCTCTAACCAAGAGAATCGTATCCGAAAGAAAAACCCTAAGCCGGATTCGAATCAGGGTGAGTCATAGTTCCGTGGCAAAGCCAGTAGGCCAAATTAGTCAAGTAGCCCGTTGCGCTACGAATTGTTTTGCCAAAAAATACAAAAATATAATGTTACTGTGTCATGATTCAGGTGATCGGGGGACTTAGGCAGGAAGATTGTATTCTAATTCGAGCTTATGAGAAGCAGCAAAGCATCCAAACCTCCGGAGATGAAATTTACTGGTTTAAAACCGAACTACTCAGTCCCATTAAAAAAGGAATATTTTTACTAAATCATAATTGAAATTAGGGCACTTAAAATCAGAGTGTATGAATTAGATTACATTAAGGATAAGAATACAAAAATTTAGGTAATAAAAAAAGGATACAAATATTAAAAAAAAGTTTGGACCTAAATTTTAATTAACGGTAGTTTATAGCAACATTTTAAACTATTTTTAACAAAACAAAAAATAAGAAGAAGAATAAATATCAATAACATAAGAAAATAAAAAGTTATTATTATTAGTTGTATTATAATTTTAAATTGTTACTAATAATTAATTTATAATAAATAACCATCTGTAATATACAATAACAGATTATAAATAATAAAATTATTAACAATGAATTATAATCAATTATTTTGTTTTCAAATTAATAGTATATACATATCTAGATATATATAATCAACTATTATTTTTCACGACTATTATTCTGTATAATTTTACATTCCATAAATGAATAAAGAATGTCATGAAACGGATTTTCGTAAAAAACTGTTCATATAGCTCTAAAAGAAAAATTCGCCACACCACACCACAACTATGCTTCGAAATATATTAATAACAACACAATAAATTCAGTGCTGTTTTCAACCTTGTAAGACTGAGAATTTTAATACACTCAGGTTCCAATTCATGTCATAACATCTAATCGCAACATCTTCGGATTCCGTCCACTATCCATAAATATCATACTATTTATCAAGCATAAATCAGGAACTGGCAAAAAAAGAGGTAGGCAACGATAAGTAATCCTAAGTTAATAACCCGCGGTAACTTAATTTGAAGAGACTACATGAAATGTTTTTTTTAACTTCTGCTATTTGGGATTAAACAATTGATGAACGTTCAAGAGATTAGTAAGTTTTGGGATCATTGATAACGTTGTTTTATGTTTTGTTTGGTACTTGTTATGTATTTTAATTGAAAGCAAACCCTATCACAGAACTGGTTTTGTCTTGTAATCTAATTAATCATATTTTTAAATAAAGCGTGTTTAGTTACATTAGAATTCAGAGAACTTCATGGCAAAATTTTCAACTATAAGAAATTTTTCAATGTCCATGAAGCTTAGTATAAATACTCGTTGTACGTGAACATTAAACGGTGGTCTCGTGTCTGCGAGGCGTGTTATGAATACCCGAAGTTTGTAGATGTGTCCGTCTGCAGGCGATGTTGACCACTTTTTGCTTTTATTTTACTTTTTTATAAAAATTTGTATGTTATATCTACTCTTAAATTATTAGCATACGTACAGATATCTAAAACATTTTTGATGGCATAATTATTGGTAATGCTATTTTATGCTTGTATGACGGATATCATGTATCTGCTAAAATTAAATGCATTAATAAAAAGTATTTCATTTTCTGATTTACTTTTTGAAAAGTGTAATGATATTCATACACAGTGGAAGCCTTTGAAAGATGTCATGAGAGTGTTACTGAAATTAGTATTTTCTGATGTATTTAATTTCTGTGTTATATCTGCATTTTATGAGCCAAGTATCAATAAGTACAGGAATCGAAAGGAATACTTCCTTACTATGAGCATAGGTTCAGTGGCGGACCAAGGCGGCCACTTACTAAGGGGGGCCCCACGAGAGGGGCCTTTTTTAAAGTTGAATGATAACTTTACTGCAAAACATTTTTAATTTTAAAAAAAAAATCAGACAAGAACGTTATTGTTTTTATAAAATATTACACTTGCATATTTTAGCGACTTCCAACATTTCACATGCCCCCCCCCCCCACTTAACTTGAAATAAATTAAAACGTTAATAGAAGTTCAGTTACAACCATAAAAGTGTAGAAAACTTTTAAGAAAGCTGGTTTTTTTGCCGCCTTTTCACACTGTGAAACTGAAGATTCCGATTATGTCTTTAGCCTTAACATAGAATTTAACAATGATATGATCCATAGCATAAATTCGATGCTATATTTTTTTCTGATTTTATTAATATTATATTTCTTTTTCTCATTGTATAACTAACTACTCAAACATGAATTCTATTTTTATTCAATTTCAAAAAATCCCAATATTTCATATTTTAAGGACCGTCCGGTAGTCAAAGCGCTGAGGAGGGCCCTATCTGAATTCAATTCGTGCCCCCCCCCCCAAAAAAAAGGGTTAGAAGCACGCTACGCCTATGGTGCTGAGAGATGCCATAGAGCTGACGTTGAGTTGCTGAGAATCGCCCGACATTCTTCGTCGTATTCCAGAACCCACGAACTTTTCTTGATGTGTTTTAAAATTTTGTAAGTAACCGTATTTATCCTAGAAGTGCAATAAACGCATGAAAATTATTAAATAGGCTGATAGTCTTTATTTTAAGCAAAGTCCTTATAGACCAGGCCCTAATTTTCCACTAGGCCCGGTAGGCCCGGGCCTAGGGGCCGGGCCTGCCGGGAAGAAAGAAAAGAAAAAAAAAAGAAAAGAAAAGAAAAAAAGAGAGAAGAAAACTTCCAATTCAGTTCTTTTTTATTTTACCTTTTTCAATATCAATTTTTTTTATATATCCTTTCAAATTTGATTGATTGGTTCATCATATGTATAGCTATATGTATAGTTCATATGTATGTTATAGTGTATGTAAGAGATTACTAAGTTTTTCTGGTTGCATTGTATTGGTGTTTTAATTTAATGAAGAAGTTAATATGTTGTATTGCTTTTTGTTATTTGATAATGCTCAAGGCTTCTACGCTTCAAATAGCCAATTCTCGGTAAAATGATACTTTCACAATGATTCATGATTATTTTTTGTGTGTGTCAATTTTGGAAATTTTACGTCCATATCACTGTTAGGGGGCCCCCATCGCCCCATCCCGAGTTGTGCCTAAAGTCAAGAATTTTCTAAATCGGGCCCTGTTATAAACTAGTTAGTTTTCTGGTGTCAGAAGTCCTGATTTAAGCATTAGGTTGAGGAAAGACTGACTGATGACGACGATGAGCCTGGAAATTACAGGTAAGCCGATTCTTTGTCAGATTCTGGCTTTGGCGTAATATGTGAATAATGTTGTGTGTTTTGGAAAATTTGGAAAATTGATAGATGCAGTGGAGAAGCTGTGCGACGAGTCTGAAAACCTAGATACAAGAGGATCAGCTCAGATTATAGTGGCAAATGTTTGCGATTTTAAGTTTATAGCGTTTCTACGCCTGTGGTCAGACATTTTGGAGGAATTCAACCACACTCAACACTACCTAAAAATTCAGGAGATTTCCTTGGACAAGGCTTTAAATAAACTAAGAGCATTGGAACTTTTTATTAAGGAAAACAAAGAATCTTTAGTTAGTGATGCTTTGGACTTCGCTTCCCAGAAATGTGAAGAAATGGGAATTGCTATTGAAAAGAGAGGCAGAAAAAGATCGAAAAAGATGATGCCGGGTGTAAAAGCTAAAGATGAGGGTTTATCTTTACAAGGAGAACTAAAGAGGTCCATGTTCCAATGTGTAGATAGGTTGTATTTGGAACTCCAAACAAGAACAAAATCCATGGACAACATTCATAACAAATTTGAAGTCTTGCAGTCGGTTAATTTGATCAAAGCTCTAGATGAGAAATTGCCAGAACTTATTTCTCGTCTAACTGAAAGTTACGAATTTTCTAAGGACGAGGTTTTGCCAGAAATAAAAAGACTAAGACTAAATGGTCGGATAGCCCTTACGTCTAAGGACCTCCATCAATCGTTTCTGCATAGATTGAACCAGTTTGAATGTTTCATTAGGAGATATATTATTCCATTCCATAATGATAATCTTCAAATATTAATACAGAGGAAGTCAAAAAGTGGTCAGCTCTTCAAGTTTTGCAGTTCATTGTTGGTATGGAATTTGAAGAGTCAGTTCCAAACTTGTATTTAGCACTAAAGTTGTTTTTGACGATTTGCATTTCAGTCGCAACTTGTGAAAGAAGTTTTTCGAAATTGAAAGTCATCAAAAACTATTTGCGCTCAATAATGAGCCAAATCAGACTAAATGGCCTAGCAATGTTATCCATCGAGAACAAGTTGTCTATGAAAATAAACTTTCATGAGACAATTAGACAATTTTCTGATGCAAAAGTTAGAAAAAGACAATTTTAAAAGGAGGCTTTTACCTATTTGAAATTAATACAGAATTCTTAATTTAACTTGCTTATATGGGATTTTTAAAAATGTTTGTTTTTAATAAGTTTTTAAAACGCACCCCCCCCCCCTTTTTTTTTGGAAATGTCCCTGGGTCTCATATAACATGGTTTCACACAACACGGTATTTTCTAGGTGATGTATTCCCATTCTATTTTTTTCAGACTGATACTGTGAATGTGTATTGCCTTTAAGTTTTTAGAACGCAACCCCCCCCCTTTTTTTGGAAATGTCCCTGGGTCTCATATAACATGGTTTCACACAACACGGTATTTTCTAGGTGATGTATTCCCATTCTATTTTATTCAGACTGATACTGTGAATGTGTATTGCCTTGTGAAAAGTAAAATTTTTTAAAGTTGAATAACCAATAAAGTTAACGTAGATCAAAGTGAGGTATTTCTTTGGTTTTCCTTGGAGCTACCTGAATATTATAAGTAAGTATTGGCACCAAAATGGCTCCTTTTCTTTTTAATATGAATTTTGTCTTTAACTATTATCTCTTTTATTAATCAAACGGCCAAGCCTTTTACCATTCACCTTGGCCTGACGAAAAATTCATATAACGAAAACCAGCGCCGTACAATTGATTTTAACCTTGTACCGAACATTAAGTTAGCGAGCTCATGGATCAAGCGGTTAGAACGTTGGTCTCGGAGCTGTGCCGTGCGGTACGTTATTGGTTCGATTGCTCGAACCCAGGCCTTGACATAAGACTTTTTTCATTAATTTAAACAGTAATGATCATTGCTCATCTCGTACTGCACGAGTTCGCTCCCTTATTCTGTCAATTTTTTTCTCTGCACACAGGGGCGTGCCGACGGGGGAGGGGGGAAGCGGGACAGGATCCCCACCACAGAGCTAAAATATTTTTTTTAATTTACAAAATAATGCAAAAGTTTCGTATAGGCCAAATAGTAATTGTGTTATTTATTATTTACCATTACTATCTTTATTGCACTTACATTTTTATTGATCTTTATTGTTACAATTTTAGCGCTATACAGTGCCAGAAACAGTATTTCTAAAGCCAAGTGCCGAGCGCTGTATATACACTTCTACAGTACTATCCGCGAACCGTGAGAGTGAACCGAACCCTTGCCTATCAAAGTATTGAAGGGGTCTTTTTTCAACAGGGCACGCACGCACTGTTTCGTCGCGTATCTGCTTTAAAAAGCACTTCTTGTTAGATTTTCATTCCACTAATGACGGGGACGTCGCTTTAAATATTTTATCCGAATTCATAGATATATGATTTTTAAGAAGTGGCATGTAGTATTCGAGATAGCCTAAAATGGCACTATTTAACACCTAATTTTCAAAATTTTCCGGGGGAGGGCCCCCGGACCCCCCCCCCTTCGGCTGGTGGGTATTCCATACCCCCGAAGACACCCCCTTCTAGTCCACCCTGATAATAGGGCGTCAGGGAAATGGACGACCCCCTAGCACATGGAGGCCTTGACCCCCCCCCCCCCCACAGAACAAAATCCTGAGCACGCCACTGTCTGCACAGGGTAATAGCCTGAGGAGACTATCTGATTAAGGCAAAGAAAGGCTAGCTGTCATTAGAAAAAGTTAAAAATTACCATTTTTTTTTGGGGGGGGGGCCCAAAAAATAAATCCGCCCCGGGCCCCAAATGGTCTAGGTACGCCACTGCATAGGTTATCTAATTAATGCTTGTATGATACTAATTGATGTATCATCAACCTCTGTAATTTCGGCTCCTAGAATACCGAGACCAATTTTATTAAATAAATTTAGCTACCAACAACTTTTGCAAGTTTATAGTAATTAGTATAAATATTTTCTGCCCTTTTAAGTGTCTCTTGGTGGTCAGAAGTCTGCGAGTCGTGTTAAGCTGACTAAATTCCTCTGTTATGTTAATTCCGTCTGCTGGCAATGTTGACCACTGTTTTATTTTAATTTTCGTTTTATATTTACTCTTTTGGATTAAACTATTAAATATAACGTACAGATATCGACAAGATCAGTTAACTGCTGACACCATCATTAATGTTGCATGATTCACGATATGTATATCTATTCAGGTTTGCGATGCGTGTTTAATTCCGTAATTCTTCACAAAAGTTATTTCTATCTGCAGACCTTGTTGACCATCTCAATATTTTTTAATTTCTCTGTTTTTTCTAATCTTTAGATTCAGAATCTTTAGATTAATTGTGAATTTCAATGCTAGTATTGCTGGTGTGGTTTTTTTTTTTTACAAGTTAGCTCCCGTTGACCTTCCGTTTATGTAGCCTTCTATATGTATGTGTTCCAGTTAAAGGATTTAATGAATTGCAAGCCTGATTTCTGATTTATTTTTAAAAAGAAGGATGTTGTACACAGAATTTCGAAGTTGTTGGAATTTGTTATGATTGAGTCACTGAACTAAATTTTTCTATTGCGTCTAAGTAATGGCGAAGAATGTTGAAATATTAAAGACAAATGCTATAATTTATAAAAATAATTCTACTTTTAATTTGATTTGACTAGTTTTAGTGTGTAATTCTTATGTTAAAAATATCCTTCAACTATAAAACTTTAACCTGAACTGTTTTCTTTTAGACTGTAATCGTTAACTGTGTTTTTTGTGTACTTGTTGTTCAGCCAGTATCTGTAACGTTTTGTAGTATGTGTGTGCTTTGCACAAGCTTTGTTTTCCCCTTCCTTCCAACCCTCCGCGTATGGGCGAAAAGTTCTTTCTTCGAGAAGTTACTCCTACACCCCCCTCCCCGCGTATATGTGAAAAAATGGTTCTTTGGTGTCCGGAACTTTTCGAAAATAAAAAAAGTGACCTCGGAAAAAGAATTTTTTTAAAAACAGGATTTTATATCCCTTATTTAAAACAAAAGGATTGAAATACCTTTATTCGTTGGTTTTTAGTGTTTCCATTCTCTGACGATGATTGCTGAAGGAAGTGGGTCCCTAAACCGACCGGCTAGACAGTCGAAGCCCGACTATTCTAATAAATAATTAAAAATCCTCAATCGGATAATAGTGAATTTTATATATAATTTAAAAACGTTGATGTAAAATGGAATTTCCCTTTCCCTTCGCGAAATTGAAATTAATTTTTCAACCCTATTGTTAAATAATCTGAGTTTGTAACTTCGCAAGGTCAGAATCTAGGCCTTCCCATTTGGGGTGGCGCCATCTGGTGGACCATAGCGCAAATAGAACTAAATATTGCATAAAAAATTAAATACAAATTTTTCTAGAATAAAATTTAAAAGTCGGGCTTCGGGATGCACGTACTGCGCCGTCGTCTGCACTACCTGAGTGGTGAATTTCATGGCTGTAAGTGCCATAGATTCGTCTGGAGGCCGCGAACGTTTCTTAATGAAAATAAATTTAAAACTAAATACAGTAAAAATAACATACAAAAAAAGTATGTAAAACGTTATGCGCATGAATAAAAAGGAAACCTAATATAAAAAATATAAATTTAAAATTAACTCTTGAGAATTCAGCTGGATTTAGCCTTTCATCATTGGAGCAAAAAAACCTGAAAAGTAAAATATAAAATATGTACATTTATAATAAACCACTAAAAGCTGAAAAGGAAAAATGTCAAATTGTCTTTCGGAAAGTAAAGAATTTTGGAAAGTAAAACCGAGAAGTAACAATATCAAATTGTTGAATGTTAGTTAACCAAAATCAATTTAAAAACTAAACACAGTATAAATAACATGTAAAATAAAGCATGTGAAATGTTATACACGTCTTAGAATGTAGGTAGATTCACCCTTTCATCATTTTACCACCAAAAGCTGAAAAGAAAAAATCTCAATTTTGTTAACCAAAATCAATTTAAATACTAAAATTATTATAAATAACATAGAATAAATAACAGTATAAATGAAAACTAAACAAAGTATCGCTTAAATTGAATTCAAGTAAAATGCAAATAATTTAACAAAAAAATTGATGGTGCCATCAGGCATACCTTAGCGCAAATAGAACAAAATATTGCATAAAAAACTGAATAAAATTTTTTCTAGAATAAAATTTGAATTTCGGGCTTCTAGATGCACATACTCATCGACTGCACTACCTGTGTTCCAAATTTTATGGCTGTAAGTGCCATAGATTCGTCTCGAGGCCGCACACAGTCAGAGAAACGCTTTCTTTTATTAGTATAGATTAGACTCAAATCAAGTTTGCCACAACGTCAGTATCAAGGAATCAGAATTCAGAAGAAAGAATAAAGCCAAATTAAATTATTTTATCTATAGGAAGTGGGTGATAGACTTCAAAAATTCCTAAAATAGGTAAGGCCTCTGCAAAATCGGAATATTGGAGTGAGTATCCTGTGTTACGTTTAACTGGTATTGAGGATTAGAAGAGTTTACAATGAAAAATTTATTCAGTAAAAAAATACCAAATAAGTGCATTAAATTATATTTGACACAATATTCATCTTTTATTTAATCAACAGTATAAATTGGATTATTTCTTAAGCATGATGTAGCCGCTGAAAATACAAGTGACAATGACATCGATATGGTTCACTAACAAGGCACCAGGGAGCAGAGCTCCATATCCTCGGTATGAATAATATTTGTGGCTATATTTCAGTCCTCAGGATTAAAGGAAAGTGTTGGCGATGAATGAAAAATAAATAAATAAAAAAGTCTTAAAATTAATAAAATAAAAAAATGAATCCTTCTTATAATAATCTCTCTTGCATTTATGCGTGGGGCATTGAATTGAGAATTACCCAAAATATAAATAGAAGTTCATATGTTACAGACGAAGCCTCCTTTATGGTTTCAGAACTTCAGGAAGAGTAGTGGTAACTACTGTTCATGGCATTGGCGGCTCCATGGGGGGGGCAGTAGGGGCAATTGCCCCTCCCAAAAACGCCCGCCGTATTATTTTTTCATAGCCTAAAATTATATAATCATAGACCTAATACTAAATGAGTTTAAAATTAAAATGAGACAATGTGTATTTCTTATATATTTATATAACCCTAGAAGCCGACGTTGCCCCCCCCCCCCTGAAAAAAGAAACTGGGTACTGGAGCCGCCCCTGGTACATGGGCCATTTATGGTTTATGAAATGATTCAAGTTCTCAGATACTGATAAACTAATCTGGGGTGTGTTTTCCAAAATTATTTGTCTTCTCAATATATTTTCCGAAAATGCTGTAACATAAATAGGAGGTTTCCGATTTAGCGACTATTTAATTTAGTATTTAAAGGCAAAGAAATTTCGTTGTTAGACATATAAATAAGAAACCGGAGTATAAAATACTTCATACATAATTATATCTAAACCACGTGATCAACAGTGTTAGGCATAATGGCTATAATTCATTCAGGCATCTTCCTGTCCGAAATCCTCGAATTGTGCCAGCTATTTTGAAACCCTTTTCAGACAACTCTGAAATCAGCTTATGTGATGAGAAATACTTGGCAAAGAAAATTTCATGCTCTTCTGGGTTTTCAACACTGGATAGAAGCTCTCATAAAACTCCAGATCCAAGAGGATCCACTATTCTATTGGTATGAACTTGGGAAATATTTCAAATGGCGATAAGGTAACCAACTCAGGAAATGCTTCAGAAATATTCGCAATGCTATCAGTTTTTAGGATTTTTTTTAAACTTCAATTTTCCCCCTGCGATGTTGGATGTTTTTCTCTTTTGACTTTAGTTTTCGCTTCAAATTCGGTTTTCCCTTTGAAGTTGAAGGTACATCAGGATCAAATGCGCTTCCATTAGATATTGCATTGACATCTCTTTTTGTAGATATTTCGACTTGACCACAAACGTCTGCTGGCAGAGCAGACCCAAAAATGTCCTCATTTATACCTTTCTCATCTGTTAAACATCCACTTTCTTCTGGAGGCACTTGACAAATATCAATACATTCTTCATTTTCAGAATCACTAGAAAATGTGTAAAAATAACCAAGTTCCTCTTCTACAGACAGTAATGATTTTGAAAGAGACGTCAGATCAGTATGACGTATCCTCATTTACTGAGGAAATTCGCAAAGTAAAGGAAAATAATAAAAACTCCTTATAAAGTTAATGTCCAATATATTTATTACATGTGTATCTCCAGTTCAGTCATAAACGACGTCTAACTATCAACAAAAACGCGTGTTTTTCAGAGGCAGCTATGAGTAATCCACTTCAGATCCGTCTTAACATGTGTGTGTGTGAGAGAGAGGGGGGGGGGAGATCGAAAGTAGATCAAAGTCATAAATATCTTTTGTCGACACTTACTAAAAGCTCTCGTATTCGAAATATTTTATCACTATTTCTATGCGCTGTAATCAAAAGAACTTTATCATGTTAAAAACTAATCTTAACACGCCAATGTTTCATTTCTGGAACATACAAGTTTCTTACCTAATAGTAACAACGAAATTTCATCTTTTTTGTTCTAACTGATGTTCTACCAACAAAATGATCGTTTTTAATTTCTCTCAGTTATTTATAAAAACTTTTGTCACATTTTGAATATTATATGAAGTTTTGAACTTCCTGAGACGAAAAGTTAGAAAAAAGCCGAAATTATGATTTTTTTCCCTCCTTGACACTATATATTTTACTAAAGTAGCCTCAATGCCAAACAATCAATTCATACTTTCGTTCTAAGTAATAATTTTTATAGAGCAATATGAACAAAATTATATTTTTCACAGAATTTTGAAGATGATGTTCCATTTATGAAAAATTAGAGTGTAAAAGGTTAACTACACTTAATGTTGTTTGAGTTCCTTATAAATTTTTTTACAAGATCCGTCAAGATAATAAGGCAGTTATATTTAGCTAGTTTTCCTATAGCAACAGGAATTTCTGAAAATAAGTAACCCTTTTTCTCATTTCTAAAAGTATTATCCAGTAAAATCCTTTTTTCTTCCCTGACACTAACTTTTTATTTTTGATCTTTTCACCGTTAGGTTTTAGAGAATTGCACTCCTTTTACCCTACCTTTGGGTATGTATATCTTGAAGTGGCACTCTAAATAATCTCATTCAAACACAGTTCTTACATAACAACAATGTTTATTTAAATATTTGCACATATAGATTTTGCTTTTCAACGTAAAGCATACGTACTACTAGTACGAGAAACATATGTTACTGTAAAAGCCCGATGTCTGGTAAATCCTAGATTTTACCGATAAAACCTAGGATTTACCAAAGTGGCTTGGTAAATGTCCGAAGTATGCTTTAATATGTTTACATTTCGGCCTTTTACCAAGCCTTTGCGGTAGGAGTTACCAATGCCTTACGGTAAAAGCCCGAAACGAGAATTTACTTATGATAGGATTTTCCATTCGCAGATATATTGTATGCAGTGTGTCCCGAAAATGTTAAAATACACTTTAATTTTTTAATTGATGATATAAATTGTAAAAGTGATCAAAATAAGGTGTGATTTAAGATTATGTCGATGGAACTCTCTTACAATTATTCTTCAAAGAGTTACAAGAAATAAAAATAAAAAAAAGTAATATTTATGCCATTTCACAAATAAGATCCCATGTGAAAAAGCTGAACTAATGCACAATTCTCTCGATAACTACTGAATAGATTTCAATAATTTTTAAAAACAATTTTGGCAATAGTTAAAAAAATTAAATTGATAGTTCAGAAAAAAATAACAATAAAAATTATGAAATTTAAAATATAAGAAAAATATAGTGTGTTTTTCTTTAATACTACTACTTTAATACCTCTTACTACTTGTTACAACAAGGTTAACTGTTATGGCATTTTGAATTACAAAATATATCAACTGATTTTCGCAAACACTTCTTCGTAGTACACTTCTTTGAACAGTTGCATTTTCTGAGTCCTTGTCCACCAACTAAAGACAGTTTTTTTCTACTTCCCGTACGCTTATTTCTTCTGTACCAAATTCTTCGGTGTTTAAAAAATTTTCTTTGCAAAAGGTAAACTTGTTTCTTGTGTACAACGATTTAAATTTACCAAACTTAGTACCAAGAACATAAAACTCGTCATCTTTAATATCATTAATAACGGCTATTACTGATTTTGGATCCATTTCCGATCTATCAATATCAGGTACTTGTATTCGAACATTTTGTCCGAGAGTAGGTTTCGGAAAGTTTTTAGTAGAAGCAATCTTCATCTTCTTTGCCTGCTTCTGAAGTCCTTCCTTAGCTGTCTCTCGAAACACTTTCACATTTTGAACTTTGTTGATAATTGCACCCGTTGTGTCAGAGCATATATCTGGTTCTTTTTTTTCAATTTGAACTTCAGTATCTACTTCCAGCGTTATGCATGATTCTTTATCACATGAATTATTATTATCTTGCGATTCTAAATCAACAGTTGATTAGAGATAAGTGCCTTCATCTTCTGTATTAACCATGCATTCATTATTAATATTTGTAATTTTTCCTAATTCCTCTTCAAGGGCAATGTTACTAATCAAATTACGTGGCAAAACTTAGTTAGCAAGTTCCAGCTTCATCGGACAACCAAACATAGCTTCGTAAGGTGAACCTTTGATTCCCTCGTGATACGCTTTGTTTTTCATTGCTTGAACAAATTTTAATCCTTCCGACCACTTTTCTGTCCTATTTGCTTCCATCCATGTTGCCAACATGTTCTCAACGTCTTGGTTCTCCCGTTCGACAGAACCTTGTGATTGACTGTGTCTCACTCCACATTTCACGTAAACTGTTTATGATTTCGTTGCAAAATTCCCTCCCATTGTCGGATTGGAGAATGTTCTGGGCTCCAAAAGTTGTGAAAACATCCAGAAGGTGATATGCTACTTCATCAGATCTTTTATTGTGTAAACTTCGGAGTAGGACGAATTTTGTAAGATGATCTTGATACACTAAAATGAATTCCATATCACGATCAGGATTGGACTGCATATCTATTAAATCGACTTGGCATCGAGAATTGGTTAAATTACAATCCCCCTTTTCATAGTTTTTTGTTTTTTTCTGACATGGTTCACATAGTCTCAAATGCGTGACGATAGATTCTACTGTTACATTCTTGTACTTGTGATTCTGTTCCTTAATCAAACGGGTTCTTCCACCATGGCCAACTGCGATATGAGCGTCGTGTATTACGTTGAAGAGTTCATCGATTGTAACATAATACAGGATTTCTGCTTTTTCTGCAGATAGTGGTGCTATAAGTTTGTCCTCTCCTCCAATATTTAGAATATCATAGCGTTTCAACCTTCTGAAATGAACTGTTTATATTTCCTTCACAAATTTTGCTTCTTCATTTTTTAAAGAAGAGTATTTCTCATTTGTTATTAAAAGCTGTTATCGTGCTTATTTTTTACAGACTCAGGCAAAATGCCTTAAAACTTTTTCCGCATAACATCATTCATTTCCTTTCGGCAAAATAAAAAAAGCAAAATTTGTTAAAATGGAAACAAACTGCTTCTATTTTACATCGTAGACGCTTACACTTGTTTGAATTCGAAGCTAGACTGCAAATGGCGCAAATAAGGAGGGACAGGAGCAGAAAAGTGTCACGACGGAATTTGTACGCGCAGGCTTATTCAAGGTCAATTTAAATCCCTTGTTTCGGGCTTTTACCGAGAGGCGTTGGTAACTCCTAGGTTTTACCGCAAAAGCTTGGTAAAAGACCGAAATGGAATCATATTAAAGCATACTTCGGACTTTTACCAAGCCACTTTGGTAAAAGCTAGGTCTTACCAGTAAAACCTAGGATTTACCAGACTTCGAGCTTTTACAGTAACATATATGCCATTCATGCAAGGGAAATACAATTCAATATATTCATTTGTATAACTACTCATTCAAGAAAAATACACTTTGCAATACTCAGAGATACTTTGAAAGTCAACCAGAAGTGCTGCCACGTAAACTTTGGGCCACAGAACGCTAAATAACTTTCGTCTAACATGAATTCTTGCAGGTTAGCATCAACCTAGCTAAAACGCCTCGAGCGGCTGCTCGTGAAACTCCTTTCACTTCCTTTCACTTCGTTATCTATCTCGTCCCTCCCTCTCACGTCCTCAATACTTCATGGACCTTTTTTCTTTTTTAAATCTAGCTGTTTGGTATTTATACCAACCGTGTATGCCGCAATTAGCATATCTTAAGCGGCTTCTTTAACTTTATTCACCTAAAAGTTCGATTATTGTGAATCGAATCTTATGTAAACCTTATGTAAAAAATCTTATGTAAAAGGTCCAGGATTTTTTTCATTGTCGTTGAACTCTGTTCATTTCCTTCCTAGTTTCCTATATAAATAATGACCACTTTTTTTTAAGCTTGTTAAACAACTGGGTGATCAATAGTAATGAATTCCACAGAATGCTTGGTGAGAAACCGCATTTCCTCGTCCGAGGCACTTTAATCCTCAGATGTCCGTCGGAACGCACATCGAGCTGAAACGAACATGAGCGTGAACCACCTCAAGCATATTATCTATAAAAAAATTTTCCTAATATCTAATACAGGGGAGATATCTGATCAATGAAAATGTTAGATAAGTTTACATTTTACAGGTAAAATTTTGGTATAAAATAACGCTGCATTTAGCTATGAAAAAGAAATTAAAGTCTTTTTTCTTTTTCTCCCACTGCAAAAACATTTTATTTACAGGGGCATATACAGAAGTTTTTCTGAGACGTGAAGTAAACCATTAGTTAACAAGTTGTATGTAAAACTTTAAGGTTAACTGCATTCAGAAACATCACTGTCTCCAGATGGAATTAAAGGAAATTTATCTTATCATTTGAAAACTTATGTGATAAAATATAATTAAATGTTTAACTTCAGGATGAGTAGTGGGAACTACACTACATGGCCTGGGCCCTTCACTGTATTAATTTTTTAAAGCTAATGAAACCCAAAATATATGAACTTACTGTGAAAATTTTTCGGTTTTATGCATTCTTGAAAAAAAAAGGACTGAACTCCGCAAATACATTTGCAAATAATCCTGGATGTATGAATAATCTTTCAACAACCTATTACAGACCACTGCAAAAAGTTTTCATTGAATTTCCTTAATAGATTTTTCCAGTAGATTTCTTTCCCTTTCCAAAGAATATGAATACTAATCCACCACTGGCAAAGTCACTAATTTTTTTTGGCTTTCCCCTCATAAAGAAAGGACAACATCTAATTTTATTGCAAACCTTGAGAGAAACTGAGGTGAGTGGCCACTTTACCTCAGACAGAGTGTTTTTTTGAATAAAAGTGTGGAATCGAATAAAAAATTTCTAGTTCAAAATGAAAAGTTTTAGAAAAAAGGCAACATCCGAAACGAAAAGAAAGCAAATTTTTGCCTAATGAGGAATTTGCACATGTGGGGAAAATGCTCATTTCTATTTTTTATTAACAGATTGGTTATCAAATTGTTCGAAAACATCAATTAAAACGTATATATAGATCTAAATAATAAGAATTTTAAATTTAAAATAAGCGAAAAGTGTTGAAAAATCATGTGACCTCAAAACGCTACGTGATTGGTTCTGACGTCACTATGCACCATGCTTCAATGTTTACATTTGTCTAGCGCGAGATTCTACGTTTCCTCCTCTTAAACTAACATTTTAAAATCATATTTTTTTTCTAATTTGGTTTAATTTTTCTAATTTTAGTTTGTGGCTATTGTTTATTCCCCTTTTTTTTAAATTATATTCTATCGTCGTCTTTATTCTTAGTTTTATTTCTGTTTTGTTTACCATGGCGTTATTACCCGGTTTTGCAAAAGGGCAATCTGACAACCTGCCTAAAATGGATTCATTTGCAGTGTTTTCCTTTTTGGGAAATAATCCAAGTTTTATGGGAGCAGAAATACGAGGATTTAAAGTTCAGAGGGATGTATATATTTGTTTGCATTTTTTATTCTAGTTATGTAATGTAGATTGTAGAACGCTGACGTGCGTTGTACTTTACACAAACTTTAAAGTTACACATTGTTTATGCGTATTATTAAATTAATATCGTACTCTAAAAGTTTAATAAAGAGCTTCTATTATTATTCATTCATAGTACATGTTTAATTTTGTAGAATTAATTAGCTCTGCAACATTACAAGTAGTGTCTGTTATAGGATATTTAGTATTTTTAATTGTGTATTAAAAAGTTGACAGAAATTAAAAACACTACCAAATTTACGAATGTGTTCAGTGTTCTGCATTCATATCATAGAAATATGTGTATTTTAAATGGTAAAGGAATTATAATAAATCTGAACTATGCATGATAATTAAACTTTTGACTAATCACATACTAAGTGGTGCAAAGAAACAAATGTTTACTACTCAAAATAATTTTAAACAATCCTCTAACTCCATAATTTTGTGTTTTAAAAACACATTTTTAAATTAATGCTTTAGTACTTAGAAAGTTACTTTTACTTAGATTTGGACGATAAGGCTATGGAGATAATGTTGTAGGATATGTTCAGGTAAAAAGGGATGGAGACATCTGTACAGTCAATGCAAGGGTGACACCAGAACATAATGTCACAAAAAAGACTTACAGTGTGGAACTCAAGTTGAATGAAAAGGAAGAAAATGTCCTTTCCGTCCAATGCAATGATTGTGCAGCATCTTTGGATGAGTTCCTTTATGTATTATATTTAATTTTATCTAAAAGTTTTAATGATAGTGTGTTTGGGGTAGATACAATAGACCATCCATGGTTAGCTTTCCCCGCTTTAAGTAATTTATAAATAATTAGAAATACTTCAGCAGTTATAAAAAAATCTTTTTAATACAATACTTTATACATTTTATGTAAAAAACTAGCACCCAAAACTAGTGTAAAAAGATTAATTAAAAATAAACTTACAAAATAATTAATATATTTTATGCTTTTGTCACATTTTGCACACAATTTGTATTTATTTTAAAATTTCATCACCTACGCCCAACCCAGCATCTGGTGAATTCCATTGTAACGGACGAAACATTCACACACAAAATAAATAATAAAAATATTATGAGATACATATTAATGCTTCAAAATAGGAGAGTATTATTTTTTCCTGATAAAAACTAAAGATAAACTTGACAGGTTTCAAAATTTATTTCTGGTGTATTTAAGCTGAAAAAAAAATCTTTAATGTAACGGATGCTACATAAAATGGAACATCATTTGTACTATAGCATCATAAGATAAAAAAATCTGTGAATCTATTATGTCAATTTGTTCAAAAATTTTAAAAATAACATCACAAGACATGCCTGTAATTTATCAGAACCTTGACATAAAAAATCAGTCATTTTTTTCTGTAATAAAAAATATTAAAACTATTTGTAACAGATGTTACATATAATACATGATGCTGCAACTGTACCCTTAACTAGGCTATTTATATTCAAAACAGTCACAAACATGCATTTATTTTACTTTTATAGTTTTTACATTAATATTAAATTTACTCCAATTAAATTCAGTGGCATAATTTACGTAAGTAATAAGGTATAAAAATGATAATTTTACTTGCTAAAAAAACTTACAAATAGATATTTTCCCATTACATCCCCTACAAAACAAACTTAATATAAGGAAAAAGCAATAGTACGTTCTAGTTCTAGAGGTCATAAGCTTTCCAATGATATATAACACTTAATAATTTGTTTAAAATGATTTTCTTTCGTAATGGTTTCATGTTAGGTGGAATTCACCATCTGGAGAATATAACTCATAGCAAAACTCGTTGTGTTTACAAATATATTTAAATATTTATTTAAGTGGAAAATGTCAAAACTTGTATTTTAAATTCATATTTGCTGCAATGATTTGGCAAATCATCTGTATCACATTAAAACTCACAATTATAGCTAAATTAAAAAATTATTGAATGAGGATTTTTTTTTCGTCGCGTTTCATTGCAACTGTCCATGATTTCCTTTTGACATTATCTGTTAGAACACTAAAAAAAAGCTTTCCAGGTGTATTTACCGTTGTGCTTGTGCAGCAAGGTACTAAACAATATTTAAAATTTTCTGTAACACACTTTGACATCTTAAAAATAAAGAAAAAACACTAGATATCAAACTCAAACTACGCAACACAATCCAAACACCGAAGTAAACAAATTCGCCATAGTGCATTGTGACGTCACATGTATCCGCGTAGGAAAAGTAGCGTTTTTGAGACAAAGTAAATAGTGCGCGTTTAAAAACAAATTATGAACTTTTAGAGTTCTAAAACTAAAAAAAAAAGATGCTTTCGATCATATTTTTCTATTTTCTATATCATAAATGTAAAATAAAAAAACGTGCAAATTCCTCATTCAACGCATAGTAAAAATTTTCTATGGTAGTTTTCCATTTCACTGGCGTAGGCGATAAAGTCGCCAAATAATACAACCGACGCCAAACAGAATTTCAACGCTGGAAACCTTTTACCGCCACAGTTTCGAAACGAACTCGCCTCCAATTTTATCAGTCGCATTTTTTTCCCAATACGTCAAAAATGGATGAAAAAGCAATGAAAATTTGGTATTTGCCCAGAACAGAGGAAGAATCTGTTAGATTTTTTCAAGCAAAGGGCATTCTACCTAAAATTGCTACTTGTGACAATGATCATGAAATGAAATTGTGTTTCGGAGACAAAATTCTATGGCGTTGCATCCTTTCTACTTGCAGCAGTAAAAGAAGTGTCCTAAAGGCACATGTTGCGAGTCATCGAAATTAAGTTTCTTGAATTGTCTGAGGTTTCTTTATGGTTGGAGCGAGGAATTTACTTCAGTCAAATGGTGGGGAAAATAGTTTGAAATCAGTCATAGAACTGTTGTTGACTGGAACAACTACATGCGCGAGGTTTGTGTGGATTCTTCGCTGAAACGTCAACAACGAAAAATAGGAGTACCTGGTATGATCGTCGAAGTGGATTAAAGTATGTTCACGAAGCGCAAAAACAATACGGGACGCATCCTGCCACAATAGTGGATATTTGGAGGAATTTACCTCGAAACAAACGAATGTTTCCTTGTGAAGGTACCAAACGGCTCCATGGGCAACAATCTAACGGATTCCATATTCTATTAGGAGCACTTAATGAAAATATTGAAGAAGGAACTGCAATATATTCCGATTCGTGGAAATCGTACTGCACTGTAAAACTGGAAGAGAAAGGTTTCGAACATTTAAAACTTAACCACAAATACAATTTCGTCAATCCCGAAACTGAAACGAACACTCAAAAAATGGAGAGAATGTGGGATAGCGCGAAATGGCGAAACAGGAAACACAGAGGAACGTCACGTCATCACCTGGAGAGTTATCTCGCGGGATTGATGTTGAGAAGAGAAACGAAAGACCCATTTGAAAAAATTTTAAGCGATGTCAGAATGTTTATGCCTCCAAAGTAAAATTTTTAGAACTAATAGTTACTAGCTTTTTTTGTGTGTATTCCATGTGTTGTCGCCAAAAATGTCGGTTTGGCGAGATTTGCGCCTGCGAAATGGAAAAGTACCATTTTCATTTTACTTCGGATCCAGAGGATATAGGATCGACATGAGAATTTCAGAGTCTAAAAATTAGGAAGAATCCGAAAAATGTTTAATCTGAAAGAAAGGACGAAAAATAAACTTTACTCCAAGAAACCGCCCACTTAGCAGTCAATCCAGAAAAAGCACATAAAGTTGTAAAATTTATTCACATCAGATCCATGAAAGAAAATTATATTTTGCCCATGGCGTAACACAAAGTCAGTTCAACGTCCAGGAAAGGGAATGCGGAAAAGAAACAACTAAAGTCGAAATGAAAATCCAAAATTTAGCTTCAATCGCCTACAAACAGGTAACCGTCTACAAACCAGCCTGCACCAATCGGAGCACAGAACTTGGAGTTAATAGCGAATACTCAGTGTTGCCAACTTGGGGGTTTTACCCCTAAATTTGGGGGTAAGTTAGATAAAAAAGGGTGTTTTTAGGGGGCCACATTTGTTTTAAGGGTATTTTGTGGGGGGTGAACATTTTTTAATATTTTGTACAATCGAGAAGCGATTTTTTTATCTATACTAATATATAAAGAGAAAGCAGATTTTGTACGTGGAGGGTAATCTCCGGAACCACTGCACCTATTTGAAAAATTATTTCACTGTTTGAAAGGTACATTATTCCAGATGGACATAGGCTATATATTATGTATATCTGATCAGTAGAAATAAAGTTAGGGGGGATACTCTAGATTTGTGTGCACGGCCGCCATCTTCAATTTTCCCGCCAGGGTTTGGCGCATTTCGCATGGCGATAATTATTGCGTTCTGGTAAAAATAACCCAATGTCAAATTCTCTAATTTTAAGATCAAACAGTTATTTCTGATGTGATCTTTTAATTAGAGTATAATAATTTTAGGTCAGACCTTGGCCTTGACCTGGAAATCTGAGTCAAATTGACTATACTCAAAAGAGTAAATTATTTTTAAAACTAAGAGTCTTTTTGTTGAAAATTTTTGAATCCATTATCAGTTTTTCGTTAACTTATTAAATTTAAGTTGCTTTTAATTTTGTTTATCGATTGTCAATTAGTATACTATAATGATACACCATTTCATTTATTTGAAGTAAAAATTATCTGCCATCATTTTTTCGTAAAATGTAAAATACAGTTTACATTTTAAATACAATATATTTTAAAATATTTTATAATTCCAAGTTGTAGTGGATTACAAATAAATTTAAATAACTGAAGTTCAACTTCTCTCTCCCCAGGAACCTAAGTTAAAAAGTTAGTTAAGGTTAAGTTATTGGTTTAGGAAAAGGGTTTTTTTTTCTTATTTCCAACACAGCAGGATAAATGGTCAAAAAATCCTTGTCCCGATTTTATTGTATGCACCAAATATTTGGTTAAGGTCAAATCTGAAGTAAAATTTCATTACCACAATGCCCTAACCAAAAAAAAAAAAAAAGAGGATCTGGTTACTCACCATAAATTTATGGGTTCATAATTATTTTACATTTTTCAAAGCTGAATTTTAGATAATTTTTAAATTGCAAGTTATTTAGGTGGTACGAAAATGCTGTATTTTTTTTCTAATTAACAATATATTGGCATAATATTTTGGTGATTCATTGCTATTAGTCAAAGAGTTAGGGCAAACTGAATAGATGGCATTGAAATTTTATCTGTAAGTAAAATTCATTTGACCAAATTTTTCATATGGATCATAATTTGAAAAGGTAGTTTTTAATTAAAAATGACAAAAAAAAATCTCAGTCCAACGATTAAATGATTTTTCAAAAATATTTCTAAGTTTCACAATTTAAAAAGGTCGTTTTTATTAAAAAAGCTAAAAGAAAAACCCAAAATTTCCAATATTTGAGAATGATTTTTTCAGAAAAAAGTGGTTTTTATCAAAAACCCAAAAATAAATCTAAGTCCAACGTTTAAATGATTTTTCAAAAAATTTTCTAAGTTTCATAATTTAAACAGGTGGTTTTTATTAAAAAAGCTAAAAAAATTCAAAGTCCAGCGTTTTGAAAACACCGCTTAAAACACATTGGCGAGAATTTTTCCACTCCTCCAAACACGGTAAAATCGCCAAGTTGGCGCAAAAAAATCCAAGATGGCGGACGTGCACACAATTATTAAGTAACGTAATATTAATTTGAATATTATTTTAGGTGCTTAAAATAATTAAAAAAACATTCTTTACTTAAAATCCTTTTTTTATTTTTGTATTTTTATTTCATCTCTTACTCTAATTTTGAGATACCAATGTGTATCTATAAACGTTTGTCAATTGTAAACGTTTATATTGTAAACGTCTATATTGTAAACGTTTTGTCAATTAAACGTTTCTCCAAGTGACAAACGTTTAATCTATATCTATCTATATATATAAAACAGTTCCGTAACTGACTCATTCATTCACTGACTGACTGACTGACATACAACGCACAGACCAAACTGCTGGACCTAAAGGGCTGAAATTTTGCATGGCGATTCTTCTAATAGTGTAGGGGTGCATTAAGAAAGATTTTTCAAAAATTCTTCTTAGATTTTTTAAATTAAATTTTTAAGCTGTTTTTTAAACTTTTTTTACGTTTGCATTTAAAATAATACATTGAGGGTTATAAAATTTATATCACGAGAAAGATCATAAAAAATCCTTCAGAATGAAATTTTTTTCGAATTTTTACCTCTATTTCCTGATTTTTCGTGAATTTTTAAAGATTAATTTTTAGAATTTAATTTATTAAATGCTGATCACGTGATTTCTTTTTCTGGTACTTTCAATAAATTTATCGTCACGTGCGTAACAACTAAATAGACAAAAAAAATATTTTTTTCTCTTTTTAATGCAGCAGACGATTGGATATTATCCAAAAAAAATGCATATCCATTACGATTTTTTTATAAATATATATATATAGATAGATATTTTACATCAATTGTATACATTGATCATCGTATTTATTATAAATATATATATTTATTTTTTGGCATAAATTGCATACGTTGACCGTTGTATTTAATTTGAATGTACTCCGTAGCGAAGCGCGGGTTTTCAGCTAGTTAGATTATAAGTTCCATACATATGTCAAATGTAAATCAACCTCCATTTCATTCAAGTGTGTATTTTCTATTTATTTCAATTTATTTCTCAAACAGGATGCCTATCTGGAACCAGAATTTTTACTTTGATAAGTTATATTATCAAAGTTACACTTATCAAAGTTGCACTTTGGGTGTAGAAAAATACAGAAATTTCACGAAAATTCAGAGTACAAGCATAAGAATATTTCATAAAAATGAACTACTTAACGAAAGCACAAAGTAATTCATAACTCTATTCAAATTGTATTTATAAGCAATAGAAATGCAAATTTAAGGGGAGTTAAAAATTGGATCACAAAGACCATTTAAAAAAAATAATAATTTCAATTTTTAAAATATAATTTTTTTATTTAAATATTGCGAAATAATTCACTTTGTTTTTTAATGGAATTAATCAAATTTTTAAATAAAATATGTTTAAAAATATTAAAAATGAATTTTTATCGATTGCGTCAAAATATTTTAATTGACAAGTATTTTGATAATAACTTTAAGGGGAGAGGATTTTCAAATTACCAAAAATCGAATAAAAATTAGAACATTTTTTGGTGTATTAATATTTTAAACATATGTAAGTATTGGAATAAAATGCATATAAAGTATGTAGGGAAGAGTAAAATAAAAACTTGATGGCGTTAGAAAAGTAGGTATTAAAGGTAGGTGAAAAAACATCTTTTAAATGGCTTTTTTTCAAAATTGAGTAATTTTCAGATTTAGAAGTCTTTGAAATGCTCCTTGCGTCATAATTTTTGACGAAATTTTATAAAATTTTTAATAAAGACTCCTCTATTACATTAAAATAAAGTTATGTATCCCTTTCAGGTTTCGACATCATACAAATTATCAAAGTTACACTTATCAAAGTTACACTTTAAGTGTAGAAAAATACAGAAATTTCACGAAAATTCAGAGTACAAGCATAAAAATATTTCCTAAAAATTAACTATTTAACGAAAGCACAAAGTAATTCATAACTCTTTTCAAAATGTATTTATAAGCAATAGAAATTCAAAATTAAGGGGAGTTAAAAATTGGATCGCAAAGACCGTTTAAAAAATAATAATAATTTTAATTTTTAAAATATAATTTTTTTAAAAATATTTATAAAATTTTATAAGGTGTTTGATATAGTTACATTTTAGTGAATATATATGCGAAATTCCATATCTCTGAGGTAAAAATTTCAAAACTCGCTTTGTAATATCACCATCCCCTTAACGAAACAGATGCTTCGCCACAACACATTGCAACGATCCATCGAAATATAACACCATCCCTTAAGTGCCGGTTTTAACCTTATAAGATCCTGAGATTCTGAGGTTACTCAGGTTCTGGTTCATGTCACAACATCTACAAAGTCCGTTTACTATCTAAAAATATCATAATACCTTTGAAAAATAAATCAAGATGTGGCATACATTTTATAGTGTAATTTCACTTTCACGGTTAACAATAAACATAACGCATATCCATCAAACATAAAGCAGCTTGACCATGCTCATAGTAGTAAACTACTCCCTTCAATTGCTGTACTTATTGATAATCAAAGTCTAGTTTTATATTAATAATCAACACCATCAGTAAAAAGCCGGTTTCAATCTTAACATACTCAGGTTCTAATCCGTGTTACATCATCTAATCATAACATCTACGAAGTCAGTCCGCTATCTATAAATACAATTATACTTTTCAAAAATAAGTCAGGAACTACCATACATTATCAAACTGTATGTGATATTTCTGATTTTATTTTTGAAAAATATTATGCTGTGCATGTTAGGCATTCTATATGCTAGGCATATGCTAGGCATATGAATGCATATGCTAGGCATTCTATAGAATGACAAATGCTATTTAGGCAAAGTATGAAAAAAAGGTCATGATAAGGCTGTTATTTAAAAGACGTTCATTCCTCAAAAATGCAAATGTTATTTTGAAAAAATAAGGAAATAGGGCCATTAAAAAAACTTTTATTGAAAGTACGTAAAAAAACTAAATTTGTACTACACAAAATTTATGCTTTTCTTATTGAAGAAATCAAGATAAAATCTAAACCTACTTGTTGCCCCAAGAAAGGAAATAATTTTGTTTTGAATTGCACTTAATTTTTTTCTTATAAAAAGTAAAACAAGGTCATTAAATGAAGTTTACTAAAATACACACTTAAAAACGAAATATAAAAAATGTAATTTTATCATAAAAATAAAAAATAAAAATGAATCTACCTGTTGCAACATGGTAAGCTTGAAGGACATTTTGAATTACACTTTATCACTTTTTTCAAGCAAAGACTTTTCATATTTTGTCACTTTGTTTTACACATACACATGCTGAATCCTTGGCCACTTCCACTGGACTGAGCAATTGCAACTGACTGGAGAGGAATTTTTATGGTCAGGAATATCTTCAATTCTAAGCAAGTTCTTAGGGCATAAAGTGAATTGTGATATCGCATATAGTTGTTTTAAAATTACCTCAGAAGTTCCAAGTCGGTAGAAACCGTTCTCTATCAAACTCATTACAATTACCAAAATATTGCGCAAATCACCTCGGACCTTGTCGACGTAAGGAATAGGAAGTCGCACAGTATTTTCCAAGAGGCAGTGGGAATCTTTTTTTTTCCGAACTCATTTTCAATTTTTTGGCTTGTACTTCAGGATTGATTTTAGAATTAATTTTACCTTCGACAGCATTTTCAGTTTCTAAACAGACAGTGCACAAAATATCCAATTCATTATCTTTACTAGCATGGCCACAGAATTTATGAATTTTTTGACGACGAATTTTGTGCATGTGTATGCATCACTGGTTTTCTTTAAACACACACAAAAGGTAGCAGGAATGAAAATCTCTTCGGTAAGCATGTTATCATCATGTTGGTTTAATCTACCTCGACTGTAATCTCATCCATGTTTTTTAACACAGGGTCTTTTTCTTGCATAAGCTGATTTGTTTCGTCTTTTTGCATCGTTTGGCCGCTTCTTACCATTTTTTCTAGCTGCTCCTCTGTTTTTATGTCTTTTACAACGTCTTTGAGTAGAAAAGACGTTGTAAGATCTACTTTAGGTTTGCAACCAAAAAGGGCTTTATGGTATTCTTTTGATTCCACAATAATAAGCTCTATTTTTCATAAATTGAACGAACCGCAGTCCTTCGCTCCACTGGTCAGATTTGTTGTCCTGCATCCAAGTACTGAGCATAGTTTCAATATCTTGATTAGCTCCTTCGAATCTACCCTGACTTTCTGAATGGCGAGTTTTCCCATGGACGATCTTCAGTGCTGGCCGAAACTCATTCAAACTGGTCAAAACATTATTTGTAAATTCACCACTATTGTCAGACTGTAGTATAGATGGCGCACCAAGCAACGAGAATATGTCCACTCGGTTGTAGGCTACTTCTTCAGCTCTTTTTGACGTCAGAGCCTTCAGAATCACAAATTTTCTGAGAGGATCTTAGTATACCATAATAAATTTGTATTCTCTATCTGTCTGAGACTAAAAATCAATAAGATCTACCTGAGAAAGGGAATAAAATTCATAAAAATCATAGGTTTCACAAAAATTGCCGTTTTTAATACTTTTTGTTTTTCTTCTGTCAGGGCTCACAAAGGCGGACGTATAGCAATTCAGCAACCAATAGTCCGATGGTTTCTTCTTAGTAGTCATTTTGGCTTTTTTTGACATCATTTATTAACTTCTAGTAAGTAGTTTCGGTTAAGAACAAACTGTTTTCTGCAGCTTTAACTCGAAGCTTAGACAGTTCATCTTCGAATCGTCGTTGCATTTGTATTGACTGTGATACCTTCTCCAAAACTATATCTTGCTCTTCCGTTTTCATGCATGACGGTATAAAACTAATTTTTTGTTGAACAAACTTAAGTAAAATCGCGTATTATTACAACCGAACAAACCGCAAAATGCAAACGGCAAATTCTGAGCCTGAGCGGAGGATTAAGAGTCACGTGCCTTGCCAAGTGATATTCGAAAGGAACCGGAGATGTATTTCATACTTTGCCGGTTTGCCATTTGGCATTCCATATAATTCCTAGGAAATTTATGAAATATTAAATCATTTCATACATTGCCGACCAGTATTCGGCATTCTGTAAAATGCCTAGGTATTCTATAGAATGCCAGATTTCAAACTTTGCCGGTAGAACATACACTGTTGACGCAGTTTGCAAATGTAATGGTGATGTCACTAATCTAAATTGTGTCAAAGTAATTGCGGGGAAAATTTAAATAGTGAGATATAACTGCTGAAATTTATGCGGAACTCGTAGAAGTAAACTTTTACCTTCGATTCCTGTACTTTATCCACAAACAGCAAGATGAACTCAGAAATTACACAGTACAGAAAAATTGAAATCTATGAATGCTTCAATTGTATTGATAAACAGTAATATCAGTTAAATACTTGAGATACTCAGGTTCTATCTAGAGTCAAATCACATATTATCCACAAACGGAACTGCGGACACCTCCCCATTACTGAAAGATTTTTTGGCTCAGATACATACTTGAAAAGAAGAAAACATTACGAATGGGACTCATAACATGAGAATTAAATACTCATAATTTCATCGAGATAGATTATTTTGCAATGTATCTCCTGATTAGGGGATCCGACTTAGATTTCTTTTCCCCGGAAATGTTCCTTAAATAATCATATCTTCCTGATACTTCTCACTTACAATGCACAGAGCTTTTCAATAATAAAATTTTTAACTATCACAAATATTTCAAAGCCAGAGAAATGTGGTATAAATATTAATTGTTTCTACAGATTATTTGGTGGTCTGGTGTCTACGAGGCGTGTTGAATGACTAGTATTGTGTATAATGATCTTTTTTTAATTTGTATATTAGATCTACTCTTTGGGAGAAAACTGTTAATATACTCACACAAATACAAAAGATTTGTTAACTGCTGACAACCATTAAAAATAATGACTAATTTTTGTCTACATGTTGCATGTTATGTATCTGTTCAAGATAAGTGAATAAATATTGATTAATTGAAATTAATTAAATCCCTGAGTTATGATTTATTTTTCAAAAGACCGATGTTGTAGACATAGTTTGGCTCTTCTTAGAGGAAATTTAAATAACTTGATAGATCTCTTATGTTACACTTAAAATGTCTTACTCAATAGACTTTGTGGTCATTATCCCGTAAATTTCGATTTTTCATATTTTTTCACAGTGGTACCAGTCAATGGTGGAATTGTAAAAACCTTCCACACTCATTAATTGTTCTAACATAACCCCTAGGAAGTTCATTTCCTAGAATATACAGAGCATTTTTATTTAAACATTTTAGCTACAAACAACTTCTGCAAGTTTATAAACATTAGTATAAATATTTGCTCTACTAATGCAAGTGTCGGTGGTTTGAAGTATATGAGACTAGGGTGGTTCAAAAAAATTAACTTTCGAAATATATTGCTCCACAAGGTTTATTTTATTATTTTACATGTAAATAATGAGCACAAATTTTTTTCTTCAAAATAATAATATTTACAGGTCGCTCAAGCTCAAACTTTAAAAGTTCAGATTAACAAAGATTTCTTGGAAGTAGTGGGAGAGCTCTTTTGGTGGTTTGCTACTAGACGAAGAAGGAATTGTTTTTGTTCTTCGTCTTTTGTAAGGGTTTCATTATATTTTTGTATTAGGCTTATAGCTCTTTAAGCATTGTCATTTACAACTTTCATTTTAACGCACCTTTCTCGAAAGTCACAAAAGTAAGAATCACTTTCCCAGTGAGATGGTGATTTTTCTATGAAACCTTGTGATTTAATTTTACCTCCTTTAACCATGTCATCAAAGAATTATTTTGTCTTTTCAGTAAGAAGTTCTTCGATCTTTACATTTTGCTCTTCATTTTTTAGTTCCAGTCGATAATCACGGGTAAGTTTTGGTGGACGATCAAGATTTTGTATCATTTTCATTTTTGTGTCAATGCTGACTCTGTTATGAAAAAAAGCTAATGCTACCAAGTGCTCAGATAAATACTATAGGTGTCTGGAAAATTACGATAATGCTATATTTACTACAGAAGGATTTGGATATTTCCCCCACGAACAGGAAAAGGCCTCGTGCCATCCTGAGTCTTTCGTCTTGAATTTCTTTGTTCTCGTTATTTAAATAAAATTTAAAGTATTTAAAAACTATACTAGGCTTTGCCAAGGCTAAAACTATTAAATTTTTATAAAATAAAATAAAAATCCATTTTACAATCCTTAAACTTATTTCTAGCACTTATTATTTGTCTCTGAGTAAATCCTTTTGGATTTGCTCGATTTCCTAGTTTTAGAACTATCGGATTCTGAACCTTATCTCTCTTTGAAAACTCTTTTCTTCCTCCTCTTTCTACCTGCCAACTGAAAACCAGCTTTCAGACAGCTATTGACTCCGCCTCCACAAGTGAAACATCACGAAGATCCTGGAGACGTCCATTGAGAACTCTTCATTTCACCCTCCAAAGCTCTGACCAAAAAATTCTCTTTTTCACTTTTGAGTTGCAATTTACGCTTCCGAAGATATTTAAAAACAAACATTCCTTTTCTCATTTCGGTGGAACTTTCGCTCTCCGTTGTCAATCTCATGAAAAATCTGTGTTAGAAGGCGTTGGCCTAGGTAACACAGTTAATCACATGTTCCTATGGTACTATGGCTATTTCCTCAGGTCATTTAAAAATTGAATATCACTGTAAGGGGTTTTAACAGCATGCGGTGCTTCATTCCAAAATTTTATATATATTAGGCTCAGAAAGAGGTACTATTCTGTAATCTAACATATTCTTCAGATTACAGCTTAAATTGTTCTCGAAAAAGGAATATTTTTTAGCGCATAAATACCTTTAGCCATCCATCGAGCGTGAATGTGTGGGTCCAGGAGCACGAAACGACTGATTATTATTATCATCTCCTCCAAGAAAAATTAATGATAATTGCATAAACTCTTTATAGTCATCGCTTATAGTTGGAGATTTAAGTGCTTTTGGTAGAAATGTTAACATATATTCTCTCAATTTAGTAAAGTTTACATTGTCAAATATTTCCTTATTTGCTGGATTATAAGCAGATTTAACTATTTCTGGCCATACATTCTTAAAAAGCTTACATATTACAGTTTCTGGACCTTCAGATGGGCTGAATATAACAGAAAACACACTGGATAGTACAATCTCCATTATATGGTGACGACATGCAACCCAAATAAGATTTGTCCCTAATTTTTTTAAAATTCTGATGCATGCACCTTTGTGTAAACCAGCATTAGTGGCTGTGGTATCGAACACCAATCCTTTAATTTGATATATAATAGTCCATTTTTGAACTGTCTCAATACATTCTTTTGCTTGTAATTCTCCAATTCCCTTTTCAATCTTCTGAATTCCAAGGAGTTTCTCTTGACCATTTCCTGAAACAATAACGGCAACTCGATCAACTTTTGTTTTTGATCCATCAATATCTGGTAACATCTTACCATCCCAGTGTAATGATAGAGGTTCATGTAGAGAATTTTTTTTCTGTTTCTGCAGCTTGTTGCCTCCTTTTTCTTCTATGTCTTCTTACTGAGCTTCGAGAAAGGGTTTTTGGAGAAATATCGTTCCCAAGTGCGGATGCAACAGCTCCAGCCACGAATACAGCCTTCCGATCAGAAATAGTATTCCGATCAGAAATAGTATTCCGATCAGAAATAGTAATACTGATAAGTGCACCTACAACTTCAGGTGACTTAAATATATTTTTAAACATATTTCTTTTCAGCAGCCTCGGGAACTGTACTTGTAGTATTGAGATCAGATTGGGATGTAGATGACAGCGGCAGGTACTCTTCTCCACTTTCAAATTCTATCGAATATGAAGTTTCTGAGTCTGATGATTCTGACAGGATTTTTTCTACCCTTATTTGTAATTTTGCTTCTGTTTCTTCATATCGTTCTTTCGTTAACACTTTTTGTGTAGTTTTCATGTCAACTCCACTCATAGAACAACAAAAATCATTTTCTTTCTGCTTTTGAAAGAATTCTCTGTCTTCTTTGTTGCTTATTTGGCTGATGACATCCTTGGTAGATATATCAAATAACTTTTCTAATTTAGCCTTCAAAATATTTTCTTTAAGTCTATCTTTTCCTGAATTTCTACTTTTATTCTTTTTTAGGCCTAGATATTCTTCATATAGTTTTTTAAGTTTCCTGATGGACGAGTCTATCCGCTGAGTGGGTACGTATTTTAGCCCTTTGCCCTATTTCGCACAAATGTTGAGCGATCTCTTAATATTATCGGATTGGCCTGAAATCTTATTTACATACATTTTGAATACAGAGGAACAAAATGGGGCTTGTGGAAGGAAGATTCTTACACTTTTATTTTTTAACATTATGTCATGGACCACCCTAATGCGAGACGTGTTAAGTTCTGTAAATTCTTCGAAGATGTTATTTCCGTCTCAAGGCGATGTTGACCACTTTTCTTTTTTCTTTTAATTTGCATGTTAGATCTACTCTGGGGGAATAAAATGTAACGGAACGTATGGACATCCAAAAGATTAGTTAATTACTGACACCGTCATTAATATTGCTCTTTTATGCTTCAATAATTCAAGTTATGTGTGTGCTATGTCTGATACACGTATTAAATCCCGTAAATTCTTCCTGCAAGCGATGTTGCCCACCTAAATATATATATATTTTAAATTTGCTAATATTTGGGTGTAAACTAATGCGAGTTTCATTGCTAATATTTTTGGTGGGGGTATTCAACAATTTGGCACTCTCTGACCCTCGGTATATGTGACCCTATGAATATGTGGCGAATTGAAAATGGTGAATGTCTCAAGTGTTTGGGTGAGTAAGATAGATAGCTCGTGTTCAAGTTTTATCTTATGAGAAGATGCAAAGCATCCAAACGTTCTGTGAAGAAAATGACTGGTTCAGAACTGGGGTACCTCAGTATTATTAAAATAAAACCTACTTTTACTAGATCATGATGTACTCAGCAATTAAGATTAGGGAACTTAAATTATTAATTACAAGACGTTAGTGACAACAAAAATAAAATTAAGGTAAATAGAAAAAGCAGATGCAATTATTAAAAGAAATGTTTGCACCTAAATTCCTCGAATTCAATAAAATACTTTTATAATCTAACGTTTATCTGCTACATTATTTTCGGATCAGTTTTATTCCTCGGTATTTTGTTTTTAATTACCAACCCATGAAAGTTTAGAAGCAAGATTTTGTACTTGTAATGCGTTACTACGAATTTGTGTAAGCACAACAGGATAAGGAGGCGATGGTTATCTGTAAAATCCTGATATTGCGATATCAAATGGTTAACACGACCTGAATACACGAATACATGTTACGCACGCACACATTTACATTAGTGAAATGTTTAGATCCTTTTCCCAGAAATTCGAAGAATAGAAAATAGCTTAAATTGAACACTTTTTTTTGCTAAGATTTGTATTCCACGACTTATATCATAAGAAATGTATATTATATAATATATCGATAAATCTGTGCTCAGACGGCAAACTGTTATAAGAAACTTTTCTTAATAGAGGCTTCGAGTTGAAGCGTGAGGCTCCCCTTTTGAGTAGCACTACAAGAGTCGGAGTTCGTCTTAGATAGTTGCCACCTTAATTTTGACCAAGGACCCCTAGGGGTGACATGTGGAGGGATCGTCCCCTCTCCCATCCTCACTGATCTTCATAGAGGGACTTTCCGTTCTACGACTATAACTTGCCCACATCCGGCTTAGAGACGGAGTTATTTAACGGCGCGTGCTGGGATTCGATCCGAGCACCCTCAGTGCCGAAAGCCAGCCGTTAGCGCGAGGCCACCTCGAGAACTCACATTATATATACATACATAACGCGTATCATGACAGCATAAATACAGTATTACAGAAGTCACAGTAGGAAACTTCACCCTTTGATTTCGTTATTTATTAATTATATTTATTTAACAAAGCCGTGGTGGCCTTGTGGTACAGCGCGCTGGTTTTCGGTGCTGAGGTCTGCTCGGAACGAATCCTGGCGAAGCGCCACTAAAATGCCTCAGTTTGTGTCGTCCCTTCATAGGGGGCAATGCTCGTCCGCCTATATGGCGCCCCCATAATAAAATGGCCAGTAAAACTGCGGTAAATTATAGGCGAATATCCTCGCGATAAATGCCTCCGCATTAATATATATATATATATATATTTATTTATTTATTTATTTATTTATTTATTTAACAAACAAGAGAAATAACTCAGAAATTATACACAACTAAGAAATTCAACATTAGGTAACATCTGATTGAAACAACAATAAACACAGTTTGGAAGATTTTAAAAATACTCGTTGGGAAAATTTAATCATAAAGAACATATTGTATTAACCCTTACGTCGGCTCAACTGTCTTTATAGTGTTCCCCAGCTCATCGGTCTCACAGACCGCCACGCTATAAAATTAGGATATTTTCCTACTTTTATAAAGTTTTTCGCAGTTATAAGTCTTTAATGCAAAACTACTGCCACCAGTCATTCTTGAAAAAAGGTAAATAAAAAGTAGATTATTCAACGAAAATTTCAGAATTCGATTCCTCAATCTGTGATAGAGCGAGAGAGACAAAATGTCTGGTTCGTTGTGAAACAGGATTAATTCTTACAGCCATGCTAGTTACAACAATAAAACAAAGATCTTAGAAATAGAATGCATGCAGACTGACAGATAATTAATACAGTTCAAGGCTTATCGGTCATAAAGACCGGCAAAAATTTCAATCAGTTCAAGGCTCATTGGTCCAAAAGACCGACCATGTTTTACAAAGATTAAATTTACCGACAAAATACGAGCCATCAAAAATCTCCGATGTGTTGTACTTGAAGGTCAGGACCCGACTGAAGAACTCACAAACCCTCAACAGCCTGATCACCCCCACCACCACCTCATCCTTCAGAACAGGTGCAACAGCGTACGATGAGCCGACGTAAGGGTTAAATGAAACTATGTGAAAATCTTTGTCGTTGGAATCAATAGGAAAAGATTAGTGCCGCAGGCCGAAATGAGATTTACACCCTAGATTTGGGCCTTTCATATTTTATTGTGATTGTATCACTCATAAATGCGGCTGTGGACCTCCCCTTTCGCGAAAGTGGTGTTAGCTGAGAGACACTGATAAGAAACAAATTATTGCAAAACGCATTCATAACTTGAGAGTTTCTAATTTCATCGAGATAAGACTATTTGACAATATATCTCCTTGTTAGGTGGTGACACTTTGATTCCTGATCCTGAACATTAGAAAATACACAAAATACTTTGTTTTATTAACACCTGTTCGCGCCAAAATAAATTCAATCTGACATCTATTCCAATACTAGCCTCTAACTCTTTCAAACTCTGCTGTCACACTTGTCTGTCATTCACAAAACAAAACTACAGACACAATCTCCCATTCACTTCTAGTTGGTGCGCCATTCAGTGTAGACAATAGTGTTTCAAACAGCGCTACGTGGTGAGTTGATAGAACTAATATCTTCTCCGATGTGTGGTAATATGGCTCCAAACCAGTAATATCGCATCCGTCTAACACTAAATAAAATTGGCTTAAAGTGTAAACCATGAACCTGTAAACCTTGATGCAGGTTATCTAGTCAGAACTTTTGGTAAATTATTATTAAAAATGCAGTATAGGACATTACACAAACCTACAATAACAAATTTGTGACAAAACATTTATAATATCACTCTCAATTGAGGATAGAATGAATTACTAAAAATGAGTTATTTTACCCTTTCATATCGTGAAGATGAAGTCGTAGACAACTGATTTTTGGCATAGATGATGTTCTATTATTGTATGAACAAATGATAATACAGGAATAAAGGAAAAATTAACAAAAAGCGAATGTCTTA
Source organism: Dolomedes plantarius (assembly GCA_907164885.2). Lineage (NCBI taxonomy): Eukaryota > Metazoa > Arthropoda > Arachnida > Araneae > Dolomedidae > Dolomedes > Dolomedes plantarius. The sequence continues at coordinate 77,148,922 of OU015498.1, forward strand.
TGACAAGTTTCTGTCCATTAGAAATTTATTTAACATATATATGTTTGAAAATCCCTGGAAATAAAGTAAAACGTAAGTAAGCAAATCGTTAATCAAATAAACAAAGCATTAATATGGGTCAGCCCACCCCTATATTCATCGAATCATATTTCTGAAGCCGGTAGTTTGGATTTCTTGAATAGAAGATTTTTTGAAGAAAATGTCTACAAAATATTTTGAATGTATTTTAACTTACTTACAAAGTAAAAATTCCTTTATCTCAGCAAAATTTACTAGTAATTAATATAAATATTTGCTGCTCTATCTTGCTGTTATTTTTTCTTCTTGTGTATATGTGTGTGTGTGGTCTTTCGTCTCTGTGGCATGTATGTATCTTAAAAATTTTCACAGTTATTATTTGCATCTGCTTCTCATTAAATGTCATAATGGTTTTGAAAATAAATCAGGAACTGCCATACATTTAATTCAATCATTTTTACTTTCCCAGTTTAGAAATATACATAATGCATATGAACTTCTCAATTAGAAGACAGCTTTAAAAAAAATTAGCTACGACAGTTTTTAAAAGCATCAATAGCAGTATTATTATAGACTTTGCTTTCACAATAGGTTTTCCCCATGATCTCACTATCAACACCCTTTGCTAACTTTCATCTGATCACAACCCTGTTTAAATTAAAATCCCACTTGATCCGGAAAAGAAACTGACTGGTAAAAAACCGAGCTAATATTTGAGCTAATATTTGAGAGCACGGAGCTAATATTCTCAAATATTATTTCCCTTCTGCAGATAATGTAGGCCCCCTCCATTTTTCTTTAATATCTGCGGTATTTCTGCTATACGGAGAAAACTGTTAATATACCTATAGATATATAAGAAATTAGTATATATTGTAATCATTGGAAACATTGTTTTATACTTGCATGATACATTTCATGTATATTGATGAAAAGGAACCACAATCAGACAATAACTGATTTCATTTTTTAATATAATTAATCATATTTAAAAATAAAATATGATTACAAAAGATAAAAAAATATTTTAACAGTTTCGTAATAAAAAATCAATGAACGGTAGTTTGATAATTCTTATTAAATTACTTCTAAGAGAACAAAATAAGAATAATAACTATCACTAAAATAATAAATATTAAAAAAATAAAGTAATCATTAATAGTGTCAAAAGTATTTATATTTATTAACAATAAATAAACAAAAATAAGAAAATAATATATATATATATATATATATATATATATATATATATATATATATATATATATATATATAACAAAAAAATTATATTTTGCAATGAATAATATTCGATTGTATTTTTAAAAATTAATAATGCATAATGATATATATATATATAATTATCTATTATTTAATAATATCTATCATTCGGCGAATTTTTCTTTTCGTAAGTGACTAAAGTAATTTATACTGCGAATTTCAGCTATAGACCATTCTGATATTGTTAAAAGAAATGAACTAATAATATAAACAAACGCGTTCCGCAACAATACACTATAATGATGATACGATATTACATGTACTCGTATATTGATAAACAGCACCATTAGTTAGTGCAGATCTCAACCGTAAGGTACTCAGGTACTAATCCATGTCATAACATCTAACCTTAACAACTTGTGTTCACTAAGTGTAAGTCACATAGTACTTAAAAAAATAAATCCGGAACTACATTTTATTGAATCAATTTACCTTCCACAGTCGATAAATAAATATAATGGGTATCATGATAGCATAAAGACGGAATTACCGAGGTCAGAGTATAAAATTACTTCCATTGAATCCGTTACTTATTAATTATGATCCATTAAAAAAGAGGAGGTTAATTCCCAATATACAGTGCCCCTTCTATTTCACTGCATTGGAACCGCCATCATGGTTCCGTCTCCCGTCGCCAATTTGGCGATGGAAGACGGAACCAAGATGGCGGTTCCAATGCAGTGAAATAATATAAATGACAACATGCAGAACTTTCATTGAAAATTTATCCAGAAAATAAAAAAAATGAAGTTAAATAAGGGCAGTCGATTTTATTTTTTAAAATTTTTATGTAGCCCCAGCAGAACGCGTGTTTTTGGAACGGGAAAGTCCGATAAGTCCCAAAAATACGTATTTTTTAAACTATACAACCACAGAAAAAGCACAAAAACACACAAATACAAAAAATAATGAGAAATTTGTTATGAATGGGGGGGGGGGAGAAATGGAATGCGGTTGGCATAGAATGCGGACATGTTGACATGGAATGACATGGAATGCGGACGGACATCCGATGTTGGCTCGGGAGCTGACACCGCCTCGCAAATACCAGACAACCTACAATTAGCGTTGTGCAACAAATATTTATACTAAGCTTTAAGAACATTTAAATATTTGTGCTATCTGAATTTTGTTTTAAAATGCTGTCTTCTAACTGAGAAATTCCAGAAAGCGCGGACGATATAATTGTTTGTGACGAATGTCTACCACGATCAGTAATCAAAATCGCATCGCTCTCGTGTTATCAATTTGATTGGCAATATTTTCCTCTTTCCAGTGTCTGAGAGAAAACTTTCAGTAAGGGGGAGTGTCCGCAGATATGTTTGTAGGTAATACAACTAGGATAACATTTAAAAGCTCAAATTTAGGGGGTAATCCCCCACGCCACCTCATCTTTGCCCATTTATGTTAGAAGCCAATGAAAAATGTTTTCCCATAGTTGTAATTACTGATTTTCTCTACGTGGAATTTTTTTCCACAGTGAATATTTATCAAATTCTTCCTGATGGTATGTAGTGCTGTTTGAGATTGTTTTGCTACACCTTAACGATGATGTAAAAGGTCCTGGAGTAGATCCTAAGTATCTTAAGATTTAAAGAGGCATTTAAGTAATAGTTCTGTTTATTAATATAAAACGAATCAGGGCTGATACTCAACTAATCTTTTCGGTATATGTACGTATAACACTAGTTTTCTCCCAGAGAATATACATGATATAGAAATTATAAGAAAAATAACTAAAAGGGTGGTCAACATGAATGCAAACGGATACCCCGTTGAGCGCTTTTGGGCTGACAACGCCTGCATTCACCAGACCACTTAACGTTTTCCGTGAACTCCAAATATTTATACTAAGCTTTATAGACATTTAAATATTTGTGGTAGCTAAATTTTTTTATTAAAATTTTCCCGGATTTCTAATTTTGAACTGGCAAATATTTGGATATTGTTATTTGTGACGAACATCTTCAAGGATCAGAATCGAATATCGCATCACCTAACCAGGACGTATATTACGAAAAGATCTATCTCGATAATTTTAAGGACTCTCGTGTTATGAATCCGATTCGCAATAATTTCTTTCTTTGGATTGTCTGAGCCAAAAACACTTTCGCGGGCGCGGTGACCTAGTTGACAAAGGTAGCGAGTCAGTGATCTGAACGTCACTGGTTCGAAGCTCGTCGTTGAAAATCCCCCGCCGTGTACACTAAAGGCGCCTGGTGCACGAAATATCTGTCGCGGCTGCAATATCCTCCAAGTTCTCAAATTTACCTCTGGAGGTGCGGAGTCAAGTGTTTCCGGTCTCGTCACTTAACTCGGTTCAAAATTATAGGACTGGGTCGGACTCCGATTTGGTTACGAACCGGTTCGTAACCAATTCGGATTCCGACCCAATTGGTGCTAATTAAAACCGGAGCCGCCCCTTTTGCCCTATAGCCTTTATGGACTTGATCCGATGTTGCTGTCGGTCAAGTGGGATAAGCAAAAACAACAACGCTTTAGCGAAGGGGAGGTCCAAAATTGAGTTTCTGGGTGATAAATCGTGATAAAATATGAGAGGCCCACATTCGGGCCGTAAGTTTCATTTCGGCCTGCGTCTCTCCTCTTTTCCTATTGAGTCCAAAGACAAAGTTATTCACATGGTTCCATTGATTAAATATTTTCTTTTCTTTTTTTTTAAATATTTTTCCTCAATGAATATTTATTATTTTCATCTTATCTTTGTTTATCGCAGTTTATATAATATTATACCGGAGTTTTTATACCAGTTAAGCTACCAAGACTGCTGTGTACTAACCCTATTTGTTTCGCTCGCCTCAAATTTCCATTAGAGAAAATTTGTCTACTTCAGCTACATAAATGCTGATAACCAAATAAAAGTTGGTATTTTCAGATAGCCTGAATTTTTCTGCCCCTCGCAGTAAAATTCATTTTTTAAATTCCGTCCACCAAAGGAATTTATGAGCGTTTAAAGCACCCTATACCAAATATTTCTCCCGAATAATTTGAATTTTAAAATACTATTTAAACTTTTAAAAAAAATTGTAAATAACCCAAGGTGTATAATTTCATACTCTATTGCGGAGTGCAATTTAAAAAAAAATACCTTTAATTCCAAGTCGGGAGTCCTTGAACACATTTTAAACTAAATAAGAATTTTCAAACTAAATAAAGGAACGTAAACATTGAAAAAGGTGCATTATTAATTGCCTTTTTGTCACAGGTCTTAGATAATACATTTAAGATTCTAGAAAACACCAACCGAATTCAGTATACTTGCTACTCCGTTCTCAGTTTGCATCAACACGTTACCGATAGACTTATAACGGAATGTATAAAATTGCAAGCAGATATGCAATTGAAAGAAAATTTTATTCAAGTGTTTTTATTTGATATAACACTTTTATAAGTTTTATGAACATAAATAAAAATATCCGACACTTCACTAACATGCCCTATTAATGACGACACTTGAGGGAAATACGTATTTTTGCGAGAATTTTTTCCCGCATGAAGCATTCGAAAAGTAAAAACCAAACAAAAATTGCACACCAGCATCTTGAAAATATTCTTCACTTTTCTCCAACTTCTAGCCAACCAGACATGTGTAGATGCCCTTGTATAGGATAAAGGAGTCTCAGTGCTTACATTGAAAGTGGCACGATCTTACCTTTTTTTTGTAAAAGAAAATATTTTATTATTATATTCATTGTTTTTTTTATTATTTTATTACATTGCTACATTTTACTATTATACTCATTCGCAATATGTTTTACATTGTAGGCATAATAGACATTAAATTCTATGTTGCGGTTGTTCTAACTAATTTGTTCTATAATACTAGTTTAGACATAGACATGGTACATTAACGAGGCACCAGAGAGCAGGGCTCCATATCCTCGGTATGGATAATTTTTGTGGCTATATTTCCGTTCTCAGGATTAAAAGAAAAATGTTGACTTGAAAGTAAAAAGATAGAAAGAAAGGAAGAAAAAAGTAATGATAATAATAATTAAAATAATAATAATAAAATGAATAAAAAAATAAATATAAATAATACTAATAATAGCAAAAAATAAATATAAATTGACAGCTATTTAATGTGGCAGGTTAAAAAAAAAAAGAAATTTCGGTAGCAGACGATTAAGCAAAAATCAATAAGGATAGTTTTGAGGTCGATCCATCAAAAAAAAACACAGGTCAGAATTGGAAGGTTTTAAAAACAGTCGTTGGGGGAAAAAATCAACATAATGTATTAAATAAATAAAACTATGTGAAAACCTCTGTCGTTGGAATTAATAGGATTAAGATTTGTGACGCAGGCCAAAATGGGACGTACACCTAAATTTGGGCGTTTCATATTTTATTGTGATTGTATCATTCATATACGCAGCTGTCGACTTCCCCATTCGCGAAAGTGGTGTTGCCTTAGACACTGATAAGAAACAAATTATTGCGAAACAGATTCATAACATGAGAATTTCTAATTTCATCGAGATAGACTATTTGACACAATATTTCCCCGGTTAGGTGGTGAGACTTTGCCTCCTGATCCTGGCAGACGTTCCTCAGAAATAGTTATATCATCCTAACTTTCTGCAATTTCTCATTTAGAAAACGTTTTTTATTTTTTTTTCAAAAAGAAAAAAATAGCTAACACCAATTTTAATTGTAAATAACGCTTAGTATAAATATTGTTTAGACAGTAATGACTGTTGGTGGTCTGATGTCTGCGAGGTGTTGTCATCGACGAATTTTAAATAGGGTGTCCGTTTGTAGGCGATGATGACCATTGTCTTATTATATTTGTAATTTTCTCTGGTGCTTTATTTTTTGTAATCTGATTTGTGCTCTGGGGAGTGCAAGGCGTTGTCAGCCCAAAAGCTAAAAAAGGGGTATCCGTCTGCATTCGATGTTGACCACTATTTTTTTTTTAAATTTGCATATCATGCATATTCTTTGGGAGAAATTAGTGTTATATGTATTCTTTGTTCGCACAGTCTCTATTTTCCCCCATGTTTTAGCTTTACTTGTACTTTCGAAGCTTTTTGCTTTTCCCACTTTCTATATTCCTTCCTACTTTCGTTTTTTATTGATCACTGAAGTTTTATGCATTTCTATAGCATCCTACAGTGGAGGGCCCGGCCCATGTACTGTAGCTACCACTACTCTTCCTGAAGCTCCTGAAGCTAATGTTATACGTACAGATATCGAAATGATTAGTTGAGTACCAACCCTGATTCGTACTATATTAATAAACAGAACTATTATTTAAATGCCTGTTTTAATCTTAGGACCTAACCCAGGACCTAACCCAGGACCTTCGATAAGGTGTGGCCAAAATATCTGAAACATCACTACATAGCATGAGGAAAGATTTGATAAATATTTATTGGGAAAATTAATATTTATCTTAATATTATAGAATTTTATATTTAATTATGACTGGAATTAAACCCCTTATTGCCAATGAGCATAATGCGAAAATATAAGAATGTAGTAAAGTAAAATAATCAAAAAACAATGAGTATAATTGCTTGGACCCACCCGTATAGAGGGCGCTTTGCGCGCGAAAGAAGGAACTTTGTAACGTTCTAGAGTTTGTCACTCGGACTTTCGACTCTCACCTCATAATGAACAACACGCTGCTCTTGGAATTAAGTTTATATTTTTAAATAGTTGTAAATAAATAAGCAATTTTAAGCTCTCCCACCTCGGATTCTTCATTTAAGTTTGAACTGTTTTTCTTGAAATTTACTCGACTTCTCGAAATTTTGTGGAATAAGGAGGACTTCGACCCGCCTTCATTGTTGCACGAACCCCGGGATAAACAGAACTTTAGATGATTCAGGTGAGAGATATTTAAATATTCTTTGACGATTTATTGAAGTTTCTAATTTACTCGAAATGGCTGAAAACTTAGAATACTAAGAAGAAGCGTTCCGTTTTGAGGAACTTAACAACTAGACTGTTATATGTATTCTTTGTTATATGTATTCTCTATCTCTATTTTCCCCCATGTTTTAGCTTTACTTTAAGCTTTTTGCTTTTCCCACTTTCTATTTTCCTTCCTACTTTCGTTAAATTCTATTCCTGCTAAATTATCAGAAGATATTGATAAATTTGATATCGAAACCTTGTATGATGAATTAGACGAAAAATCAAAAGAATTGAAGAATATTGATAGAGAAATTGGACAATATTTGACAGTTAAAGAAATCGAAACATAAATACTTTCTTGTGATGAATACAACATTAAAATTATTGCTTTTAAAAAAAGCTAAAAAACAAATTAAGTAAAATATCGAATAAATAAATTGCTTCGAATGAAGTTAATACATCGGGTATAAACAATAATAGCGATCCGACCAATAGCGATGTATTAGTAAATTCTCAGAGTTTTGATTCAAATGTCGTTAAGTTGCCTAAGCTTACTATAGACAAATTTTTCAGTGACTCAAGCCATTGGCTAGAATTTTGGCAACAATTCGAAAGTGCAATCCACAATAACACGAAATTATCGAAAATAGACAAGTTTAATTATCTGAAAACGTTTCTCGGTGGAACTGCCTTAAAAAGTGTTAGCGGATTTTCTTTAACAAATGAAAATTATGATTCTGCTGTAAAATTACTAGAATCCAGATATGGAAGAAGAGACGTCGTCATTAATTCATTAATGATAAAATTGCTAAATTTAGAACCCTTGCGAAATTCCTCTAACATAAAAGAATTCCTAAAGTTTTACAATGAGCTTAAAATCCAAATAAGAAGTTTGGAGTCGTTAGGAGTTGCTTCTGGCTCCTACGGTCATTTATTGTATCCGATTTTATTAAAACTACTCCCTAATTATATAGCGCTAGAGTTTAGCAGACAACGCAAAAATAGGGAAGAAATTGATATATCTGAGCTTATCCAGTTTTTGAAAACAGAAATGCAATTCAGGGAAACCGTGATGCTAATGAACTCGAACTGTAATATGAATCCTGAACCTGTGAATAAAAATAGTAGCATAAATCCAAACAGAAACTTTCGTACTAAAAAGATATTTAAATCTGCACACGCATTAAACACAATGACCAAACCTTGCTGCGTTTTTTGTCGGTCAAACCAGCATAAATCCCATTTTTGTGAAGTCGTTCCTGATATACAAAAACGACAAATTCTAAAGAAACCAGGTTGCTGCTATAGATGTTACTTGAAATCGCATCTTATCTCCGATTGTAAAGCGAAAATACCCCCATGTGTATTTGTAATAGTTTTCAGCACAGTAAACTATTTTGTAACGCCAGAACTAGAACCGAAGCTCCTGAAATTTCAAATGCAAAAACCCCTGAAGTACCCAACTGCGCGAACACCGACACTGAAATTGTAAGTTCAATATCACAGTGCAATTCGGTTGAAATTAATCAAAGTATTATTTTAAAAACTTGTGCTATTGCAGAATCTGATATAAAATATAAAAGGGTTAGAATTCTTCTTGACTCAGGTAGGTAGTGAGCGATGTTTCATTTCTAAATCACTAGCTCGGGAATTGAAACTTCCCCTTATTCGTAAAGAAAAATTGAGTTTATATTCTTTTGGTACGAAAAAGTCAGCGCAGCAAATATTTGAAGTATATCATGTGAAACTCACAAGCCGCTTTGACCCTGAACTCTCCGTGAAAGCGGAACTAATTGCAACAGATCTCATAACTCAAGCGAGTGTTAAATCTATCTCTACTCAACAATTATTCGAACTGGGAATAAACAAACAGTTGCTGATTTCAGATTTCGTAGACGAAAACAAATCGCTTATGGCACCTATTTTTATTTTATTAGGGGCGGACGTTTACTACGAAGTGCATACTAAGCCGATAAACATTCAAAAAATAAATAACGATTTATACGCAGTGTCAACACTATTCGGTTATGCGTTAATGGGTAAATTAAATTACTCAGCTGGGAAAGACACCGAACTGCATTCCTTTTTCACTTCCGTACAAAAAGAAAAATTTGACATAAGTTCCTTTTGGAAGCTAGACTCGCTCGGAATTATTGAAGATCAAAATGAATGTTTTTCTCAAAGAGACTTAAAAGCCTTACAATATTTAATGATAACTTAAAATTTGTTAATGGAAGATATTAAACTAAACTTTTGTTTGAAGACACTAAATCACAACTAGACAGTAATTTCACAACAGCTAAAAGACGCTTTGATATTTTAAAGGATAAATTAAGTAAAGATAAGGAGATTTGTCAGGAATATCAGAGTATTATTATACAACAAGAAGAAAATAGGATAGTTGAAGAAGAGAAAAATGAAATTTCGATTCCGGATATTTCATGCCGCATACAGCCATTATACGACCAGATAAAATTACTACGGGCGTAAGAATAGTCTTTAATGCTTCGTCCAAAGGAAAACATTCAAAATCACTAAATGAATTGTTATTGCCTGACCCCAATTTAAATCCTAAATTATTAGACGTAATCTTGAAATTTTGAAAATATGAAATCGCATTTTCAGCCGATATTGAAAAGGCCTTCTTAATGATTAGCATTACCGAGGAAGATCGTAAATTCTTAAAATTTTTTGGTTCCGAATTAATGATCCTGATTCATTCAAAATTATGCACATGAACCGCTTACCATTCGGGGTCAATTCTTCTCCCTTCATATTAGCTGCTAAGATAAAATTTCACATAAAAAAATATTCAGAAAGTAACCCTGCATGCTACGAGATGTTAATCTCATCTTTATACGTTGACGACTTGCATCATGGAGCGATTTCGGATACTGAAGCGTTTAATTTGTCCTCGGAAGCTTCAGAAATCTTGAAAGATGCAGGTATGAATTTAAGAAAATTCAAAACTAATTACCCTGGCTTAAGAACGTTACAGAAGGAAAATGAGATAATTATTCAAGAAAATTCGGAAAACCCTTCTAAAATCTTAGGAATCGTTTGGAACAATAATCACGACACACTATCCTTAGACTTGAAACCAGCTTCAGAAATGTCAAATTCCTGCATTACAAAACATCACGTTTTGCAAACCGTTGCAAAGATTTACGATCCTGTTGGTTACATCTCGTCCTTCGTAATGAGAGTTAAATGCTTATTGCAAGAAATGTGGCAGAAAGCCATTGACTGGGACGAACAATTACCACAAAATTTATCGGAAAGATTTCTAAAATGGTTCGAAGACATTAATGAATTAGAAAATTTGAATATTTCTAGAAGATATTTTGAACATAAAGTAAATTTTGACAAAATTGAGCTCTTAGTATTTTCCGACGCTAGCCTAAATGGATATGGAGCTGTAACCTATTTTCGAGATCCTTCGAGCCGCTCCACTTCATTCGTCATGGCCAAGAGTAGAGTGGCACCCCTCAAGAAAATCAAGTTGCCACGGTTGGAACTTTTAGGTGCAGTTATTGTCGCGAGAATAGCCCGTTACCTGAAAGCTTTATTTCAAATCCGTAATAATAACATCAAGTGTTTTAGCGATTCGCAAATAGTCCTACATTGGATAAAGGGATCTGCCGATGTTTGGAAGCCATTCGTTGCGAATCGAGTGCGGGAAAATCAAGACATTATCGAACCTTTTGCTTGGAAACATTGAAAAGGATCCGAGAATCCTGCAGATGTTCTGTCTCGAGGATGTTCTGCTCATAAACTAAAAGGGAATAGGTTATGGTGGAATGGCCCTAACTTGGCAACCGAAGAAATGCTATCCGAACAAGAAACTCCTCTTTTGGAGGAGGAAACTATTCCAGAAAGAAGAAAGACTGTGATATGCACTGTCACAGATGACCATTATGAACCAGAAATATTATCTAAATTTTCATCATGGATTAAACTAAATCGTGTTGTAGCTTGGATACTTCGATTTGTGCAAAACTGTAAATTCCCATCAGTAAAAACAACAGGTTTCTTGACAAGTAAGGAATTAAATGATGCAGCCGATGTCATAGTGAAAATTGTGCAAAACTTAGAGTTTAAGGATGAAATTCGGAATTTGAAGAGAGACAAGGTATTAAGTCCCAACAACAAAATAGCAAACTTGAATCCATTTCTTGATGATAGAGGTTTATTACGGGTTAATCATTAAACATTACCACGAAAAATATTTGCACAGTGGAATCCAGCTGACTATTTCTTTGATAAGACAAAAATTTTGGATTGCTAACGTCCGCGAAGTTGTTAGAAGAATTGTTTGGAAATTCATGAAGTGTTTCAGAAACAAGGCAAATTTAGCGACGCAAATCATGGAAGATTTACCTCCTGCTCAATTGAAGCCTAACAAGATTTTTTCACACGTCGGACTGGACTTCGCCGGTCCATTCATGATCAAGACTCGTAAAGGACGAGGTATTAAACCTTATAAAACTTATGTTTGCCTTTACATATGTATGTCCACAAAGGCTACTCACTTGGAAGTAGTTAGCGATTTATCTTTAGAAGCCTTCTTAGCCTCGCTGAAAAGATCTATAGCTCATCGTGGTAAACCTCTGGAACTATTTTCTGACAGAGGAAAAAATTTTGTAGGAGCTGACAAGGAATTAAAAAGAATGCTATCACAAGTTTTGGCTGATGAAAAGTTTCATGCCTACATTGCAAAAGAGAATATTAAATGGAACTTTAATCCACCCTCTGCACATCATTTCGGAGGTCTGTGGGAGGCCGCGATTAAACAAATGAAAAACCATCTGAAAAGAACTGTTTGATCACAAATTCTTAACTTTGAAGAATTCTTCACTTTGATAACGCAAATTGAAGCGTGCTTAAACTCAAGACCTCTAGTTCCTGTATCAAATGACCCTCATGATTTAACGGCATTAACTCCCGGACATTTCATCATCGGGACTTCGATGAGCTCAATTCCTGAACCAGACTTGTCTTTCACGAAATTAACTCCACCCGAACGATGGAAGCTCACTCAACAAATTTTCCAAAGATTTGGAAAATGTGGTCATCAGACTATCTCACTCAGTTACAGCAGCGTACAAAGTGGTCCACTAAGAAAACAAATTTAGCTGTTGGAGATCTTGTGCTGATTAAAGACGATAATCGACCACCATTGAACTGGTCTCTTGCAAGTACTCTCGAACTGTATCCTGGTAAAGACGATAATGTACGAGTAGTACGATTGAAAACTGTGAGAGGCGAACTAAAGAGACCTATTCATAAACTTTCCATATTACCTTTTTCTTGTCAATAACATGATTATTCATTTTTCATATTTAACCTTTATTTGAAATTTAAGTTTGTTTAATATGCATATACATCAGTTTTATTTCTTTTATTTTCTCAGTAATTAGTGATAATACATTGTTTAATATTTAGTATATTGTTCCAGTTCTCATTATATATATATATTTAAATTTTTCATGCATACTAATGTTATATTTCATTGTAGTGATTTCATTGAAGTACTAAATTTATGAACCACTGTTCATCGCGGGGGTGGAATGTTTGGACCCACCCGTATAGAGGGCGCTTTGCGCGCGAGAGAAGGAACTTTGTAACGTCCTAGAGTTTGTCACTCGGATTTTCGACTCTTACCTGATAATGAGCAACGCGCTGCTCTTGGAATTAAGTTTATATTTGTAAATAGTTGTAAATAAATAAGTAATTTTAAGCTCTCCCACCTCGGATTCTTCATTTAAGTTTGAACTGTTTTACTTGAAATTTACTCGACTTCTCAAAATCTTGTGGAATCAGGAGGACTTCGACCCGCCTTCAATAATAATAAAACAATTACTTTTTAAACAAAAAATGTAAGAGCATGCCAGTTTCAATGTGAGCACTTAGACTGCTTTTCTATATAAGGGCATCTAGATCTGGTTGGATAGTGGCTGTAGGACGGCGAAAATTATTACAAGATGCTGGTCTGAGACTTTTGTTTTGTTTTTCCTTTTTGTATGCTTCATACAGGCAAAAAGTTTCTCTCAGAAATACATATTTCTCTAAAATGACGCCATGAATAGGGTATATTCGTAAAGTGCGGGACATTTTTTTATGTTCATACAACTTATAAAAGTTTTATATCCCATAAAAACGCTTAAATAAAATTTTCTTTAAATTGCATATCTGCTTACAACTCTATACATTCCATTTGTAAGTGTTCAGGCAACGTGTTGATGTCAACTGAGAAAGGAGTAGCAAATACTCTAAAATTCGATTGGTGTTTTCTGAAATCTCAAAATGTATTATGTAATCCCTCTAACAAAATAGCAATTAATGCTGCATATTTCTCAATGTTTACGTTGCTTTGTTCAGATAGTGTTTCGAAGTGAATTTAGTTACTATTCTGAATCTAAATTACCACAAATTCAGTTTCATTTTGAATTCCTTCATCTTTTAAAATTTATCATTTATTAGATGAATTTCATGTTGGATATATATACAGAGGCTGTTCACACATTTTTTAGACGATGTATATTGTATTCACAAAACTAAATTACATAAAATTCTTGTGTTTTAAATGTTCTATTTGACATCCCTTATTCTGAACTATCTTTCGACACCGCAATTTCCAGGATAATAATGCCTTTTGAAGTGCCAGAAAAGGTATTCTATCCCATTCCTCCTGAACAGCTTTCCAGAGTCCTGTAAGGGTTTTTGGACGACGTTTGGATAATGCAGATTTTAAAAGTCCGAAAGCACAAAAATCCATAGGTGATACATCGTGAGATTTAGTAGGGATATCAGTGAAGGGTATGGCCTTGATACCAGTTTTTTTCCCATTTCTTTAGGAAATTTACAGTGGATTTTGATGTGTGACTGCTAGCTTTGTCCTGATGGAGTCTCACAGATTGATGGCACTGTGGGTAAAGCGATGGTATTTCATTCAGAAAAATTGGCGATAAAATATGTTCCTGATAGTATTTGGAGTTAATCTTGACAATTTTTTCCCACTCTCTTTATTTTTAACTTTCCATTATAAGAAAAACCAGCAACAATCATGAATCCCTTAGAAAAACTTTCTTTCGATTCATTGAACCATGTACTTAAATTTTTTTCTCCCCTTTTATGATAATAAATGGCTCTTTTTTTGTTGCAATCATTTAAATACACCCATGATTCATCTATTGTGACATTTGTTTTCCATTTTTATTTGGATAAGTGTTTCTCATATAGAATTCTGCAGCGTGTCCTGCGTTCAGCGATATGATTTGGAAGAAGACGATGCACATTGCGTTTTTTCGCTTTCTTAAGATTTAAATCAACGTTTATCATTTTGTTTACAGTGGACACCGAGCGTTGTAATGATTTTGCAACTGTCTTTTGACTAGGGGGATTTTCTTTTACATTAAACAACGTACCTTTGCAATAGTCGAAGATGTCCGTTTTTTCCTTGGATACTTGTTTGGAATTTTTGTCCCACTTGAGGCTCCAATTTGACGTTTATTCCTTTCTTGTTGAGGATATTACCTATCGACGCTTTAGATATCACAAAACCATGACTCTCACATCGTTTATGGATAACGGAGTATGCATATTTCTCTTCGGAAAGAGCATAAATGTAGCCTTCGAACCACTGCTTTGTTAAAAACGCCATTTTGAATAAAAACAAAACTTTCAAGCCGCAGATGATAATTTTGACTTTTAAAAACATAGTACAATTGCAATTATTTCTTTTGCAGCAAACGTTTTTTTTATTACCGCTTACCAAAATCGTCTAAAAAATGTGCGAACAGCCTCTGTATATATATATATAATATACTCTCTCTCTCTCTCTCTCTCTCTCTCTCTCTCTCTCTCTATATATATATATATATATATATATATATATATATATATATATATATTACCGTACTTTTCATCGATTTGCGGAAGGCATCAGTATGTTGTCTACTACATTTAAAGAATTCTATCGTTTGCACCAAGAGGAAAAATCTACAGTGTTTATTTATTTGTCAGCATCATTTCTCTTTCGTACTCTAAAAGGACGCCGTTTTTTCAACTTTTTTATTGATATGCAGTGAAACTTCTCTACGGCGCCCAGTAATGGTTCCGGGGTTTTAAAAAAAAAATAAATAAATAAATAAATAGTGGCCGTTTTAAGGGGCGTCTGCCGAAAAGAGGTTTCTACCATAACATTGGCACTATGGAGTCTTGAATCAGTTCCTGAAAAAATATGGCCACTGCTTTGTTAAAAACGCCATTTTGAATAAAAACAAAACTTTCAAGCCGTAGACGATAATTTTGAGTTTTAAAAACATAGTACTATTGCAATTATTTCTTTTGCAGCAAACGATTTTTTATTACCGCTTACCAAAATCGTCTAAAATATGTGCGAACAGCCTCTGTATGTTCAAGTAATTTTCGGCACTAAAAAGGCTAAATCAGTCAACCTGTCATCATTTTCAAATTCAGATGCAGGTTTTCCTTTTCAGTCCATAAAACACTTTATTTTATCTCTCAAATCATAGAAACGTCTAAGCATTTTGTCATTACTTAACGATCTTATTGCAGTAAGTTACTCAATGTCCTCATAGCTGGTTTTCAGAGTATTCAGAAAGTCGGGAAATTGGGAGTCGTTTAATTCTTGCGACCTCATAAAACTTATTGTTTTAATTACAACGTTCATAATATTGTCAATTTTTAATGTCGTTGTACAGAAAATTTTCATGGATAATACAGTGATACGTCGTGAAACGCAAATTACCGATATATTTTCAATACGTCTTGGGATTGCTTGGTGTGATAAACTTATCTTACAAAAATCAGAATTGTTAGGATTGGACACACTTGTCCTAAAGTAACTTTCTTTGATCTCATATCTGTGAGGCGTGTTGCATTCTTCCTTCACGTTTAATGTGACCGTCCGCAGGTGATGATAAAAGCCGGTTTCAATCTTAACATACTCAGGTTCTAATCCGTGCTATATCATCTAATCATAACATCTACGAAGTCAATCCGCCGTCTATAAATACAATAATACTTTTCAAAAATAAATAAGGAACTGTCATACATTATTAAACTGTATGTGAGATTTCTGATTACACTTTTGAAAATATTATGTTTTGAATACACTGTCGACGCAGTTTGAAAATGTTATGGTGATCTCACTAATCTAAATTGAGTCAAAGTAATCTCCAGGAAAATTTAAATAGTTAGATATAACTGCTGAAGATTATGCTGAAGTCATAGTAGTAAACTATTACCTTCCATTACTGTAATTATTAATAATAATTTATCCACAAATGGCAAGTTGAACTCAGAAATTATACAGTACAGTACAATTGAAATCTAGCAATTCTTCAATCATATTAATAAACAGTACAATCAATTACATGCTTGTGATACTTATGTCCTTTTCAGAGTCAAATCACATTCTATTATCCACAAACGGAACTGCGGACACCTTCCCATTACCGAAAGATCTTTTGACACAGATGCATACTGGAAAGACGGAAAACATTACGAATGGGACTCATAACATAAGAATCCCTAATTCCATTGAGATAGATTATTTGGCAATATGTCTCCTGATTAGAATATCCGACTTATTTTTTTCCTCGCAGATGTTCCTTAAAATAGTTATATAATCCTATCTTCCTGATACTTCTCACTCAATACACAGAGCTGCAATACATAGAGCAATACATTCATTCATTCTATAATACACAGAGCTTTTTAATTACAATATTTTTATCTACCACAAATTTTTCAATGCCAACAAAATCTTGTATAAAAATTAACTGTTTCTACGTGTCTATTGGTGGTCTAGTGTCTGCGAGGCGTGTTGGATGACTGAAATTGTGTTTAATGATTCCGTCTGCAGGTGATATTGACCACTTTTTCCTCTTTTTTTTAATTAGAATGTTAGATATACTCTTTGGGGGAAAACTATTAATATACGCACACATGTACAAAAGATTCGTTAACTGCTGACAACCATTAAGAATAATGGATGTTTTTTTGACTGTATGTTGCATGTTATGTATCTGTTGGAGTTAATTGAATTAATAATGATTAATTAAAATTAATTAAATGCATGAGTTCTGATTTATTTTTTAAAAGACCGATGTTGTAGACTTAATTTGGCTCTTCTTGGAGGAAAATTAAATAACTTGATAGAGATCTCATTAAGACATAGACATAGACATTGTACATTAACGAGGCACCAGAGAGCAGGGCTCCATATCCTCGGTATGGATAATTTTTTGTGGCTATATTTCCGTTCTCAGGATTAAAAGAAAAGTGTTGACTTGAAAGTTACAATAATAATAATAAAAATGTTAATAATAATTAAAATAATAATAAAAAATAATAATAATAATAATAAATAAAAATAAATACGTAAATATATATAAATTTACAACTATTTAATGTGTCGGGTTTAAGAAAGAAAAAAAAAAGAAAAAATAATAATAATTTTCGGTAGCAGATGATTAAGCAAAAGTCAGTAAGGATAGTCTTGAGGTCGATCCATCAAAAAAACACAGGTCAGAACCAGAAACAACGGCAAATGTAAATTAGAATTTAGAAGAGGTTGGAGAAAGAGTTAAGAAAGGGGAAGGAGACCAGGGTGAATAATCAAAGTGGCCTTAGGACGCCTATAGCATTCCCTTGGGACGTAGTCGGGGAGGTTAGTTATTTCTTCGTTGTCTATTGAATATAATGTATTGTAGAACATAGATGCGAAATCTTTAATGTGTTGCCGAATTGGTTCGATTCTCAGATCCCTGTGGATAAGTACGTTTTTAAGGTACTAGGGCGCCTTCCTGATACGGATATATTCCTGGAGTGTTTTATTTTGAATTGTCTGCAATCGCTGGATATAGGTGTCAGCTGCTGAGCCCCAAACAGGAACGGCGTACAACAGGATGGGACGCAGTACGGTTTTATACAAGAGTGGTTTGTTATCTAAACCCATTTGATTCTGGTACAGGAGGTGGGCAATATCCTTGCGAGCTTTAAACAATTTTCTAATATTATGTTCTATATTTTTCTTCCACGTCAGTCGACTACCTAGGTATTTGTCCTCTCTCTCAAAGTGAACCAGGTGATCGCATACTGTGACCGGAGGAGGTGGAATTCTATTGTAACTGAAAGACATAGTTTAGTTTTTTGGAGGACTTGGAGAGATCTAATTAAGAAACTCTTAATATTATACTTATATTGTCTCACTTAATAGACTTTGTGGTCATTATCTTCTAAATTTGGATTCACAGTAGTACCAGTCAATGGTGGAACTGTAATATCCCTCCACACTTATTAATTTTTCTAACATAACCCCTTGTAAGCTCCATTCTTGGAATAAACAGAGTATTTTTCTTTAAGAATTTTATCTACAAACAACTTCTGCAAGTTTATAATCATTAGTATAAATATTTGCTGTTCTAATGCAAGTGTCGGTGGTCTGAAGTCTGCCAGGCGTGTTAAGTCCCGTAAGTTCTTTACAGATGTTATTTCCGTCCATAGGCGATTTTGACCACTTTTCTTTTCCTTTTTAATTTGCATGTTAGATCTACTGTGGGGGAGTAAAATGTTAATATACGTACGGATATTCAAAATATTAGTTAACTGCTGACACATTCATTAATATTGCTCTTTTATACTTGCATAATTCAAGTTATGTGTGTATTATGTCTGCTACACGTATTAAATCCCGTAATATCTTCCTGCTAGCGATGTTGCCCACTAAAATATATATATATATTCTTAAATTTGTTAATATTTGGGTGTAAACTATTACGAGTTTCAATGCTAATACTTTTGGTGAGGGTATTTAACAAGTTAGCACCCGCTGACCCTCGGTATATGTGACCTTATGAATAAGTGGAGAATTCAAAATGGTGAGAATATGAATGTTTCAAGTGTTCATCTTATGAGAAGATGCAAAGCATCCAAACATTCAGTTAAGAAAATGACTGGGGTACCCCAGTCTTATTAAAATAAAACGTACTTTTAGTACATCATGATGTACTCAGCAATTAAGATTAGGGAACTTAAATTATTAATTACAAGACGTTAGTGATAAGAAAAATCAAATTTAGGTAAATAAAAAAACAGATATAAGTATTAAAAGAAATGTTTACATCTAAATTCCTCGGATTAAATAAAATGCTTCTATAACCTAACCTTTATGTCTTAGATTATTTTTGGATCAGTTTTATTCCTCGATATTTTGTTTTTACTTAACAAGCCATGAATGTGTAGAAACAAGATTTTGTACTTATAATTCGTTTCTACGAATTTGTGTAAGCATAACAGGATAAGGAGGCGGTGCTTACACGTAAAATCCTGATATTGCGATATCAAATGGTTAACACGAATGAATACAAGAACACATGTTATACACGCACACATTTACGTTAACGAAATGTTTAGATCATCTTCTCAGAAATTCGAAGAATAGAAACTAGCTAAAATTGAACATTTTCTTTGCTAAGATTTTTATTCCACGACTCATATAATAAGGAATGTGTATTATACTATATATCGCTAAATTTGTGCTCAGATGGCAAAATGTTATAAGAAACGTTTCTTAAAATAATTGAATTTTTCTCATCCGGATTTTCGTTCGCCGATATTTTTTATTTACTGTAACTACTATAAGTAATTGCCAACTATTTTTCTGAAACATAAGTACCACGTTTGCTCATGTAAAACAAACTACTCATTTTTTATGACATCTTAAATCTTAGAATTGCTGTCACGGAAATTTCGAATAACATTTTGCCATCTGAACACAGAAATTATCTTCGAATTATTTAGTTGATACAGTTTTTAGGTATCAATAAATTGTGCACGTTTAATAGTTATCAATATAAATAAATGCTCCTCCTCCCCGCCCCCTTTTTTAAAATCTGCCACATTAAATAGTTCTTAAATTTATATTTATTTACTTATTTACTTATTACTATTAATGGTATTATTTTTATTTTCATTTATCATTATAATTGCTATTATTATTATTATTTTTAACTTTCAAGTCAACACATTTCTTTTAATCCTGAGAACGGAAATATAGCCACAAAAAATTATCCAATCCCGAGGATATGGACGGAAAATCTGCACTTGAGGGCGTGGCTCAGGAAGTGCAATTTGACCACTAATCCTATGGTTTTATGGTTAGTTGTACTATCCCTAGTCTTCTTTTTTTTCACTTATAGAACTCTCAGATCCATGTGTTCGTACTTTTTTCTTTCCTATCATAAAATCTCTATCACCGCGTTCGTTTCATCTCGCCATTCGAGCACTGTCAGAAAACCATCATTACAGGGCTTGGCCGAGGGAATGCTGTTTAGACTTCTTAACCTGTGGAGCTCCTGCAGATCAAACCGTTCCTTTCTAATTTTTTTTCGTGGTCTAGAGTCTGCGTGACGTGTATGAATCTTCAAATTTTTTACAGATATTAAAACCTTCCGTTTTTCTGTAAATATCATAATGCACAAAGGAAATTTATCAGGGACATGCACACATTAAATTCAATCATTTTAACTTTCACATTTCATGTTGTGTTTTTTCTTATGCTCCCAGGCTGGAAGTTCCAAACGAGGTCCATATAGGCTTCGGGGTGAAGCGTGTGTCTCCGGTTTTGAATAGCATCATAAGGGTCAGAGTCCGTCTTAGTAAGTCGCCACCCCAATTTTGACTGAGCAACCCCAAGGGCGATATGTGAGTGTGTGTGTGTGTGTGTGGGGGGGGGGATCGTACCCTCTTCCATCCTGACTGACCCTCATGGATGGACTTTTCGGTCTAGTAATATAACGGGCCCATATCCGGCCTAGACACGGAGGTATTTAACGGCGTGCGCCGGGATTCGATCCGATTACCCTCAGCACCGAAAGCCAGGACGTTACCGCAAGGCCTCCTTGAGTCCTCACATTTTATAAATATACATAACGCGTATCATAGCAGCATAAATACAGCATTTATGAAGTCATTGTTGGAAACTACACCCTCTTATTTATTAATTATATTTATTTAACAAAGAAGAGAAATAACTCAGAAATTATACACAACTAAGAAATTAAGCATTAGGTAACATAAAGAAAATAGTGTATTAAAGGAGACTATGTGAAAATCTCTGTCGTTGGAATCAATAGGAAAAGATTAGTGATGCAGGCCGAAATGGGATTTACACCCTAAATTTGGGCCTTTCATATTTTATTTTGATTCTATCACTCATAAACGCGGCTGTGGACCTCCCCTTTCGCGAAAAGTGGTGTTGGCTGAGACACTGATAAGAAACAAATTATTGGAAAACGGATTTATAACATTAGAGTTTCTAATTTTATCGAGATAAGACAATTTGACAATGTATCTCCTGGTTAGGTGGTGAGATTTTGATTCCTGATCCTTTAGAAAATTCACAAAAT
Source organism: Dolomedes plantarius (assembly GCA_907164885.2). Taxonomy (NCBI): domain Eukaryota; kingdom Metazoa; phylum Arthropoda; class Arachnida; order Araneae; family Dolomedidae; genus Dolomedes; species Dolomedes plantarius. The sequence continues at coordinate 77,170,536 of OU015498.1, forward strand.
ATTTTGTTTTATTAACACCTATTCGCGCCAAAAACATTCAATCTGACATATACTCTAATATTAGCCTCTCACTCTTTCAAACTTAGCTGTCAACCTTGTCTGTCATTCACAGCATAAAACCACAGACAAAATCTCCCAGGCACTTCTCGTTAGTGCCCCATCTAGTGTATATAATCTAGTGTAGATAGTGCGCCATCTAGTGTAGACTGTGACCACAAGGGTCGGAGTCCGTCTTAGTAAGTTGCCACCTCAATTTTGACCGAGCTACTCCAGGGGCGATATGTGGGGGGGGGGGGGGATCGTACCCTCTTCCAACTGGACTGACCCTCATAGATGGACTTTTCGGTCTACGAATATAACGTGCCCATATCCGGCCTAGACACGGAGGATTTTAACGGCATGCGCCGGGATTCGATCCGATTATCCTCAGCACCGTAAGCCAGAACGTTACCGCAAGGCCACCTCGAGTCCACACATTTTATAAATATACATAAGGCGTATCATAGCAGCAAAAATACAGCATTACAGAAGTCATTGTAGGAAACTACACCCTTCGATTCCGTTATTTTTTAATTATATTTATTTCATAAAGAAGAGAAATAACTCAGAAATTATGCACAACTAAGAAATTCAACTTTAGGTAACATCTGTCTGAAAGTACAATAAACACAGTTTGAAAGATATTAAAAACACTATTTGGGGGGGGGGGGTGAATCAAAATAAAGAAAATAATGTATTAAATAAATGAAAATATGGGAAAACCTCTGTCGTTGGAATCAATAGGAAAAGATTAGTGACGTAGGCAAATATTTGACGTACACCCTAAATTTGGGCCTTTCATATTTTATTGTGATTGTATCATTCATATACGCAGCTGTGGACTTCACCTTTCGTGAAAGTGGTGTTGCCTTAGACACTGATAAGAAACAAATTAAGGGACTGTTCACATAGGAGTCCGTTGCGTTGCGTTAAGGGAAAGATGACGTTGAGACGAAAATAAACCAATCGTAGGCGTTAAAAATTTCATTGCTAATCGTTTGGAGGCCTATGATTGGTTTATTTTCGCCTCAACGTCATCTTTCCCTTAACGCAACGCAACGCAACGGACTCCTATGTTAACAGGCCCTAATGCGAAACAGATTCATAACATGAGAGTTTCTAATTTCATCGAGATAGACTATTTGACAATATATCCTCCGGTTAGGTGGTGAGACTTTGACTCCTGATCCTGGCAGACGTACCTCAGAAATAGTTATATCATCCTAACTTTCTGCAATTTCTCATTTAGAAAAAGTCTTTTTTTTTCAAAAAGAAAAAAAATAGCTAACACTAATTTTAAATGTAAATAACGCTTAGTATAAATATTGTTGAAACAGTAATGACTGTTGGTGGTCTGATGTCAGCGAGGAGTTGTCATCGACGAATTTTAAATAGGGTGTCCGTTTGCAGGCGTTGATGATCATTATTTAATATTTTTTAAAATTTGTCTAGTATACTAGTTTTCTCCCAAACAACAGATATAATAGACAAATTGAAAAAAATAAAACAATGGTCATCATCGCCTGCAAACGGACACCCTATTTAAAATTCGTCGATGACAACTCCTCGCTGACATGAGACCACCAACAGTCATTACTGTTTAAACAACATTTATACTAAGCATTATTTACAATTAAAATTTGTGTTAGATATTTTTTTTTCTTTTTGAAAAAAAAGAAAGAACGTTTTCTAAATGAAAAATTGCAAAAAGTTAGGATGATATAACTATTTCTGAGGAACGTCTGCCAGGATCAGGAGGCAAAGTCTCCGACACCTAACCGGGGATATATTGTCAAATAGTATATCTCGATGAAATTAGAAACTCTCATGTTATGAATCTGTTTCGCAATAGTCTGTTTCTTATCAGTGTCTAAGGCAACACCACTTTCGCGAAAGGGGAAGTCCACAGCTGCGTATATGAATGATACAATCACAATAAAATACGAAAGGCCCAAATTTAGGGTGTACGTCCCATTTCGGCCTGCGTCACTAATCTTAATCCTATTAATTCCAACGACAGAGGTTTTGACATAGTTTCATTTATTTAATACATTATGCTGAATTTTTTTTCTCCCAACGAGTGTTTTTCAAACTTTCAATTCTGTCCTGTATTTTTTTGATGGATCGACCTCAAAACTATCCTTACTGATTTTTGTTTAATCGTCTGGTACCGCAATTTCTTTTTTTTAACCTGCCACATGTAATCCATATTAAAAAACCTGGTGAGGATCAGTCTCTGCCAAAAAACTATAGACCAATCAGCCTGCTGTCCTCTCTTAGCAAGCTAGTGGAACACATACTGTGTCACAGAATCAAAAAGTTCCTGGACGAAAATAATGTTATTATTAATGCGCAGTTCGGCTTCCGAGCCCACCACTCAACAACGCACCAGTTGCTTCGAGTCACGGAATTCATCCATGATGGTTTCCAGAATCGGATGCATTTTAGAATAATTTTACTTGATCTGGAGAAGGCTTTTGACCGAGTCTGGCACAGTTCTCTCATTTACAAACTTATTAAACTTAAAATGCCAGCCTCAATTATCCACTTAATTCACTCCTACCTTTATTTAATATTTTTCATACCTTTTTTTAATATTTTTATTAATGACATTCTTCACTCACTATTCACTACACTAGCCATGTTTGTGAATGACACGGGTATACGAGCTAAGCATCATAATGTGAAATACATGCACAAGTTTCTACAGAGACATATTGGAATTCTTGAACGTTGGTTCGAAAGGTGGAGGCTCAATTTAAGTCCTTCAAAAACTAAAGCTATTTTTTTCAGTTACAATAGAATTCCATATCCTACGGTCACAGTATGCGATCACCTGGTTCACTTTGAGAGAGAGGGCAAAAACCTAGGTATTTACCTCGAAAGTCGATTGACGTGGAAGAAAAATATAGAACATAATATTAGAAAAATTTTTAAAGCCCGTAAGGATATCGCCCACCTCCTGCACCAGAATCAAATGGGTTTAGATAACAGACTACTCTTGTATAAAACCGTACTGCGTCCCATCCTGTTGTACGACGTTCCTGTTTGGGGCTTAGCGGCTGACACCCATATCCAGCGATTGCAGACAATTCAAAATAAAACACTCCGCGGTATTAGGAAAGCGCCCTAGTACCTTAGAAACGTGCTTATCCACAGGGATCTGATAATCGAACAGATTCGGCAACATTAAAGATCTCGCATCTAAGTTCTACAATAGATTATATTCAATAGACAACGAAGAAATAGCTAACCTCCACGACTACGACCCAAGGGAATGCTTTAGGCGTCCTAAGGCAACTTTGATTATTCACCCTAGTCTCCTTCCCCTTTCTTAACTCTCCCTCCAACCTTTTCTAAATTCTAATTTACATTTGCCGTTGCTTCTGTTTCTGAACTGTGTTTTTTTGATGGATCGACCTCAAGACTATCCTTACTGATTTTTGATAAATCGTCTGCTACCCTGTGAACGGAAATATAGCCACAAAAATTATCCATACCGAGGATATGGAGCCCTGCTCTCTGGTGCCTCGTTAATGTACCAGGTCTATGTCTAAACTAGTATTATAGAACAAATTAGTTAGAACAACCGCAACATAGAATTTAATGTCTATTATGCCTACAGTGTAAAACATATTGCGAATAAGTATAATAGTAAAATGTAGCAATGTAATAAAATAATAAAAAAAACAATGAATATAATAATAAAATATTTTCTTTTTTTAAAAAAAAGGTAAGATCATGCCACTTTCAATGTAAGCACTGAGACTCCTTTATCCTATACAAGGGCATCTATGTCTGGTTGGCTAAAAGTTGGAGAAAAGTGAAGAATATTTTCAAGATGCTGGTGTGCAATTTTTGTTTGGTTTTTACTTTTCGAATGCTTCATACGGGAAAAAATTCTCGCAAAAATACGTATTTCCCTCAAGTGTCGTCATTAATAGGGCATGTTAGTGAAGTGTCGGATATTTTTCTGTATATTCATACAATTTATAAAAGTGTTATATCAAATAAAAACACTTGAATAAAATTTTCTTTCAATTGCATATCTGCTTGCAACTTTATACATTCCGTTATAAGTCTGTAGGTAACGTGTTGATGCAAACTGAGAACGGAGTAGCAAGTATACTGAATTTGGTTGGTGTTTTCTACAATCTTAAATGTATTATCTAAGCCCGGTGACAAAGAGGCAATTAATAATGCACATTTTTCAATGTTTACGTTCCTTTATTTAGTTTGAAAATTCTTATTTAGTTTCTAATGTGTTTAAGGACTCCCGACTTGGAATTAAAGGTATTTTTTAAAAATTGCACTCCGCAATAGAGTATGAAATTATACACCTTGGGTCATTTACATTTTTTTTAAAAAGTACAAATAGTATTTTAAAATTCAAATTATTCGGTAGAAATTTTATTGGATTTAAATATTTAAAAAAAAACATTGTACATTTAAAAAACATTGTAATAGAGAAAGAAATTTTTCACCTTTGGGGCATTTTTCGTTTAACAAAATGTAAATAATATTTTAAAATTTAAATTATTCGGGGTAAAAATCTGGTATAGTGTGTTTTAAACGCTCATAAATTCCTTTAGTGGACGGAATTTAGAAAATGAATTTTTCTGCGAGGGGCAGAAAAATTCAGGCTATCTGATAATACCAACTTTTATTTGGTTATCAGCATTTATGTAGCTGTAGTAGACAAATTTTCTCTAATGGAAATTTGAGGCGAGCGAATCCAACAGGGTTAGTACACAGCAGTCTTGGTAGCTTAACTGGTGTAAAAACTCCGGTATAATATTATATAAACTGCGATAAACAAAGATAAGATGAAATTAATAAATATTCATTGAGGAAAAATATTAAAAAAAAATATTTAATCAATGAAACCATGTGAATAACTTTGTATTTAGACTCAATAAGAAAAGAGGAGGGACGCAGGCCGAAATGAAACTTACAGCCCGAATGTGGGCCTCTCATATTTTATGACGATTTACCACCCAGAAACTCAATTTTAGACCTCCCCTTCGCTAAAGCGTTGTTGTTGTTTCTTATCCCACTTGACCGACAGCAACATCGGATCAAGTCCATAAAGGCTATTGGGCAAAAGGGGCGGCTCTGGTTTTAATTAGCACCATATGGGTCGGAATCCGAATTGGTTACGAACCGGTCCTGTAATTTTGAACCGAGTTAAGTGACGAGACCGGAAACACTTGACTCCACACCTCCAGAAGTAAATTTGAGAACTTGGAGGATATTGCAGCCACGACAGATATTTCGTGCACCAGGTGCCTTTAGTGTACACGGCGGGGGGTTTTCAGCAACGAGCATCGAACCAGTGACGTTCAGATCACTGGCTCGCTACCTTTGTCAACTAGGTCACCGCACCCGCGAAAGTGTTTTTGGCTTAGAAACTCCAAAGAAAGAAATTATTCCGAATCGGATTCATAACACGAGAGTCCTTAAAATTATCGAGATAGATCTTTTGGTAATATACGTCCTGGTTAGGTGATGCGATATTCGATCCTGATCCTTGAAGATGTTCGTCACAAATAACAATATCCAAGCATTTGCCAGTTCTAAATTAGAATTCCGGGAAAATTTTAATAAAAAATTTTAGCTACCACAAATATTTAAATGTATATGAAGCTTAGTATAAATATCTGTTGGTCACGCTCAACATTAAGTGGTCTTGGTGAGTGCCAGGCGTTGTCAGCCCAAAATTCCTTAAAGGGGTATCCGTCTGCATTCATGTTGACCACCCTTTTAGTTATTTTTCTTATAATTTGTGTATCATATATATTATCTGGGAGAAGACTAGTGTTATACGTACATATATCGAAAATATTACTTGAGTACCAACCCTGATTCATTCTATATTAATAAACAGAACTATTACTTAAATACCTGTTTTAATCTTAAGATAGTTAGGATCTACTCCAGGACCTTTTACATCATCGTTAAGGTGTGGCAAAACAATCTGAAACAGCACTACATAGCATGAGGCAGAATTTCATAAATATTCATTGTCGAAAAAAATTCTACGTAAAGAAAATGAAGAATTAGAGCTCTGGAAAACCATTTGTGTTTGGCCTCTAACGTAAATGGGCTAGGACGTATGCAAAGATGGGGCTTACCCCCTAAATTTGAGTCTTTCAAATATTATCCCAGTTGTATTACCTGCAAACATATCTGCGGACACTCCCCCTTAAAAGTTCGTTTTCTCTCAGACACTGGAAAGCGAATCTGATTGATAACATGAGAGCGATGCGAATTTGATTACTGATCGTGGTAGACATTCGTCACAAACAATTATATCATCCGCGCTTTCTGGAATTTCTCAGTTAGAAGACGGCTTTTTAAAACAAAATTCAGATAGCACAAATATTTAAATGTACTTAAAGCTTAGTATAAATATTTGTTGTACAACGCCAATTGAAGGTGGTCTGGTGTTTGCGAGGCGTTGTGAGCTCCCGAGCCAACATCGGGTGTCCGTCCGCATTCCATGTCAACCACTACTTTTATTTATTTATTTATTTATTTCAATTTGTATATTCTTTCTATTCTTTGGGAGAAAACTAGTAGTATACGTTCTGTTTGGACTTAAAAGACATTTTTATTGTTAATTTTTATATGTTTTATTTGTGCTCACCAACAGATGGCAGTGTTTCACTTGGTTGGGTTTTTCACATTCTGAAGTGGCAATGGTATAAGATTTTAGAATTCTTTTTTAAAATACTTTTAGCAACTAGCTTTTGAGAGGCTGTCATGTAATTTTAACGCAAAATTTTTAGGAAGCGGCTTGTCAAGTTTTAGGGTTTTAACAAGAAAGATTTTAGCGAGGGTCTGCACAGGGCAGGTCCTCCCATTGGGAATCCAGGTAATTGCTTCTAAACGTATTTATTTTGGAACCAATTCTCCTTTCGTTGATGCCGCTGAGTGAATCGCTGCCATCTTGCAACGTTTACTTCTACTCCACATTTACTGGTCGTGAAAATTGGAATAAATAGCTACAAGTGAAATGTATGTTGATTCTAATTAGCGTATGATTTGGAATACCTCGCACTGCGGTGACACCATACAACAAGAAGACTGGAAGTAAGAATGTTTCGTTCATGTTAATCTTAATTTATTTACTTTCCCACATTAGTTGCATGGCAGTCGGTGCTGGGTTGGTTTGAATAACTCTTTTAGTTTTACCGATTTACATACATTTGGCGCCTCCACCATTGTCGGTTGTTTTGACATTATATTATACACTATTACTAAACTACTACGTTCAGATATCGGAGAGATTAGATGAATGCCAGCACTCATTCGCCCTATATTAATAAACAGAGCAACTAGTTAAATACCAGTTTCAATATTAAGATACTCGGGTTCTACTACATGACTTTTCACAAAATCGATAGTTGGGACGCTATTTAAAAAGTTGGCATCTATTGTCCTGTCGGTTACAGATTTGTTTCTATAAGTTACGAATTAAAATGTTGAGACGAAATATACTTCTCAGGATCGGGTGGTTTAGGGAAGATCGTATTCTACTTAAATGTTATGATGAACAGCAAAGCCTCCAAACAGCGGTAAGAAAAATGAATGGATAAAAACCGATATTTTTACCCATATAACTGTTGATCTCCATATTACTTTCTACTTATTAAATCCTGAATTCTACTACCTATTTTTTTTTTTACATTTTATGGCACTTACAGAAAAAACCCCGTTAGATGTTGAATCGAGACACCTACCCATAATTTGGTATTAAAAAATCTATACACCAACATCTATAAACTGTTGATACAATCATTCACCGAAAGATGTGGAATTGCCTCCGGAATTTCATCGATGAGTAATTTTACCTAAACTAAAATTCACGGGACCTTATGAGGAAGTGGTCCCGTTCCAGTATTGGCATTTAAATATCATTTAGTTATCTCTGCATTTCGTATAATTAATTTTTCAATATTTTTTTCAAAATATTTCGAAAATTTTTCAAAAAACTGATAACATGATTTTACGCAACGTTTCCAGAAAGAATCACTTATCATTAATGACTTATTTGAAGCCATACAGAGTTCAGTTACTTTCGTATTATTAACTCTCATTGTTCGCTGACGGCCACATAATGTAATTTACAAGAAAAGATATACCGATTCCACAAAAACCACATTGGAAAATTTTAACCACTCCATCTCTTATATCATACATTGACAGACATTTAATTTCATACTTATGCAATATCTCTCTCAATAGGTTTTGTTATCACTGTCGAGAAAATCAATGTCTCAAATATTATTATATTTTATTTCATTTAACTGGAATGTGAAATATCTTCACACTAAAATTTTAACAAAGGGAAACCCTTCCAAGTGTTTATTCAAGATTATAGAGAAAACTTTTAATAAAAATATTGTCTACCCTAAAGCTTTGCACGTATACTATAATGGCTATATATATGTGCTGCAAGGATACGTTCTCGGGTGGTCTGATGTCTGCAAGGCGTGATAAACGGACAACACTGTAAAAAAGTCGTCTGCAGGCGATGTTGACCGCTTTTTTTATATTTTTGTATTTTATCTAATCTTAAGGGGATGAAAATGTCCAAATTTTTCTAATATTGCTGAAAACGGAATTTAACAATTTGGCATACATTTTCCTTTATTTTAAAGAGTTCTTGCAAAAAGTTACGAATTAAAATGTTGAGTCGAAATATGCTTCAGATGATCGGGTGGTTTACTAAGGAAGATCGTACTTCACTTAACTCTTATGATGAACAAAAAAGCCTCCAAACACCGGCAAAAAACGAAGTTTATATCCATTTAACTGTTCATCTCCATTTTACTTATTAAATCCTGAATTCTACTAGCTTTCACTTTATATGTTTCATATTCCATGAAATATTTTATTTTACTTTTTATGGCACCTAAAGAATAAACCCCGTTCGATCTTGAATTTTGACTGTCACCTATAATTTGGTGTTAAAGAATCTATACTCGAGTATCTGTAACCTGTATTAACAATCGTTCACCGAAAGATGTGGAATTGCCTCCGGAATTTCATCGATATCACTGATGTCACAAAAACTACAATTTACGGGACCTTATGAGGAAGTGGTCCCGTTCCGGTAAAGTATTTAAACATTCAATAGTTATCTCTGCATTTGATATAAATAATTATTCAAAATTTTCTTTCATCAATCCGGAAGCTGATAGCATGATTTTTCGCAACGTTCAGAGATAGAATCATTAATCATTAATCACTTATTTGAAGCCATACAGAGTTCAGTTACTTTCGTATTATAAACTCTCATTGCTCGCTGACGGCCACGTAATGTAATTTACAAGAAAAGATATGCCGATTCAACAAAAACCATATTGGAAATTTTTAACCACTCCATGTCTTATATGATTCATAAACAGCCAGCTTAATTTCATACTAATGCATTATTTTTCTGAATAGGTTTTGCAATCACTGTCGAGAAAATTATAATGCCTCAAATATTATTTCAATTTTATTATATTTAACTGGACTGTGAAATATCTTCACACTAAAATTTTATCTAAGGGAAACCCTTCCAATTGTTTGTTAAGATTTTAGAGAATATTTTTAATAAAAATATTGTCTACCAAATAACTTTACACGTATAATGTAATGACTACATATACCTGCCGCAAGCGTACGTTCGCTGGTGGTCTGATGTCTACAAGGCGTGAAATCCGGACAACTCTAAAAAAGCTGTTAACTCCGTCTGCAGGTGGTGTTTACCTTTTTTTTAATATTTTTGTATTATATGTAATCTTACGAGGATTGAAATGTCCAAATTTTCCTAATATTGCTTTAGATGGTATTTAACAAGTTTGCAACTGTTGTCCTTTTTTACAGACTTCTTTCAATAAGTTAGAATGTTGAGACGAAATGTTGTTAAAATGTTGAGACGAAATATGCTTCACAGGATCGGTTTGTTTACTAAGGAAGATCGTATTGTACTTAAATCTTATGATGAACAACAAAGTATCCAAATAGCGGCAAAAAAATGAATGGATAAAAATTGATGTTTTTATCCATTTCACTGTTGATCTTCATTTTACTTATGAAATCCTGAATTCTACTAGCTATCACTTTACATCTTTCATACTACAAGAAATATTTTTTTTTTACTTTTTATGGCAGTTAAAGAAGAATTCCCGTTAGATGTTGAATCAAGACTCTTACCTATAATTTTGTTTTAAAAAATTTATACTCCAGTATCTGTAACCTGTAGTTACAATCATCCACCGAAAGTTTTGGAATTGCCTCCGGAATTTCATCGATATGACTGATCTTACAAAAACTACAATTTACGACACCTTATGAGGAATTGGTCCCGTTCCGGTATATGTATTTAAACATACTTTAGTAATCTCTGCGTTTAGTATAATTAATTATTTAAAATTTTCTGTCATCAATCGGGCAGCTGATAGCATGATTTTGCGCAACATTCCGAGACAGAATCATTTATCATAAATCACTTATTTGAAGCCATACAGAGTTCAGTTACTTTCGTATTAAAAACTCACATTTCTCGCTGAAAGCCAAATAACGAAATTTACAAGAGAAGATTTGGCGATTAAACAAAAACCACATTGGAAATTTTAACCACTCGATCTCTTATATGATACATAGACAGACAGCTTAATTTCATACATAAGCAATATCTCTCTCAATAGAATTTGCTGTCACTTTCGGGATAGTTAGTATGTCTGAAATATTATTACAATTTTATTACATTTAACTGGATTGTGAAATATCTTCACACTAAAACTATAACTAAAGGAAACCCTTCCAAGTGCTAATCAAGATTATAGAGAAATTTTTTATAAAAAATAATGTCTACCAAACAAATTTGCACGTATACTGGAATGGCTACATATATGTGCTGCAAACATACGTTCTTGGGTGGTCTGATGTCTGTAAGGTGTGATAAACGGACAACACTATAAAGGTTATTATCTCCGTCTGCAGGCGATGTTGACTACTTTTTTTTAATATTTTTTTATTAAACCTAATCTTAAGGGGTTTGAAATGTCCACATTTTTCTAATTTTGCTGAAGACGGTATTTTACGAGTGTTCATCGATTGTCCTTTCTTTTACAGAGTTCTTTCAATAAGTTAAGAATTAAAATGTTGAGACGAAATATGCTTTAAAGGATGGGGTGGTTTACGAAGGAAGATCGTATTCTACTTTACTTTTATGATAAACAGCAATGTCACAAAGCAGCGGCAAAAAAAGGAAAGAATAAAAACCGACGTTTTTATTCATTTAACTGTTGATCTTCATTTTACTTTCTACAGAGGATGTTCACACGTTTTTAGAAGTTGTATATTGTATTCACAAAACTAAATAACATAAATTTCTTTTGTTTTAAATGTTCTATTTGACATCCTTTATTCTGAACTATCTTTCGACACCGCAATTTCCAGGATAATAATGCCTTTTGAAGTGTCAGAAGAGGTATTCTATCCCATTCCTCCTGAACAGCTTTCCAGAGTGTAAGGGTTTTGGGACGACGTTTGGATAATGCAGATTTTAAAAGTCCGAAAGCACAAAAATCCATAGGTTATACATCGAGAGATTTAGTAGGGATATCAGTGAAGGGTATGGCCTTGATACCAGTTTTTTGTACCATTTCTTTTAGGACATTTACAGTGGATTTTGATGTGTGACTGCTAGCTTTGTCCTGATGGAGTCTCACAGATTGATGGCACTGAGGGTAAAGCCATGGTATTTTATTAAGAAAAATTGGCGATAAAATATGTTCCTGATAGTATTTGGAGTTAATCTTGACATTTTTTCCACTCTCTTTATTTTTAACTTGCCATTATAAGAAAAACCAGCAACAATCATGAATCCCTTAGAAAAACTTTCTTTCGATTCTTTGAACCATGTACTTAAATTTTTTTGTCCCCTTTTATGATAATAAATGGCACTTTTTTGTTGCAGTCATTTAAATACACCCCTGATTCATCTATTGTGACAATTGTTTTCTATTTTTCTTTGGATAAGTGTTTTTCATATAGAATTCTGCAGCGCGTCCTGCGTTCAGCGATATGATTTGGAAGAAGACGATGCACATTGCGTTTTTTCGCTTTCTTAAGATTTAAATCAACGTTTATCATTTTGTTTACAGTGGACACCGAGAATTTTAATAATTTTGCAACTGCCCTTTGAATAGGGGGATTTTCTTTTAACATTAAACAACGTACCTTTGCAATAGTCGAAGATGTCCGTTTTTTCCTTGGATACTTGTTTGGAATTTTTGTCCCACTTGAGGCTCCAATTTGACGTTTTTTTCCTTTCTTGTTGACGATATTACCTATCGACGCTTTAGATATCACAAAATCATGACTCTCACATCGTTTATGGATAACGGAGTATGCACATTTCTCTTCGGAAAGAGCATAAATGTAGCCTACGAACCACTGCTTTGTTAAAAACGCCATTTTGAACAAAAACAAAATTTTCAAGCCGCAGATGATAATTTTGACTTTTAAAAACATAGTACAATTGCAATTATTTCTTTTGCAGCAAACGTTTTTTTTATTACCGCTTACCAAAATCGTCTAAAAAATGTGCGAACAGCCTCTGTATAAGAAATTAGTATATATTGTAATCATTGGAAACATTGTTTTATACTTGCATGTTACACGTCATATATATCGATGAAAAGGAAACACAATCAGATAGTAATTGATTTCGTCTTTTAATATAATTAATCATATTTCAAAATAAAATATGATTACAAAAGATATAAAAATATTTTAACAGTTTCGTAATAAAAATTCAATGAACGGTAGTTTGATAATTCTTATTAAATTACTGCTACGATAACAAAATAAGAATAATAACTATCAATAAAATAATAAATATTAAAAAAATAAAGTAATGATTAATAGTGTCAAAAGTATTTATATTTATTAACAATAAATAATCAAAAATAAGAAAATAATATATATATGTAACAAATAAAAATAATATTTTGCAATGAATAATATTCGATTGTAGTTTTAAAAATTAATAATGCATAAAAATATACAGTGGAGCTACTGTTTCTGATCTGTCATTTTTTTATGGATAGACCTCAAGACAATCTTCTTATTTTTGCTTAATTGTATGCCACCTTTTTATTTTTATTTATTTATTTAACATCTGCCGTGTTAAATTGTTGTCATTTTTATATTTATTTATTCATTTATTTATTACTTTTATTAGTATTAGTTTTATTTATTTATTTATTTTTTATTTATATTATTATTTTTAACTTTCAAATCAACACTTTTCTTTAATCCTGGGAACGGAAATACAGCCACAAAAAATTATCCATACCGAGGATATGGAACCCTGCTCTCTGGTGCCTCGTTAATGTACCATATCTATGTCTATGTCTAAGCAAAAAATTTATTATGAACAATTGAAGTATAGAGAATAAAATAAAAATTTTAATTCAGATGTACAAAACTTAGAACATGCCTTTAAAAAATGCAGAAATTAATGTTGCGTCTCGCAACGCCAGTCTTAAATGGGAACTTTTAACTACCACAAATTTCTCTATGTCATAAAAATCTGGTATAAATATTAGTTGTTTCCAGCATCTGTGTGGTGGTCTGGTGTCTGCGAGGCGTGTTGAGATGTTTCCAATTGTATATAATGATTCCGTCTGCAGGCGATGTTGACCACTTTTTGTTTCCCAAATTTTAATTTTCATGTTATATATACTTTTCAAGAGTAAACTATTGGTATATGTACAGATATCCAAACAAATAGTTAACTGCTGGCATAATCTTTAATAACTAGCCGCTGCGCGACCAGCATGGTCGCTTTTAGTTTTATATTTTCTTTTGCAAAACAACTCAACTGAAAGTAGCATATCTAAGGAATGTTACAATTACCTGCCATCATAAATATACGTTGTTTACGGGTATTCTGTATAGGGCTGATTCTAAAACATCGTGATTAAAAAATGTGAATTTCCATTTCTTCAGAACAATAAGACTGAGAAACCCAACACTAATGATTTTATAAATTACTTCCCTCTCTGTTTGTACTATTTTTCAAAATTAAGATATCTAAACTTTTTCATTACATCAAATAAAAAATTGCTAGGAAAAATTTTTTCACTTAAAAAAATGGAATAAAAATTCAGCAAGTTCTAAAATATAGCGAGGGTTACATCACTCTCTGTATGTACTATTGTTCCCAATTCAGATATCTACACTTAATCATATCAAATAATAAATTGTTGGAAAAATTTCTTCACTTATAAAATGGAGTAAAAATCCAGAAAGTACTGAAAAAAGTGTAGAAAATTAACTATTACTGGCTATCGATCGCTATGCCTGCGACGGTTAAGCCTAACCTCGCCTCATTTATGCTCTCTCTTAATTATTTCTTCTTCGCTTTCCTTCTTGAGACTGTTCCCAATTTTCACTTGATTGTGCAGCTCGCTTTCTAGCATTCCTGATTTCAGTGCGTAAATTTATGTTGACACGCGGTTGCAAATTGCGGATTTCCCGCTAATGTTTACATGTGGTAGTTGCAGCCGTTGCCATTCGGAGTGTAGAAATATCGTCGATTTTTGTGCCGCATACCTACGCGTTTTATATATATAGATGGCCGTTTTATTCCTGAATGTTGCATGTTATGTATCTGTTCGAGTTAACTGAAGTAATATCGATTAATCGAAAGACTGTCTTCTGATTAATTTTTTAAAAGACTAATGTTGTAGGCAGAATTCAGTCTTTCTTGGAAGAAAGTTAAATAAATTCATAGATCTCTCCTTAAGAATCTCTTATTATCATACTTAAGAAATGTCTCGCTCAATACATTTTGTTGGTCACAATCCTCTAAATCTGGGTATTTCATATTTTATCACAATAGTACCAGCCAATGACGGAACTATAAATACCCCCCACAGTCATTTATTGTTATAACATAACCCCTTTCAAATTCGTTTATTATAAAATATAGAGCATTTTTATCAAAAAAATTCAGCTACCAACAACTTCTGCAAGTTTAAAATGATTGTTATACATACTTGTTGTACTGGAGCATGTATAGGTGGTCTTAAGTCTGTAAGCTGTATGAAGTTCCGTATATGCGTCACAGATGTTATTTCCGCCTGTAGGCGACGTTTCTCCGTTTCGTTTTTTTTAAAAAAATTCGTATGTTAGATATACTCTGTGGGAAATCCAAACAGATATCCAAACAAATAGTTTGGATATTTTATTTAAGTTCAGATATCCAAAAAATTAGTTAACTGCTGACACCATTATTAATAATTTCGTTATAGGCCTATATTACACTATCATAGTTCTTTGACAAAGATCATTTATAAAAGAAGTTTGACGAGAAATATTTTATTTAAGTACAGATATCCAAACAATTAGTTAACTGCTGACACCATTATTAATACAGAGGCTGTTCACACATATTTTAGACGATGTATATTGTATTCACAAAACTAAATTACATAAAATTCTTGTGTTTTAAATGTTCTATTTGACATCCCTTATTCTGAACTATCTTTCGACACCTCAATTTCCAGGATAATAATGCCATTTGAAGTGTCAGAAGAGGTATTCTATCCCATTCCTCCTGAACAGCTTTCCAGAGTCCTGTAAGGGTTTTGGGACGACGTCTGGATAATGCAGATTTTAAAAGTCCGAAAGCACAAAAATACATAGGTGATACATCGGGAGATTTAGTAGGGATATCAGTGAAGGGTATGACCTTGATACCAGTTTTTTGTTCCATTTCTTTTAGTAAATTTACAGTGGATTTTGATGTGTGACTGCTAGCTTTGTCCTGATGGAGTCTCACAGATTGATGGCACTGTGGGTAAAGCGATAGTATTTCATTCAGAAAAATTGGCGATAAAATCTTTTTCCGATAAAATATGTTAGTATTTGGAGTTAATCTACATTTTTTTCCACTCTCTTTATTTTTAACTTGCCATTATAAGAAAAACCAGCAACAATCATGAATCCCTTAGAAAAACTTTCTTTCGATTCTTTGAACCATGGACTTAAATTATTTTCTCCCCTTTTATGATAATAAATGGCTCTTTTTTTTTGTTGCAATCATTTAAATACACCCATGATTCATCTATTGTGACAATTGTTTTCCATTTTTCTTTGGATAAGTGTTTCTCATATAGAATTCTGCAGCGTGTCCTGCGTTCAGCGATATGATTTGTAAGAAGACGATGCACATTGCGTTTTTTCGCTTTCTTAAGATTTAAATCACCGTTTATCATTTTGTTTACAGTGGACACCGAACATTTTAATGATTTGGAACTGTCCTTTGACTAGGGGGATTTTCTTTTAACATTAAACAACGTACCTTTGCAATAGTCGAAGATGTCCGTTTTTCCCTTGGATACTTGTTTGGAATTTTTGTCCCACTTTGACGTTTTTTCCCTTTCTTGTTGACGATATTACCTATCGACGCTTTAGATATCACAAAACCATGACTCTCACATCGTTTTTGGATAACGGAGTATGCATATTTCTCTTCGGAAAGAGCATAAATGTAGCCTTCGAACCACTGCTTTGTTAAAAACACCATTTTGAATAAAAACAAAACTTTCAAGCCGCAGACGATAATTTTGGCTTTTAAAAGCATAGTACAATTGCAATTATTTCTTTTGGTTCAAACGATTTTTTATTACCGCTTACCAAAATCGTCTAAAAAATGTGCGAACAGCCTCTGTAATGCCGTTATAGGCCTATATTACATTATCATAGCTCTTTGACAAAGATCATTTATAAAAGAAGTTTGACGAGAAATATGAGAGTGTAACACCTCAACTTTGATAAATGATAAATTTTATAAAAGTTATTTTATAAATGTTTTAGGAATATATATCCTGGTCAGGAGATTCGACTTAGATTTCTTATCATCGCAGTTGCTCCTTAAAAAGTTATTTAACCCAATCTTACTTCTGGTTCTCACTTACAATACACAAAGCTTTTTAATAACAAGATTTTAGCTATCAGAAATTTCTCCCTGTCACAAAAATATGGTATAAATATTAGTTGTTTCCATAGACTGTTTGGTGGTCTGGTGTCTGCAAGTTGTGTTGAAAAGTAATAAATTGTAAAGGATCATTACCGTCTGCAGGCGATGTTGACCACTTTTCCCTTTTTAAAACTTTTTGTGTTATATATAGTGTATACTGTTCGGGATTAAACTATTAATATACCTACATATATACAAGCGATTAGTTAACTGCTGGCACCATCATTAATAATGGCCGTCTAATGCCTGCATGTTGCATGGTATGTACCTGTTAAAATTAACTGAAATAATTACGATTAATAGAATGACTGTCTTCCGATTAATTTTTTAAATGACCAGTGTTGCAGACAGAATTCGGTAATTCCAGGAAGAAAATTAAATAAACTTATAAATGTCGTTAAGAATCTCTTAATATCATTCTTAAGCAATGTCTCGCTCAATACATTTTGTGGTCACTATCCCCTAAATTTGGGTCTTTCTTATTTTATCACAATATATATCACAATAATACCAGACAATGAATGTATTCTAAATACCCTCCCCACTCATTCATTGTTATAACATAACCCCTTGCAAGTTCTTTTCTTATAAAATTTAGAGTATTTTTAGCAAAAAAATTCAGCTATCAACAACTTCTGCAAGTTTATAATCATTAGTATATATATGTATATTTGCTGTACTAAAGAAAGGATAGCTGGTGTGAAGTCTGCGAGCCGTGTTAAATCCCGCACATTTTTGACAATTGTTAATTCCGTCTGCAGGCAGTGTTGACCTTTTTATTTTGATTTTAATTCGCATGTTAGATCTACTCTATGGGAGTAAAATATTTTATATAAGTATAGATATCCAAACAATTAGTTAACTGCTGATACCATAATTAATAATGCTGTATTTGTTAAAAATCAATTTCCTATGTGTTTGTATTTATGCCAACGCAGTGCTACAATTTCACCTTAACTTAACGATTCCTGAGTTTTGTAATCGCTGAATGGCAACCCTGTTTTTCTCTCTCTCTAATAAATATGTAAACAGTTTGACGTGCTTTTGCTTTCGCTTCAGTTTTTTCCTCATTTTTGTATTATCTGTTAAAGATGTATTTCTAACACGTTATCAGCAAGAGTGCTCTGAAGAATTTTTTTATACGTGAGTCAGGAGATAATATATAACAACGAATATTGACGAAGCTGAAATTTGAAATTGGCGAAAATCAAAACTCGCCGTGCGCAGCTAGGCCTAACAGACAGCATAGATGAATTGAAGATCCCTAAGCTAGAATGAAATAATTGCCGTAATTTCGCACGTAAGCGCCGCGGCGTATACGTAAACAAAAGTTCAAAAATTGTTGGGCGGGGCGCTTACGCTGGTGCAGCCTTTAAGCCGATTTCGGATTTTAAAATCTTTTCAGCTTGCACTTTTCTACTAAAATTGAGCCTAACGCAGTACTTGAACCGGCGTTTATCACTGCGTACGCGTGAAGTTCTTGACTAATTTTAGAAAAGAATGACGATGATGTCATACTCACTTTGGCGACGGCGCACGTGCATTGCTGTCGTTCTCTCTCTGCGAAAATTGTCCCCCCCCCCCCGTACTGTGAAACTATTTAACAAAATGGCTCCAAAACGCAGAAACAAAAGCTACTGTGCTAATTTTAAGTTGAATGTTATTGCCAAAGCAGAAAAATAGAAAATAGAGCAGCAGACAGAGAGTTCAGTGTTGATGAACGTTGCTGTTGTTGCTTATACCCCTTGACCGACATGCAACATCAGGTCAAGTCCCGAAGGCTATGGGCGATGAAGGTGCGTCTCCGGTTTTTAATAGCACCGCAAGGGTCAGAGTCCGACTTGGCTAAATGACCGGTCCCGTAATTTTGAACCGAGTCAAGTGACGAGACCGGAACACTTGACTCCGCACCTCCAGAGGTAAATTTGAGAACATGGAGGACATTGTAGCCACGCCCTATTTTACGTGTCCCGGCCACCATTAGTGAACACGGCGGTAGATTTGCATCGACGAGCATCGAACCAGGGACGTTCAGATCACTGGCCCGCTGCTCTTGCCAACCGGGCTACCGTGCCCTGGTTGATGAACGTTGTGTTCAGTGATGGCGCTCCAAAAAGAAAGTTCGACTAAAGATGCCGAAAAGTAAGAGAGCACGCAGAAGAGGGAAAGCTGCTTGGCCTCAACTGGAAACTAGTCTTGAGAAATGGGTTTTATCCCAGAGAAGTAAGAGTATTCCAATATCAACAGTAAAGATACGTTTACAAGCCAGAGTTATAGAGGCGAAGATGGAATTAGACGATTTCAAAGCTGGATCCAACTGGTGCTACCGATTCATGAAACGGAAAACCTTTCCGTTCGGGCCCGCACAACCGTGGGGCAAAAATTGCCTGTTGATTGGAATGTAAAGAAATTTTCTTTCCTGAAGTTTATAGGGGACCAATTAAAGGACAACAAGTTTTCCCCCGATCAGGTGATCAACATGGACGAGGTACCTTTGACTTTCGACTGTCCTCCAAGCAGGACTGTCAACAAGGTTGGTGAAAGTACAGTGAGTATTGTTACTACCGGTCACGAGAAAACGTCATTTACTCGTGTCTTGTCTTGCACAGCAAGCGGTGAAAAGCTGAAACCTCTGTTGATTTTTAAAAGAAAAACTCTCCCTAAAGGAGAATTTCTTAATGACGTTGTGATCCGTGCGAACGAGAAAGGATGGATGAACGAAATAGTAATGCGAGATTAGTTGAACGAAGTCTGGCGGAAAAGGAAAGGGGGTTTTTTCAATCCAAAAGGGCTACTTATAATGGACTCGATGAAAGCCCACTTGTCAGAGCCTGTTGAAGTTGCAGTGAAGACTGTCTGCAAATTTAGCGATAATTCCCGGAGGTTTGACAAAATTAATTCAACCACTTGATTTGGCTATAAACAAAGTATGCAAATGCCGAATGCGAAGTGTCTGTGAATCGTGGATAACTGAAGGTCTACATTCCTACACAAAAAGCGGAACTATGCGAAAGGCAACTTTCGTAGAAGACACTAAGTGGGTCTCTGAAGCATGGAAAGGTGTCTCCATTAAGACAATACGTTCCTGTTTTAGAAAGGCGGAAATAATTGTTTCCAATGCCAGCGACGATGACAGTTATGACGATAACAGTTCTTCCAACGAAGAAGATCCAGATACAAAAATTCATCCAGAAATTTTGTCACTTTTCAATTCTGATACGGAAGAAGAGGACTTTGATGGTTTTGATTGATCGGTAATTCTTACCCGTATATCATAGATTTTCATTTTGACGGTTTTTAGTATTACCTAATATCTTTATTACTTTTATTCATATTGGTATGCTTTATGTGTTTTGCCCGTATATTTTTATTAAAAGTTTTCGATACTAGATTTAGTATACAGCAACGAAACATAATAGAAATAAAATATATGCGAGGGCAGTAACAGAAAATAATATAAACGCATACAAACCGAGCGAGCGAGAACGAACAACACACCGGTGAGTATTTTTTCTCCTGGCCACGTATTTATCGTGAAAACCGGAAACGGGCGATTCCCCCGTACGGCTACCACACATGTGCTGCACGCCGTCTCGCGGGCAGAGCGATGAGCCGAGGTTTCACTCGAACACGTAAGTGACAAGATTTGCATGTGTTTGGGCTAACAGGGTGTCATTCGGCACTTCTAGTCTTAAAGTGTAATTTAATAAGAGAAATATTCAAAATTAGAATTATATTGAATTTATTACATTAAAATGTATTAGTTTGTTACGGAAATAACCTTGAATTTCTGCTGGTGTCTTGATATTTGGTTGCAGTACGGTAACTAAGAAAAAATTATATGGGGCGCTTACCCCGATTTCGTTTTTCTAAAAGGAAATTTCAGTCCCTGCGGCGCTTACGGTGGGTGCGGCGTATACGTGCGAAATTATGGTATACGACATAGAGTATCCGTACTCGTGCTGCGCTAGTGCAAAAGAACTGTTGGGAAGCAATTGATCCTGGTTATGGATCAGAATTGAAAGCAGAGGAGAGGAAAATTAACGGAAAGGCTCTCACGTTCGTGTTCCTCGTTATAGAAGGCAACTTTTTGGACGATATAGCCGATTGTACAAGGGCGAAAGATGCATGGACAACTCTAAAGGATATCCATGCGAAGTTTGGATTGCTACATACGTTTCAACTACTTAGAGAATTGTTTAATGTAAGAATGAATTCTGGTGAAAGTATAAGTTCCTATTTAAGAAGAATTATGGAACTGTATCGTAAGGTGTCATTTTGCGGATACGACTTCACGGACAGAGAAGTAGCACTTGTCATTTTGATGGGTTTACCTACAGAGTATGAAGGCTTGATATTAAACGAAGAACGAGATGAAGATACTTTTCCACGAAAATCGTTAAGTCACGCCTAATAGTAGAAGAGAAGAAATTGCTCCGTCACAGTGCAGAAATTGAACAAGAAGCTGTCAGTGAAAGAGCACTAAAAACGAAAGACAGCAGAAAAACACAAGGACATGATACATTAAAAAAATATCCTAGAGATAATGAAAGAACTCGGTGTTTTGCCTGTGGCCAGTGGGGACATATTGCCCGAAAATGTACTATTCGTAAGACTCTATCGTATAACCAAAGAGTGTCAAGTGATGTACATCAAGCACTACTTACTGATACTTGTGGTGATAAAGCTGTCTGCGATTGGTACCTTGATAGCGGTGCCACTGAGCACATGTGCCCACAAAGAGAAAAATTTGAAAATTTGGTATCAATAAAATAACAAGTTGAAATAGCAAACTCTGAAAAATTGAAGCGATAGGAACTGGCAATATCATTTTGAGGCCCACAGGAGAGTGTGGGACAGAAACCATTTCCTTATTCCTTAGTAAATGTGTTGTATGTTCCTAATCTTGACAGTAACGTACTCTCAGTTGGAAGAATCGAAGACATGGGTATGACCATTTCTTTTCAGAATGGTAGGGCTACTATTAGAAATCCCAACCAAAAGAATAAAATCATCCTTACGGCCCATAAATGTGGAAGATTGTATAAAGTTAAAGAACAGCAGCTGCATAAAGCACACATCTCCAAACATGAAGAACTCATGCATAGACGTTTAAGACACTTTCACAAAAATGCAGTGAAGAAGCTTGTCAATAGAGACGATTCGAATGACGATTGTAAAGAAACCACAAAAGAAAGTGAAATTTGCTCAACACGCATTCTGGGAAAGATGAAAAGAAATCCATTTCCAATTAAGGAAACAAAACATTCCACAAGGTTACTAGAACTAATCCACAGTGATGTTTCGGGACGTATAACACCCACATCAAAAGGAGGTTCCAAATATGTTATCACCTTTGTTGACGACTATTCAAGGTATGTTTTGGTGAAACCAATGAAGTCAAAAGACCAAGCCCTTGAGAAATTTATCGAATTTAAAAATAATGTTGAAAACCTACATGGCCTCAAGATTACCACTTAACGCAGTGATAATGGTGGGGAATATTCAAGTAAGGAATTTGATGATTTCTTAACTAAAAATGGAATCTCGAGACACCTTACTATTCCAAGAATATCACAGCAAAATGGAGTTGCCGAGAAGATGAACGATACATTATTTGACAGGACAGTTGCTTCTTGTTCGACTCAAACATCCCAAAAGAACTGTGGACAGATCCCAAAAGAACTGTGCTACTGATTGTTATTTACGCAAAAAATGTCCATCACAAGCTATCCAGAGAAGAATACCAGAAGCACTTTGGACCCAAAAGCCTGTCGAAGTTGATAATCTAAAAATCTTTGGCTGTAAGGCTTATGCACAAATTGACAAAACACAGCTAAAGGGAAAATTGGGGAAACGTGCACAAAAATGTGTTTTTATTGGTTATCCTGAATGGTTATCCTGAAGGTATAAAAGGACATAAGTTATGGAATGTAGAAGAAGACAAGTTTTTTATTAGTAGAAACGTGAAGTTTGATGAAACTGCTTTCCCATTCAGGAGGAGCCAGTCAGAAAAGGAAGATGAATTAATCATTAGCTCCAATGATAAAGTTCCTGAAATCAGTGTAATTCTCCCTGAAACTCTAGCAGATGATACAACTGAAGTCGAATATACCAAGCAAACCTTGGAGGACTCTGTTCGTGAACAATTAACAGCAGGTATAGAAGAATCTCCTGAAGCCAGAAGAAGAAATAGAGTAAGGAAACCTAAAACTTACTTTGGAGATCCAATTTTATACAAAGTGATCAGTGAAGAGCAAGCTTCCACCCAAAATATCGAGGATCCAATCATCTTGGAAGAAGGTATGAAGTCGCCTTATGCAGAAATGTGGAGAGAAGCTATGAGGGAAGAGTTGAATAACCTTCACAACAACCAAACATGGGAATTGGTTCCAAAACCAGCAAATACCAAACCTATTGGTTGCAAATGGGTATTCAACAGAAAATTAAGTGCAGAAGGAGAAGTGATTAAATTTAAAGCACGTTTGGTTGCAAAGGACTGTTCACAGATCCCAGGTAGAGATTTCTCTGAGACTTTCTCCCATGTTATAAAAATAAAGTCTATACGAATCTTTCAGCTCTTACCATAGAGCTGGACATGGAAATTCATCAAATGTATATCACCGCAGATTACTGAATGGAACATTGAAAGAAGATATACACATGTTACAACCTGAAGGAACGCAAAAACAAGGCAAAGAAAATCTCGTCTGTCACCCCAAAAGAAGTTTGTATGAAAAGAAAAGATAAAACCCTTGTGCTCGAGGAATAAACAGGAAAACCAACGTAAATAAAGCACAAATAGCAATAAGATGCAATTATTTTCATTTATTTGCATAGTTTGTATTTCCTAAAACAGCTGGAAGAGAATAGAATGAGTGTTTTGACACCTTGAACGAACTATGATTGTTGCGTTCAAAAAGTGATCCATGCATTTATTATCATCCAGAGAAAACTCTGTATCTTAGCCTCTACGTTGATGATATGCTTATTGTTGGAACCTCAGAAACCATAAGCACTTTTAAGCATAAAGTTATGCAGATATTCCAAGCAAAAGACCTTGCAGAAGCAAATAAAATTTTATCCATGAGAATCCAGAAGCAAGCTGATGGTTCACTAACACTGGATCAAACAGCCTACATTGAAGAAATCCTGGAAACTTTTGGGGCAAGTTCAGCTAAGGGAGCATCATCCCCTTTAGATACCAGTATAAAACACTACAAAGTTAACGATGCAGAATTGTATAACATAAAAAAGAAGAGTGAAGAGATCCCTTATAGGCAAGCTATTGGAAGTCTGCTGTACATTGCCTGTTGAACACGTCCCGACATCGCATTCAGCTCCACCTACATGAATCAATTTAATGAGAGATCCTCTGAAGTACATTGGAAAATCGTTAAACAACTCTTTCGGTACCTCAAGGAGATCAAGCACCTGTCCCTCACCTTTAAAAAGACTGGAAGAGCAATGGAAATTTTTTCTGATGCAGACTGGGGACCATGAGGACAGAAAGTCCTTCAATGGATATGTGGTCATTTTTGGTGGTGCTGCAGTCTCTTGGTCGAGTAAACAGCAGGGTTGTACTGCATTATCTTCTGCTGAGTCTGAGTATTTGGCTTTAGCCCATACTACAAAGGAAGTGTTGTGGGTGAGAAGTCTAATGCAGGAACTTGGTGTGGAGAAATTTAACTCTACACATGTGAAAATAGATTGCCAAGCGGCTATGTTTATTGCGAAAAATCAAACATCTGAACGCAGTAAACATATTGACATAAGGCATCATTTCCTCCGGGACTATATTGAACAGAATGTTATTTGTTTAGAGCAGGGGCTCCCAACCTTTTTATAGTACCGTACCTGTACGTTGTAAACAATTTGATGACGTACCGGTAGACCAAAAATTTTGAAATAGGGAATAAAATGCTATGGACTACATTTGTAATAAAGATAAGTAACTTGGGATATATTTTTATTGCTAAACATATACATAAAATATAATAATCACTTTAAAAACTATATAATTAGTGAGAAGGTTGGGCCAGTTTATTATTAACTAAAGAAGTAATATCGGGTTGAATGTTTGTCAGCTTAAGAAGATCCGAATCAATGTCCAGCAAAGCACTATATTTGGTTTTCATCGCAGTCATTGCAGAAAATCCTTTTTCACATAAATATGTGGTCACAAATGGCATTAAACATTTTACTGCTCGGCAAGAAAGTTCTGGGTATTCTTTACGAATAGATAGCCAAAAAGTGAATAGGTTGGAGCTCTGAAAGCTTAATTTCAATCCACTCTCACTGCTAAGGTCTATAAGACTCTTTTGCAATACACTTACCTTAATATCTTCTTAATATTTAGTAATAATACATTTACTATTGATTAATAATATGCAATTAATTTAAAGATGTTTGAAACACAAAAAACAATTTTTTGTAGAACTCAGACACAGTTATAATTCGCAAGCACAGTTACAGACACAGTTATAATTCGCAGGCGAGTGCCAAATTTTTATGGAGCGGTCATAGATAACACATTCAGGTGTAGATGGCACCTTTTGAGAATAGCGCCCTTTACACGTAAGTTATTTCGCGAGTGCTTGGAGCTTACGGGATTGCGCGCACGCTCCAAGCACTCGCAAATGAGCGTACGGTATTGCGCGCGGGAAAACTTGCAGTGCACTCCAAAGCAGCTATCCCATCCTCCCCGACACCTTCACACGTGCATTCAATCGCGCGGGAAAGAACGTACGTGTAAAGGGCGCAATTATGTAAATCCCAACAAAGTATTACAACACAAAAAATGGATAAGAAATCCCAAACTAAAATATTAAAATGTATGGATTATTAGTTATTATATTCATTTCTTTTCTGTTTTCGTAATACAGATTTTTAATAGATTTTTGTTTTAAATTGTAAAATCATTCGCGTACCGGTAGCTGCTTGTCCGCGTACCCAAGGGTGGGAACCATTGGTATAGAGTATATAGCCTCTATGAATAATGTTGCTGACCTTCTCACTAAAAATATCTCGAGGAAATGTTAGTAAATTTAAGAAAACACCTAGGTTTTAATTATTCATATTCATAATTGATGTGTTTGTAGTATATACAGTTTTTTTATTTGGCTAACCTGTGTTTATAGTTTTTTTTTTAAAGCAGCTAACCATGTGCTTATAGTGTTTTTGTGTATGGGAAGCAGTTAAACACGTGTTTTATGTTTCAAAGTTAGTATATAAGCTTTATAGCCATGCTTTGGCAATGAGGAGTGTTAAAAATTAATTTCCTATGTGATTGTATATATGCCAAAGCAGTGCTAAAATTTCACCTCAACTTAACGATGCCTGAGTTTTGTAATCGCTGAATGGCAACCTTCTGTTTTTCCCTCTCTCTAATAAATATGTAAACAGTTTGACGTGCTTTTGCTTTCGCTTGAGTTTTTTCCTCATTTTTGTATTATCTCTTAAAGATGTATTTCTAACAGTTTTATGCTTGCATAATTCAAGTTATGTGTGTACTCGTGTCTGCTAGGCGTATTAAATCCAGTAAATTCTTCCTACAATCGATGTTGCCACCTCAATATTTTTTTTCTAAAATTTCCTAATGTTTGAGTGTAAACTATTCTTAATAGCAATGCTCATATTACTGGTGGGGGTATTTTAACAAGTTAACATCCGCTGGTCCTCCGAATATGCGGCCTTGAGAATCAGTGACGAATTTAAAAGAATGAGATGAAGAATGTTTGAAGTGATTGGGTGGGTAAGGCATAAAGCTAGAATTCTAGTTTCATCTTATGAGAATATGCAAAGCATATAAACGTCTAGTGACGAAATTGATTGGTTAAGAACCGAGGTTCCTAAGCTGACTAAAATAAATTATACTTTTTCTAGATCATGATATACTCAGCAATTAAGATTAGTGAACTTAAAATCACAATTTATGAACTACAACACATTGGTGATAAGAAAACTAAAATTAAGGTAAATAAAAAAAAGCAGAAACAAGTATTAGAGAAATGTTTGCAACTAAATTCCTCGGATTTAATTAAAATATTTCTATAACCTAAAGTTTATCTCCCAGAATATTTTTGTATCAGTTTTATTGCTTGATATTTTGTTCTTACGTAGCAAAACCAAGAAAGTTGAGAAGCATGATTTTGTATTTATAATGAGTTAGAACGAATTTCGGAAAATAGAAACTATCTAAAATTGAACACATTTTTATAAAGAGTTTTTTTAATTGCGTGACTAATATTATATTGCATGTACATTATATAATATATCTCTAAATTATTTTCGAAGTACTTAGTTCATATTGTTTTTAGGTGCCAACATATTTTTAACACTTAAAAGTGATTAATATAAATATTTCATTCGCAAACTGGTATTTCCCCTATACTAGTATTTCCCCATGCTTTACAAACCTACGTTGGAGGGCGTGGCCCATGCAACGTAGGTATCCCAATTTTTCATAATTTTTTATAATTCATTGACAAGGAGGAGAAATGACTCAGAAATTATACACAAGTGAGAAATAAACAGTAGGTAACTATAATCTGAAGCTTCGAAAACATCAGTTATGAAGATTTTAATGAAAATTCGTTGACAAAAATGTTCAGCGTAAAGAAAATAAAATATTAAATGAATGAAACTAAGTTAAAACCTTTGTCATTGGACTGAATAGGAAAAGATCAGCGACGTATGCCGAAATATGACATACACTCTAAATTTGAACCTTTTATATTTTATCGCGATTTTAATTACCATAAACGTGACTGTGGACAACTCCTTTCCCAAAAGTTGTTTTGGCTTACACACTGGAAAGAAAGAAATTATTACGAATCAGATTCATACCATGAGAGTTTCTTATTTCATCAACATAGACTATCTGATAATATAATAAGTAAAGTGATGCGAATTTCATTCATGATCCTGATAGATTTTCACCTCAAATATGTAGGGGAGATCCGTGTAATATGGACCCCCTAAGTTCATGAAACTGCTCATAAAAGTGCTCATAAAACTTACATTATTAAATAAAAAAGATTTAATTTGTTAGTTGCTCATTACAATTGTATAGCTGCATGGTTCAAACTTTGTGAAGTACTCTGATATCTATTAATATTTGCAGGAAGTAATTTTTTATTTTCGTGTGAGTGGTCCATATTACACGAACGTATGTGTAATATGGACCGAACGTATGTGTAATATGTACCACTGACACGAGAATAAAAAGCATGATATAGAATGAAAAACGGACACACAAAGCTGTGCTTTTAGTAAATTTATTTCAAGTACAGCAATCATCCCAATAATAGTGTATTGGGTTGGTTATGTTGGCTCAAGCTTAATGCATCCATGAGCAGCATTTTCCGCATCTGATCCAGTCTTCCTCTTTACTTTCCCCACAGAATGCGCAGAAAGTAAACGGTTCGGTAACTTGATTCTCAGCTGTCCCCTGGCCGGAGGTTCCTAGGGATGCCCCTACTGAGACCCTTGGAGTTGCCGGGCGTTTTCGCTTTGTCGTTTTCTTCTATGCAAGCGACTCTTATTGAGCTTTCTTTGTCATTCTTTCCTCTTTCCGACGCTGTTGGATGTCCAGCTTTGTTCGCTTTTTATTTTGTTTTTCTGCAACGGCATTCTTGAAACTGGGTGAAGTCAGAACAGTGGCCGCTGAAGTGTTTCCCTTTCTCTTTCTTAGGCATCTTTGTACGTAACGAGGAAGCGGACTGATGTCTTTTTCGGAGAACATTTTATGACTAACGGGAACCGTGATGTTCTCCTGGATTACATCTTCTGAAATTGGCTCTTCGGAAACAGACGTGTTCTGCTGGACTGTATCGTCAAGTGGTGGGTCGATGGGAGCTACATTTTCTGGCTAGTGGTAGTTGTTCTCGTCTTCTGATGTGACTCTGGTAGGGCTTTATCAGAAACTTCGGATGGAGCGAAGTCGAAATCGGGAAATACATGGCGATCGACAGGTTCCAATCCCACCTGCACGGAAACCATTGGCAACAGTTTCAAGAGATGCCGACCGTGCATACGCCTTCCCGAATAGTTCACACACTTGGAATTGTGAAACGGCCCGTCCAGCATGTTCCGTCATCCACTTGTCCATCTCTTGGGAATAGTAGACGCTAAATGGACGAAAGAAAGCGAGATCCGAAGGTTGTATTCGATGGGTAGTATGCGAAGGAAGTGACAACATGATCACCCCTGCTTCTCTGGCCAATTCTATAGCTTCGAGATTTTGAATGTGGGCCACATATCCGTCGAAAATTAACAAAACCTTCCTGTTCTTGTCAGGTTTAGCGAAACCAATGAAATGTTTCATCCATTCCCTGAAGAGCTCAATCGTCATCGAACCGTTTTCCTGGCATTTGAAAAGCGTTCCTGGAGGAGCTCTTGTTTCCAGCTCCGGCTTCCATCGCTTACGGGGAAACACCGCCATCGATGGGATGAAGTGACCAGCAGCACTGATTGTGCAGACAAATGTGACGTTTTTTCCCTTCTCTGCAGATGTTATCGATCCAACTTGTGACTTCCCTTTCTTCGCCAAGATCTTCCCAGGTTTCTGAACTGCAGTCAACCCCTTCTCGTCTGTGTTGTAAATTTGATCCGGTGTGAAACCATGCTCGTCAATTAGCTTCTCTAGCAGATCAAAGAATGAGTAAACTCTTTGTTTGTTGAAACCTGAGGCTCTTGCTAATAGAATTTCTTATCCATTGTTTGTGCTGAAATAATTTATTGGGAATTACATAATAGCACCCTTTACACGTACGATCTTTCCCGCGTGCAGACCACGATCCCGCGCGATTGAGTGCACGTGTGAAGGTGTTGGAGAAAGGGAAAGCTGATTTGGAGCGTACTGCAAGTTTTCCCGCTCGCAATCCCGTACGCTCTAAGCACTCGCGAAAGAGCTTACGTGTAAAGGGCACTAATGAAGTCAGTTCCAGAGTACGAATTGAAACCTCTCGGTGTCTCTTCAAAAAGGCCGCTAACCACTCTTTTCTTGCTTCTTGTTTCTCTTTGTTGAAGCAATGTGGAATGGCGTATATTGTCGCAATTTGGAATGTAAGTTCCCGGAGACTTTGGGTAGACAATCCATACAACCTTTCTTCCATATCCAGAATGTGCTGCACTAGGTGGTCTTCGATTTTATCCTGAAGATCGGCTTTTCTTCCCAATTTCTTTTTTGTTCCAATAGCGACTTTGTTAGTATTGTCCAGATGACGCTTTAAAGTGCTTTATGGATGTGGTAAGCTTTGGCAGCTGCATTTAGCCCGGACATCTCTTCTACAGCATTCATCGCCGATTCTAAGTCGGCAACTGTCCAGTTTCCGCGCTTTCCTTTTGATTTTCTTTCAGCTTGTGTAGTCATGCTAAAGTAAAAAGTAAACAAAAAACATAACAAGAAATTAATTGAAAAGAGTTTTAAAAATAAGCTTTCATTGTAATGCACTAAACAATGCATTACAACATACTGTAGGCATGTGAAGTTTCAAGATTTGTTTTGGATTGGTTTATGAGATATGGTGATTTTAAAATTTTCCCCTCTTTATCCCCCTTATGGGTGGAATTTTGAAAAATTTTAATCATACAAATTTTGCAACTTGAATTACATTAAGCAAGCCCTAATTTGTGCTTTTCGTTTAATATATTAAATAAAACAAGCTTCAGGTTAATAACAATATGCCTAGCAACGTATATTTGTCTACAACGTGTAATATGGACCAGTGGTCCATATTACACAACAGCGCATGGTTCATATTACACTCATAGACAGAGCAACGTTGTTTCCAATCACATATGGCTATGCAAAATGGCGCGCATAAAACACATGTATGGATTGTTAAGAAAATAAATACATTTGCTACTATTAACGTGAAAATTATATTAAAATTACTTAACAGCAGAAAGTAATACATTAATTTTAACATACCTGTTACATCGGTGATCATATAAACGAAAAACGCAATCTCATGATCGTTCAAATAAAGGCACACATGTACAAGTCACCTCCTACTTTGGATAATAACAATATTCTCTAAAGGCAATGGTATGGTTCTACCATCTAGTGGTGAACATATACATTTCTACATGGTCCATATTACACGAAGGTCCATAATACACGGATCTTCCCTATACCATCCGAACTTTCCGCAACTTCTCACATAGAACACGGCTTTTTAAAAAGATTTTAGCTACCACAAATTTTTAAATGTATAATACGCTTAGTATATATACTTGTTGTACTACACTCACTTTCAGTGGTCTGGTGTTTCCGAGGCGTTGTCAGCCCATTAAATAAAATTAGGGTGTCCGTCCGCATTCGATGTTGACCACTACTTTTATTAATTTAAAAAAATTTTTTTAATTATATCTATTCTTTAGGAGAAAACTTGTAGTATACGTACAGAATTCGGAGAGATAAGAGCTTTTTTATTGTCTTCAAGATTTTCTGGATCTTAATTATCTATATTTACAAAAATTGAATGCATATCGCCTGCTTTTTCTCAGTTTAATCCTATTTCAGCATTCATGCATAGACCTATAGCAAACATTGAATAGACACTCTCTTGGCCTCTTAAAATAGTTAGGTTTGAAACATATAAAACTCAACAATTCCCTCCTATTTCAAGCCCTAAAGATACATGTCGTGGAGACACGACATGTGTTCAGAAAAGGGGCGATAGAGAATGTAATTCAAAGAATCAGACAAAAGAGATGCCTTGAACAGCGGGATAATGTACTGCGTATGCGAATGGCAAGGAGAGATAACAAGTTGAGAGGGGGCAATTGAAATGAGAAAACGGTCAACAGCTGCGTTTAACGAAGGGCCCAGCTGGTGATAATGAGCTGAGGAAAATCTGAAAACGGAGTCACAGTTAGGAGAAGAAAAGGGGTGAGGCAATTTTCGAGGTTGACCGGCGTTAGAAAAACCACAGGAGGCCCAGACGAGAGCGTGAGAAGTTAAAAATGTAAGAAACCCCAGACAGGTGCAAGGGCGAACGCCCCCGTCAATATTGATTGGAGAAATTAGGAATATAAAATGGGTGATCGGCCAATGAAGGGGACCCGGAATGACCTATAGGACAGAAGGTGGCCACCAATGAGGGCCTGAATAAATAATGATGGAAGTTGAGCTCGAGAGAAAAAGTTTTTAGAGAGGGCAGAATGATTTGAGATTTCTCACGAGGAATACATAAGCCCCTGTAGACGGCGAAGGAAGAGAGAAGGAGATGACGGGCTGCTAACTTAATGCCGGAGAGACAAGCCAAGTCCTCGGTACCCGAAAAGCAAACCGATATCAGATAGATGCAGAACCCAATACCGGAGAGGCCGACCGACTAACCCGTCATTTAGCGAGAGAGGAGAAGCCGTTCCCCTGGACCAACGCGCCCCCGAAGCAAATGCTTAGATGCGGAGACGAGCACCCTGAATCCGCCGCATGCCGATGATTGCAGCCGTTCCCCTGGACCAGAGAGCCCGATGACCCCCCCAGCCATGCTTGTGATGGGGTACGGACCTTCGGATTGACGAACGCTCCCCCGAAGCGAATGTGTTCTCGGTGACGTGCGCCCTGAGGCCGCCGCAACAGATAGTGAACGCCGTTCCCCCGGACCCTACAGCCCGATGCCTGGAAATGTCCCGATGACCCCCCCAGCAAGGCTTGTGATGTCGATGTGTCGTCAGAAAAGGTAGGAGAGTATTTTGACTTATCCTTGCAATGCCCAATGCCTACTAGAGAGCGCTGTTAATTAGATAGGGCAGATTAGGTGAAATCTTTACATTTATGCATAGAATATCTATCATAACATAGTGATTGTGCATATCCATATTAATTGAAGTAGTATCTTGCAATAATTTTGCAATGTGTTTAGGTATATCGATTAAGAATGTAGGATAATCAAACAATGTTAGGGAGTAGATAAAAATGTTAGTATTTGATATTGATGAGAATGAAGGTTAGCTAAATAATCAGAATTAATGTATTGATAAGATATAGGAAGAAAGATTATTTGAAATTTATATATATATGGTGTTAATGAGATAGAAATTCGGAAATCTTCAATGAATAATATTGTGTGTATATGTTTTATGATTGGTTTAATAAATTGATTTGGATCTATGCATATGAGCATCACTCTTTAATTACTCCTACTACCACTAATACTAACTATTAAATATATTACGGTGACAATACACTCTTAGACACACACACAATAAAAAAGGGCTCATCAGGAAGGAGTTATCCGAATGGGACGAAAATCTGTAGATGTTATGTACATGTACAGAAAAGTAAATGATTCCAATTTGAGAAAAGTTGGATGATTTATTCAAGAGAAAGAGCTTCACAAAGTGAAAAAGTCAATAGCGCATTGGTTCAACAGTTATTTGGATTAGTATTGATTGATAGAGGTGGCAGATGTCCTCCTGCGAGATATTGTGCAAATTCTGTCCAATTGGAGTGTTAGATCGTCAAAATCAAGTTTTGGTTGGAGGGCCCTGCCCATAATGTTACAAACGTGCTCAATGGGGAAGAGATCCAGCGACCTTGCTGACCAACTCAGCGTTGAGCGAGTACGAAGACAAGCAGTAGAATCTCTCGCCGTGTGCGTGCGGGCATTATCTTGCTGAAATGTAAGCCCAGAATGGCGTGATATGAAGGGCAACACAACGGGGAATATAATATCGTCGATGTACCTCTGTGCTGTAAGGGTGCCGCGGATGAGAAACAAAAGTGTCCTGCTACGAAATGAAATGGCACTCCTGGTTGTCGGCTGAAGACAGTCAGGTTGGTATCCCACCGCTGTCCGGGGCGTCTCCAGACACGCATTCGCTGGTCATCGGGGCTCAATTCGAAGTGGTACTCATCACTGAAGACAATTCTACTCCATTCAGTGACATTCCAGGTCGAATGTGCCCGACACCACTGCGAACCGGCTTGCCGGTGTACAGAGGTTAATGGCAGTCGGTGAAGGGGCACCGTGAGCTCAGTCCCGCTTTCTCTGAGCCGCCTATGAACGGTCCTTGCGGTCATTGAAGCACCAGTTGCATGTACGATCAATGATAATGAGGAATCTGGGGCTCTGAGTGCCGCTATGACGATTGCTCGGTCTTCACGTTCTGTCCTTTCTCAAGGCCAACCGCTTCCTTCTTGACGCTGTGGTCGGCCTTGGTTCACCCATTCCCGCTAACATCGTCTAATAGTGGAATTGCGCCTATCCAAAAGTCGAGCGATGCTCCGATTAAACCAAACGGCTTCTTTGAGCCCAACTACACGTCCTCTCTCAAATGCTGACATCTGCGCATATTGTTCATCGCACCTGTATGCGAGGCATAGTTACTGTCTACCTGAGTACACGGAGTAAAATTCACGAAGAATGTATAACCTGGAATCTAAATTTCTCCTCTTTAATATCTTCAGGAACTTCAGGAAGAATAGTGGTAACTGCAGTACATGGGTCGGGCCCTCCACTGTAGGATGATATAGCAATGCATAAAACTTCAGTGATCAATAGAAAAAGAAAGTAGGAAGGAAAATAGAAAGTGGGGAAAACAAAAAGCTTCGATAGTACACGTCCTCTTTAATATCCTGCCAGTTACGCTGTTAAGATGCTCTGTACCGTCACATGTTCATTCATTGTCTGCCTATCAATTTGTGTCTAATTTGCATTAACCCTTCTTGGTACGTCGTTATAAATTGAATATTTATAAAAAATGTTTAATTATAAGAAAAATTTTTAGACAATAAGAAAAATGTTCAAATATATAACAATCTTTCATTTTTTCTTTTTTTTCAAATATATTAATTTATGAATCTGGTATATGATAGATGTTTTTTAATTGTCTATTTGTTTAGCCTTTATAACCAAACATAATACTTTATATTACACCTTGCGCTTTTCGAAATTTTTATTAATTTTTCTAGCTGAAGAACATTGATTTTTAGTTTCAGATGGATTTCCTGCTCCTTAAAGCCACTTTCTTCACTAAAATCGTATTACGGATATTTAGCATTACGGAAATAATGTCAAGAATATTATATAATTATTTAATGGTTTATTTTATACTCAAATGGATAGCTATAGAAATCTTATGCTCCCTATTTTTGATAGCATTCATGTTTGTGAGTTTCGTATAGGAAAAGTACCTTTAATATGGCGTATGATCAGCCCGAGAAGCAATACAGCACATACATGCACATTATGCGGTCTATGAATTCGGTAGGAAGTGAGAGCCATTGCTCTTGCAAAGCAGTTGAAAGCATGGCTAGGGTCCTAGGAGGAGAATTGAGAGCATCTTTACGTCGTCCTAAAGAGTCCCAAACATGCTCGATAGGATTTAGGTCCGGTGATCGAGCTGGCCACTCCATGCGCTGAATTGTTTCCTGCTCAAGATAAGCATCCACGATGCGACCCTGTGCGGTCTCGCGTTATCGTACTGTAGCACGAAAGCATCACCTATTGCTCCGGCATAAGAGCGCACTAGAGCATCAAGGATGTCATCTCTATAGGTGTGAGCATTCACATTTCCACGGGGAAAGACATGGAGGTCTTTGCGTCCACCCAAGGAGATACCACCCCAAACACAGACACTGCCTGATCCGTATGCATCTCTTTCACGGATGTGTGATGGATGAAAACGAGTTCCAGGTTCTCTCCAAATCAAAATACGCCTACTATCGCTTTGGTGGCTAAACCTGGACTCTACCGTAAAGAGAACAGCCCTTCATTGATCACGTATCCAGTGGACATGTTGACGTGTCCAATGCAAACTTTCCCGCCTATGGTGTGACTTGAGCGAGACGCAAATGGCTGGTCGCCTCGCAAAAAGACCACCTTCTTGAAGTTTTCTACGCACGGTTGACGTTGATACCAACCTTCTGGAGCTTTCAGCGAGGGAGGATCTGTTCAGACGGAGTTCAGACGGAGTTGCGGTTCTATTCCTTCGTGCTCATAATGATAAATATCGGTCATCGGCATTCGTCATAGCGTATGGCCACCCTTGGCTGAACCTCCTGTATGCCGAATCCGTGGTTAGAAGTTGTTGCCAAAGTCTATGAACCACAGACGGACTCCCATTTAGCCATATGGCCACTTCTGTCTGACTTTGTCTTGCCTCTAGTCTCCAAATCGCTCGCCATCGCAGTTCTTCGGTCAAATGATGCCTGGAGGTCATTGTTACAATTTGTCTATACCAGCAATTTGTCTATACATTTGTCTAAGCCTCGCAGCGACAATTGTCGCCTTGCTCTGAGTCATGCACTTATATACTCCTCGTAAATGACGTATTCCGACTGCAGCGCCACTATTTTGCATAATGTAGTATTGTTCAGCACCTTTTAGTTAAGAACATATTCAAACTTCAAACAGATTGGCCTAGTTTTGAACGTGTTATCCCTCTTTTTTGTGATTTTTCTTTAATTTTTGATAACTAGTGTATTAATAGAAATATTTCTACCCCTAAGTTCCTTGGCTTCGATAGAAAACCTCTATACCCTAAAGATTATCGGCCAGGATATTGTTAGATCAGCATTATCACTCGATATTTTGCTTACTTTCCAAATAGCCAGCAAGACTTCGCGGTGAATATCAAAAAGCGAATGTCTCATGCCAAGTGCCTCCGAGTTAGAACAAAAAAATTGCGAAATTTATATATTTCAAAGTCGCTTGAAATACAGTAAAACGTAAGTTAACGCATTGATAACCAAATAAACAAAGAATTACTACGGGTCAACATTACCTAATATTCAACGAATCACATTACTGAAATCGGTAGTCTGGATTTCTTAAAAAGAATAAATTTTTGAAGAAAATGGCTACAACTTATTTAAAATGAGTTTAAATTTGCTTGCATAAGAAAAAATCCTTTACCTCAGCAAAGTTGAATTTCAAAAAGCAAAATTGCTTGTTTGTAAAAGCTATATATATATATATATATATATATATATATATATATATATATATATATATATATATATATATATATATATATATATATATATATATATATATATATATATATATATATATATATATATATATATATATATATATATATATATATATATATATATATATATATATATTATTGTCAAAACTCTTTAAAATAGTGGGCAAAAAATCTGTTGATACATTGACAGGAAACCTTATTACCTTACAACTTTAATACATTTTTTAACTTCTGCCACTTAAAGAGAAGCACCCGTTAGATGTTGAATCAAGGCTCTTATCTAATTACTGGTATTGCAGAAACCATACCCCGGTATCTAAGACCTACAGTTACAATCATCCACCGAAAAATGTGAAAAATGTGGAATTGCATCTGGAACTTCATCGATATGACTAGTGGTACCAAAAGTACCCTTCATAGGAACTTATGAATAACGAGTCTCGTTGCTGAATAGTTATTTCAACATACCTCAATTATGTGTTCGTATAGTATAATTAATTATTCAAAAATTTCTTTCGTCAATCCGGCTGCTGATAGCATGATTTTACGCAACGTTCCGATAATGAGTCCTTTATTATTCATCATTTATTTTAATCCATACACAGTACAATTGCTTTTGTATTTTTAACTCTCATTTTTCGCTTACAGCAATAAGGTATTAGCAAGACAAGATACGCTGTTTCATCAAAAACCACAAAGAAAGCTTTTAACCACTCCATCGGTTCTATGATGCAAAGGCAGACAGCTTAATATCATACTTCTGAAATGTCTGTCTCAATAGGTTTTGCGATCAATATCGACAAAATTAGGATCTCTCAAATTTTATCACAATTGTACTACCCCAAATCGGAAGTGTGAAAATCCTCCGCCCTAAATGTTTCAGTATGGCAACCACCTGTAAGTACCTCTCCTAGATTACAGAGCACATTTTTATTAAACATTTTTATCTATCAATAAATTTTGTGCGTATACGGTATTGAGTATATATTTTTGCTGCAAACGTACAAGTATTGGTGGTCTGGAGTCGGCAAGGCGTGTCAGGTTGTGAGAGATGTTTGTTCCGTCTGCAGGCGATGTTGACCACTTTTTTATATAATATTTCTCTGTTATTTTTACTCTTAGGGTGCAAAAAAGGGAAGAATATTATTGCTAGTCTTTCTGTAGAGAGTATTTAACAAATAAGCATCCGTTGACCTTCTTTATATACAGCTGTGTGAATAACTGACGATTTCAGATTTTGAGACGAAGTTTGCTTTATGGGATCGGGTGCGTTAGGAATGAACATCGTATTCTACTTTGCTCTTATGAAGAGCAGCAAAGTGACCTCCACCATATTTCTTTCATTTTTGTGGTATTTCTGCTATTAATATACTATTAATAGCAAACTATTAATATACTATTAGCAAACTATTAATAGAAATCCAAGCGGGGGAGCAATGCTGGCTCACCTATAAACTGCTCTCACAATAAATTAGCCAGTAAATTAGCGGCGAATAACAAAAGGTGAATGTCAAATGACAAGTGCCTCCGCATTGGACCAAAAAAAAAAAAAATCCAAGCGATTACGACCCTGCTGACCCAGCTAACAAGAAACGGCCCCGTGCCATTCTTGCTCGTAACTATTAATTGTTTGTCCTGTTCATTGTTCGTCATCTCGCTTTCTGACTTATTCCTGAAAACGCTCCAGGATCTGACCAGTTTCACTTCCCAACTTTCCTTTTTATTGCTAGTCATTTCCTTTAGGTGCACGTGACCAAAATCTTGCTTGGAGCAAGACCAAGACGAAGGAATGCTTCGCTGCATCTTAATTGTTTGCCCCATGTTTTACTTTTACTTGAACTATTGAAACTTTTTTGTTCCCTCATTTTTCTATTTTCCTCCCTACGTACGATTTTAACTGATCACTCAAGTTTATGCATTGCTATATCATCCTACAGTGGAGGGACTAGCTCATATACTGTAGTTCCCACTACTGTTCCCGAAGGTCCTGAATTAATAAATGGTAGAATTCAAACAGTGACGGTATTCAAAATGAAATTGAAATTGTGGCAACCTCAGATTAAAAACAATAAATTAATTAACTTTGAAACACTGTCTGATCAAATCAATGTAAACATTCAAAAATATGCAGCTTTAATTGCTATTTTCTCAACTTCCTTAGATAATACATTTTCAGATTCTTGGAAACACCAACCTAATTTCAATACACATGTTACTCCATTCTCAGTTGACATCAACACGTTGCCTAAACTCTTAGAACTGGAATGTAGGGAGTTGCAAGCAGAGATGCAATTTTAAGAAAAAAAATTCAAGTGCTTTTATTGGACATAACACTTTTATTACTTGTACGAAGATAAAGAAAAATATCCGGCACTTCACGAATATGCCCTATTCATGACATCACCTGATTGTAGTACGTATTTTTGCGAGAAACTTTTTTCCCGTATGAAGCATACTTAAAGTAAAAACAAAACAAAAATTTCTGACCAGGATCTTGAAACACACATAGCTGCAACTTCTAACCAACCAGATACAGATGGCCTTATTTCTAAAATAAAGCAGTCTCAGTGCTTACATTGAAGCTCGCATGCTCTAATTTTTTTGTTTAAAAAGTAAATGCATGTATTTTGTAAAATTTATTTTGTTTAAAAGTAATATTATACTCATTGTTTTTTATTATTTTTCTTTTATACATTATTACATTTTATTATTATAAAAATTGGCAATATAGGTTACATTGTAGTCATAAATAGATATTTAATCCTGTATTGCTACCCTTGAGAAGTTTTTTGGGATGATGCTATAATGTGGATTTTTTCCACATTGAATGGTTTTTAAATTCTTTCTCATCATATATTATGTAGCGCTATTTCAAACAGTCGTGCCCTAACTATCGATTGTGTACAAAGCCCTCAATTAGAACTTGAGTATCTTAAGATTGAAATCGGCATTTAACTAATAGTTCTGTTTATTACTATAGTGCGAAAAAGAGCTAGTGTTGAACTAATCTGTTTGATATGTGTATGTATATTACTCGTTTTCTCTCAAAAAATAGATATAAAATACAAATTAAAAAATTATAATTAAAGTATTGATC
The DNA here is from genome assembly GCA_907164885.2 of Dolomedes plantarius. NCBI lineage: Eukaryota > Metazoa > Arthropoda > Arachnida > Araneae > Dolomedidae > Dolomedes > Dolomedes plantarius. Next base: position 77,210,678 of record OU015498.1, read on the forward strand.
AAGATCGCCACTATATCGCCAACAAAATCAAATTTTATTAAGAATCTCTCTGTATTCTAACTGAGAACTTGCAGAATGTCCGGAGGACATAACTATTTGTGACGAAAGTCTGTCAGGATACAGTAGCATCACCTAACCATTAGGTATCTTACGAAATGGTATAGGAAATGGTGATCTAGGAAATGATCAATCTCGATGAAATTAGGAACTCTTATATTAAAAAAACTCACTAATTAAAAAATATATATAAATTTAAAAAAAATGAGTGGTCAACATCGAATGCAGACGGTGCTCCTTTTTAAATTAACCGGGTTGACAACGCCTTGCAAACACCAGACCACCAAGAGAAATTGTTGCACAGACAATATTTATACTGAGCTTTGTGTACTGTAAAAAATTTGTAGTAGCAAAATTATTTTTTTTAAAAGATGTATTCTAATTGGGAAGTTGCGGACGTTCGGATAATATCACAGTTTTTGTCGAACGACTGCCAGAATCAGGAATGAAAGTCGCATCACCTAACAGCGAGGTATATTACCAAATGATGTATGTCGATCGAAGTCTCGTGTTATGAATCCGTTTCGCATTAGTCTCATTCTTTCCAGTGTCTTAGCCAAAACCACTTTTGCGAAAGGGGATGTCCAAGGTTGCTTTTATATGTGACACAATCGTTTGGGTGATAAAACTGATCAATTTCTCTCTTGAGTATAATTCCTGAGTTGTTTCACCTGTTTGTGAATGAATTATAATTAGTAAATAACGGATTCGAAGGCTTTAGTTTCCTACTATGTCCTCCATATTGCTGTCTTTATGCTGGTATGTGACGCGTTCTGTATATTTATAAACTGTGAAAGTTAAAATAATTGAATTAAATATATGACAATTTAGAAAAGTGGACAACATCGCCTGCAGAAGGAACTAAATATTAGTCAAGAATTTATGAGTTTTAACACGCCTCGCAGAATCCAAACCAACAAAACTTGTAATGGTTCAGCAATTATTTATTGACATTGACACTGACTTGGTACTTTAACGAGGCACCGGAGAGCAGAGCTCCATATCCTCGGTATGGATAATTTTTTTTGTAGCTATATTTCCGTTATCAAGATACAAATAAAAGTGTTGATTGAATTTTTTTTTTAAAGGAAGAAAAATAAAGGGGAAAAAATAAAATATATATATATATATATATATTTTTTGTCTCCGCATTGAAGGGGTCAAAGAGTCCACCACCATTGATGGGGGTGGAGTCAATGGCTGTCTGTAAGCTGGATTTCAATTAGCAAATTGAGAGAGAGAGAGAGAGAGAGAGAGGGAAGAAAAGTGAATGGATAGAGAGATAAGGTTCAGAATCCGCGAGTTCTATAACAACGAAAAAGAGTAAATCCAAAAGAATTTACTCACAGACACAAATATATTAGCTAGAAGGAAGTTTAAGGAAGTAAATAGATTTTTATTATATTTTATAAAATTTTAAAATGTTTTCTGCCTTGGCAAAGCCAAGTATAGCTTTTTGTATTTTTTTATTTTCATTTAAATGACGAGAACAAACAAAAATTAAGACGAAAGACTCAGGATGGCACGAGGCCTTTGCCTTTTAGCACCGCAGTTTTGCTCATCATTTTATTATGAGAGCACCTTATAAGCATAACCCCTTATGAAGGGACGATATAAACAGAGGTATTTAGTGGCGTTTCGTCGGAAATTCGGTCCATAGGACCATAGGACCGTAGGAACAATTGGCTAATTGTGTTGTCTAGGCCAACGCCTTCAAACACAGATATTTCAGAGGAATGTCAGCGGAGAGTGGAAGTACCACTGAAATGAATATTGAAAGTTCGAAGAATAGCATCATCAGTTCAGAAAAATGCAACACAAAAAGTGAAGCAGAGAGTCTTTTGGTCAGACTTGGTGGGTGAAAAGAAGAGTTCTCTTTGTTTGTCTCCAGGATCCTCGAGTTGATTCGTTGATGGGGGTGGAGTCAATGGCTGTCTGTAAGCTGGATTTCAATTAGCAAGTTGAAAAAGAGAAAGAGAAAAAGTGAATTGATAGAGAGATAAGGTTCAGAATCCGTGAGTTCTATAACAACGAAAAAGAGTAAATCCAAAAGGATTTGCTCAGAGACACAGATATATTAGCTAGAAGGAAGTTTAAGGATAGTAAATAGATTTTTATTATTTTTATAAAATTTTAAAATGTTTTCTGCCTTGGCAAAGCCAAGTATAGCTTTTTTTATTTTTTTATTTTTATTTAAATGACGAGAACAAACAAAAATTAAGACGAAAGTCTCAGGATGGCACGAGGCCTTTTCCTGTTAGTGGGGTCAGCGTGATCATAATTTGTAAGATTAATTAAGAGTTCACTGTCAATAGAATTGTGAAAGTTAATAGATTGGTTTTTAAGATAATTTCGAATAGTAGGGATTCCTAATTCCCTATAAAAACAAGTATTTCTGAAATACCAAATTCGGTCCAAGCAACCTCTGTAAAATATATGGGGTTGAATTGGGGGCGGGGCCGTGGGGTTGATCACGTGATCACAGGACCGCAGTGACCATTGCCCCGCTCTCGGACACTTTGTAGTGTCACCCTAGTATTCTCCCCTTTGTCTTTGAGTCTTGTGTGGGATACGCGAATGTCGCGTAGAAAAATAATCTCTTCGTGTTGAGATTTGTAAGCACATCCTGGTTTAAATTTATGTACCGCCGTAACACGTTCACGGTAATTTAATTATTTGTACATATCTTGTTGTAGGCATGGTAGTTTAGGTCTATTTAATTAAAACTCTTTCGGGTTACCAAGAGTTTGTCTTCGTATTGTACGTCAAAAAAATTCCTAAGTGTAGTATTATACAACCACCTTTTTTATGGTGCCGAAACCCGAAAAAGAGAGACTTTTAGATCGTATTGTTTGAAAGATTTACGACTTGGATTGCTTTAAGTGAATCATTTAGATTTCTACATTCATCACCGGACGCCATGTAATGATTTTAATGTATTAGCATGAACATTGCGATTTCGGAAATTCAAAATTTAATCAGTCGATAAATTTCAAACAAAACGTACTAGTATCAGAGCTGGAATAACAAAGCTAATATCAAGAATAGACGCATTGTTGTTGACGTCAATCGAAAATATGGAAATTTCCGATGATCTACTGGAAAATAAAGATCAGTTAGAGCAGAAAGAAATTATATTACAAAAACTTGATTCCGAAATCTAAAGCCACATAAATGATCCTTCCGAATTTGATAAGGAAATAAAATGCAGTGAAGAGTATCCAGAGAAAATTGTATTTGTTAAATTTAAGATAAAAAATCGTGCACAGAAATATAAAACTCAAGCTACAAATAGTCCAAATATGACAGAAGACAGATCTGTCTCTACCTTGAAATTGTCGCGTCTTGAAGTTTCAAAATTTAGTGATGATGCTAGTTTATATCAAGAGTTTTTTAATGGCTTCACCAATGCTATTGACTCGATCGGATCATTGACAAAAATTTAGAAGTTTGCATGTCTAAAAGCGCTTCTAATTGGAGAAGCACAGAACGTGGTAGCGGGATTTACCTTGATAGAAGAGACTTACGATTCTTGTCTTGAGCTTTTAAAGGATCGTTATAGAAAAACTGAAACTGTAATAACCTGTCACATTAATTAATTACTGAATTTAGAATCTATTAATCATTCATTGAATATTAAGTTACTAAGAAAATTGTATAATGCTTGTGAAATCAATATTCGGAATCTGAGTTCGTTGGGTGTTACGTCAGGATCTTATGGTCACCTGTTAATACCGATTTTGTTGAAATTACTTCCACAAGATTTGGTGCTCGAGTTTTATCAGAAAAAATACCTTGAAAAGAGTATTGATGTAACGGAGCTTATTAACTTTATTAAAACGGAAACTGAATGTCGTGAAGCTACCTTTCTAACATTCCCTGAGCGTAAAGAAATTTGAAAATATCAATCGCGTGCCCAATAATTATCATTGTAATTCCCATTTTATGCCTGAGAACATTCCATCGGATGCAGCGATTAATGCTTCAACTTCAAACTACACAGGGAAATTCCTGAAGCTCAATCTGTCGTCTCGTCGATGTCCCATATTAAAAATCCTGATGAACCAAAAAGGAATGTTTTGCCAATATGAACGGTTTCCACTTGTTCTGGAAACAAAAGTAAAAATGCAAGAATTTTGTGTGACTCTGGTTCGGAACGGATCTTTGTAAAAAGAGATTTAGCAAGAGCTCTTCATTTGAAAACGCTCAGGAAGTAAAAGATATTAATTTATTCCTTTGGAATAGCTTGCCTAAAGAAAAGGAGTTCGAAGCAGTTTGTTTAACATTAAAAAGCCTACATGACCCCCTCAATATCATAAAATTCGAGGCTTTAATAATTCATGAAATTGCCGGTGCTATGATAAATAGGAATTGCCGATCAGAGATCCAGGAAATAATAAGTAAAAATGCTTATGTGCTTGCTGACAACGGATGTGTACTCGTAGATGAAGTAGCAATTTCTTTATATATGATGTATTGTGACAGGTCTATTTATGAGAAATTCCTAAATAGATGACAAAGAGTGACAAATGGTCGATTTATATAAAACACGATATTCCGCTATACCGTTCACGGTCAAAGTGCTATGAGCAATAGGGAAGGAAATGTTTTTTGCAATTTTGTTGCATTCGAAACGAACATTCAAAAAGATTTGCAGGCTTTTTTATGCTTAATCTCACTTGGTATCAGAGAAAGGGTAAACATTGGCCATCTTGAAAGTTCAAAGTTCAAGCGTCTATGGATAAGTGTAGATGTCGTTGGATAGATAGTGGGTCAGAGGGGCTTGGTGTAGCGCTGCTGATGGCAAGAAACGTCGGTAGAAATTTAGCATTGCCAGAAAACGTCCGAGTTCTGCTACAATTTTTGGCTGAGAGAAAGAAGTGATGGCTTCCACGTTCTCTGGAAGTGGACGGACGCCGTCTGATGTGATAAGGCATCCAAGGAACTTCAACTCCTTCATCCCGAAGACGCATTTTGAGGGATTCAGAGTAAGGCCGAAATGTTGAAATCTGGAGAACACCTCCTTCAGGTGGGTTATATGCTCTGCTTCGTCGGCCGAACATATCAGGATGTCGTCCAGGTAGGCGATGCTGAAATCGAGGTCTTGGAGAATGCTATTCATGCATCGCTGGAAAGTCTGCCCGGCATTTCTCAGACCGAATGACATGTAAACAAATTCCCAAAGGCCAAAGGGCTTAGTCACGGCTGTCTTCGGCACGTCTTCCGGAAAGACAGGAATCTGGTTGTAAGCACGGGTAAGGTCGAGGGTTGAGAAAATTCTCTTTCCAGCCAGCATCTGCGTGCAATCCTGAATATGTGGGGCCGGATACCGATCTGGCACTGTCGAAGCGTTCAGACGTCGATAATCGCCACAGGGTCTCCAATCACCAGACATTTTTAGGACCATATGGAGAGGACTCGCCCATGGACTTTTTGAGGGGCCAACGATGCCCTGCTGCAACATAAACTGGAATTATTCTTTCGCAGATTTAAGAAGCGACGGACTTAGACGTCTCGGCTTGGAGAACACTGGAGGGCCGGTTGTTTGAATATGATGATAAATCTCAACTTTAGATTTGGCTTTAGTCAAGCTCGATATGCCTATGAGCTCAGGAAAGTCTGACAAAAGTTTGGGATAAACGGAAGTCGGTGTGAGCAATAAAATACTTTCGGTGGGCTTGAAATGTTCGTCGCAAGATCGAGGAGTCTGCGACGTTGGTCGTCTACCAAAAGGTTGAAGTGATTTAGGAAATCTACACCGATAATAGCAGTGGAAACATCAGCAACAATGAATGGCCAAGCAAAGGGTCTTCGAAGACCTAAGTTTAACGTGAGAAGCTTCGTGCCATACGTCGCTATCGAAGAGTTTTTGGCTGCGTATAAGGTGAGTTTTCCTGTTTCAGACTTAAGATTTTTAGGACGGGGAATGAAGGAAACATCGGCGCCCGTATCAATGAGGAATCTCATATTGTTCTTATTGATGGCCACATAAATACGAAAATTGCTGCGGTCGGCCTTGGTGGCCACCTGGGACCGCACAGCTAGTTTCCCTGAGTTTTGTAGTTGCATGGCTGTCTGCACTTAAGGGCTTCGTCACTAAATTTCGGGTGGTAGAAACAGATTTGGGATTTATTTTGCTGCCTATGGCGAGAAGTGCTACGAGAGCGAGAACGCCAGTGTCTGCCATAAGGAAGCTTGTGTTCATGTGATTTTTCTGTAGACAGACGGGCAATCTGTTGAGATAAGGCGTCAATCAGTTGCTGTAGAGCTAAGTTAACATTCGTTTCTTGTTTTACAGCCTGCACTTGGAAAGTGGGTAAGGACAGCTCATGAATTGTATCGGCCATCTTTGCCAAATTAGGTAGTGGCTCCGAGTTGAGGGCCAGAATCGCCTGCGTTTGGCTGGGCAATTGACTAAGCCAAAGAGCTTTTAGGGCCGTGTCGCCGAAGTTGGAATCTGCTAAGTCTTGCATCTTAACGAGTAACTGTGATGGTCGCAAATCACCTATCTGAGTGTCTTGCAACAAATGGTTAAGACGAGCGGTTTCAGATTCGGCAAAATGTGAAATCAGTCTCTGTTTGAATGTGTCGTATTTGTTTTCAGCCGGGGATGTCGGATAAGATCCCGGAACGATTGCAGGATACTCGTTTCAATTGCCGAAATAGCTGTATAGATTTTGGTTTCATCGTTAGTGACCGCCCCTAGACTAAATTGAACTTCAAGTTGAAGAAACCAGGTTTCATGGTCTTTCTGCCACAATGGGACAGGTTTAACCGCGACGCATGCCATTTCGGGGAAGTAGCCATATTTTCAGGTAGTGCCATGCCAGATGTGAACAATACAAGATAGTATATTCAAAATAAAATGAAAATAGAATCGAAAATGGCTATACATAATACTGTAAAAATATGAGCAAAATATGATACTAAAATGAAATATCAGGAAAATACATAAATGATACACAATATTTAAATAATTATGAAAAATGACACTTTGCAACAGTAATGGCGATGCGGCTAGTATTTAGAAGTAAACGGCATGTTTAAAAAATTGTTATTTAAAGTCAAATTTTCAGTTTGTTGCGAGTTTGAAAGTTTTTTGGCAGAACAACATTCTTTGGTGATCGAAATAAATGGAAAGAGCTTACCATGAGGAGCGATGAGAAGACGTGAACATAGTGTATATCCAAATAGTTACCGAGAATCGATGAAACGCACAACACAATAAAACCGAAAATGAACAATTTCTTCGTGCCACGAAGCACCACAAGCGAGACGTCGTGCTATGTAGCACCACTAGCGAAACTTCGTGCAATTTATAATATAGCACCCCAAGCGAGATTTTGAGCTAGTTAGCAACGCACACACAATCTTCGGCTTCGTCGTTGTCACGCGCTATGGAGAAAATCACTCGTCGTCGGAAAGCAAAGGAACACGTGGTCGAGAACTTTTAGAAATTCGGCATGGAAAAAATATTTCATCGAAATAAGCCTTTATAATGCACAAGACATCTGCATACGTTGCTTCTGCACATCCAAATTAGAATACACGCTGGCCGCTGCGACGATGTAAGTAGATTCCTGTTCGCACGTGGGACGGAACATTAAGATGCCGGAAAAAACAAAGTTCTTCACACAGATCACCATTATGGTGAAGTGGAGATGTCGTTGGATAGATTACACAAAGTTATAATTAACAAAAAGCTTTAATCATAACAAAATCGTAATGCCGTTGATATTACCCTTCAACATATAAAAAGTCGGTTTACAGGCACCGTAGCGTCTTATTAATTTTACAGAATGTTCGCTCGGAACTACAAGTGCGTCAAGTACGAGAGTTGTACAAAGAGTGTACTAGTCGAGTGTCTTACTAGACTGTAGTTCGAAGTTCGGGTCATGGCATTACCTCAACTGCGCATGCTCGCGCGGGCTGCTGTGATTGGCTGAACAGCCGATGCCACAAGTCCAACGAAACTATTTATAAGCAATTAGATAAAGAAAAAAGAGCGGAAGGTGAAATTATCCTTCATTCTGTTGTAAAGGGAACTGTGTTTAATGAGAAACCCATTCTTGAAATAAATGACTTAAGTGGTCTCTATCTGTTAGATCATATCACGGCATGGATGCAACGCTTTGTGTACAATAGTAAGACTGCAAAGAAAAATTAAAGGACAGGCAGTTCGTGAAATCTTGTTTGGAAAAGTGCTTCAAATGCAAACGGTTCAACTATCGTCCAGTAGTTTGTGAAATAAGCTCCCGTGCCTGCGGACAGAATTGAGCAAGCTCCCTCTTTCTCATTAATAGGACTCGATCTGGGAGGTCTTTTGTACATGAAAAATAGTCGTCACAAGTGTTAAATCTTGCTTTTCGCGTGTGCTGTTAACCGAGCAATACACGTAGAACTTGTACGTGATATGACGATGGAAACATTTCTTCTTGCTTTCCGTCTTTCCATTGCCCCTCGGGTGTTATGTTCCACAATCTATAGTGATAATGCCAGATCCTTCGAGCGAGCTGAACTTGTATTGCAAACTTTATGAAAAGCGATAAATCAACGAAAGGTCAAATGGAAAGATAAGATCATGTGAAATTAAAATGATATGGTTACCATTCAGTGACCTGTACAATTGCTGTATAACTGAGAACTACAAGATTGACTTCATAGTATATCCTTTTGAATATTTGTATTATTGGGATAATTTTAACATTTTAGTTGCAAGTTTGAAACTTTTATTCATCATTTTTTTTATTTTCTTGATTTATTCCTTATTTAACACTTTAATTTATTTTGCATAATATCTTAATTGAATTGATTGCTATTTGCTGTGACTGTTTTGCTATTTCATGTGTTTGTTTAGTGTATTTTAATATTTATACATAGACATAGACATGGTACATTAATGGCACACTAGATAGCAGGGCTCCATATCCTCGAAATGGATAATTTTTTGCAGCTATATTTCCGTTCTCAGGATTAAAAGAAATGTGTTCAGTTTAGAGTTAAAAAATAATCGTAATAATAATAATAATAAATAAATGAAATAAATAATAAAAATAAATAAATTATAATAACCTTTGTAGATATTGAAAAATTTCTGATAGCTAAAAATTTTGTTAATAACAAGCTCTGCATTCTAATTGAGAACTTGCAGGTAGTTAAGATAATATAACTATTTGTGACGAAAGTTTATCAAGATTAGGATTCTAAGTCGCATATCCTAACCAAGAGGTATATTATCAAATGATAGGTATCGATGAAATAAGGAACCCTCATATTATGTTTTATAACATTTCGTTTTGTAACATTTTCTCCTTTTCCAGCGTATGACCGAAAAAGTATACTTTCGGGAAGGGGGAGGAGCCCACAGTTCTGTATGTCGGAAATACAATCAAGATAAAATTTGAAAAATCTGAATTTAGGGGGAAAGACCCAACTCTGCCCCTGTCAGTGCCCTTTTTCATTCTGAGGCCAACGATGAAGGTTTGAGCATGGTTTTAATTATTTAATAATTTGTCTTTTTATATTGAATTTATTTCTACAATGAATATTCATCGAATTCTCCCTACAGTATCGCAGTTTCAGACAGATGAGTCCCATTATAATGATTGTTTGGAAAGTCTTGCACTATAACTTAAGTACTTCAGGTTGAAACCGGCTTTTAATTGGTAATGCTGTTTATTAACATAGCAAACAATTCCAAATCTCAGTTTTTCTGTGATGTTTAATTTCTGAGTTATTTCTGCTGAATAAATTATTATTATTACTCAGAGGAATCCAATGGAGTGGTTTACTAGACTGCTGGCTATTAAAATTTGAAACACCACGAAGGAAAGCAAATATTAAAACTTTACATATTGTACGTAGAAAGAAAGCATGATTAAATTTGTAAGCAATTTGGCGGTATACAGGGTCCGAAATTAGAACATACAGCTGCCGCCTTTGGTAGCTTTAACGGCTCTAACCCGATTAGGCATCGAGTCGAACTAGGCTTGGATGACAGATACGGGCAAGTCATACCATGCTGCTTCAAGTCTATGCCACACTTCATCAATCGTAGGGGCTGGAGAGCGGTGGCTGCCCAGTCTCTCAGGAACCCATGACCAGATGTTTTCAAAGGGTGAGAGATATGGAGAACACGCTGGTCAGGGCAACAGTCGAACACCCTCTGTGTCGAGGTAGGTTAGGACACGACGGGTAACATGCGGTCTTGCGTTATCTTGTTGTAAGATGACGTCTCCGAGGCGTCCAAGATAGGGTACAGCCACCGGCCTAAGTTCTGGGAAATGTAACATTGGCTGTTCAGATTTCTGACGACGCGAACAAGAAGTGTCAGTGTCGTGTACCCAATGGCTACCCATACCATCACACCAGGTTCAGGGCCCGTACGACGAAATCGAATGCAAACAGGCCAAGTGCGTTCTCCTCGATGCTTTCAGACACGGATACGTCCAACATAATGCTAAACGCAGAAGCGGGATTCATATGAAAAGACAACGTGGTACCACTCCAGTTTTGTCGTTGGGCACACCACTGTCTCTGTATGCTGCAGTGTCAAGGGAAGCCGCAATAATGTCAAAGGGTCACCGTGAAGACAGTCCGAATTGCTCCAGTCATCATCGCACTGTCCGTGCAGATATTTGTCGTGTTGCAAACCAGCCCATTTCCTAACTCAAGGTCCGTGATGTGGCTGTACGATTTTGCAAGGCCGACCTGACAACATGCATGTCCTCTCGGCCTTTAGTGGCTGGGGGCCGTTGACCATGCTGAACCCATCGATTCCATAGTCGCATGACAGACGTTGGATTCCGACCAGTGCGAGTGGCAATATCGCGGAACGATAAATCACACTCTCGATAGGCCACGATGCTGTCGCTATCGAATTTCGACACGTGATGGTACCCGTTTATCCTTCTTATAGAAGGCATAACACGTTCTTCTAACAAACAAACAACATTCAAATACGATTTCCGAATGAGAAACCTGCTGCGTAACTATCCCTTTATACAGAGTTTGAGATGCCGTTTCAATATCAGTAGTAAAATATTAAATAATGGGAAATTATGAAGAATAAAGTTGATATTATTAATAGTGCTATAATTTTAAAAATGTATTTATAATACATCATAATAAATAACGAGTTTTATTCGGTAAAATTGTATACTGCTTAAATGAATGAAGAACGTTATTAAACGAATTTCAACTACTAAGAACATTTTTATGGGGTTAAAAGCAAGAGAGCATCTGCCACAAGACACTGCAACGATGCATAACAACGAAATATAACAACATGATCAGATAAATGCCAGGTTTATTCTCATAAAAACCTGAGTATCTGAGGTTACTCAGGTACGAGTTCTTGTCCTAACATCTCCGAAGTCCGTCCACTATCTATAAGTATCATAACACTTATTAAAAAAAATCAAGAAGCATAAATAAAGGCATACATTTTATTGAGAAATTTAATGTTCACAGTTAATAATAAACATAACGCATATCAATCACGCATGAAGCAGCTTTATCAAGCTCATACTAGTAAACTACTATTTTCGATTCCTGTACTTATTAATAATCAAAGTCTAGTAATATACCAATAAACAACACAATCAGTTAAAATCCGGTTTCTGTCAGGATACTCAGGTTGTAATCCATGTTATATCACCTAATCATAACCTCTACTAATTCCATCCACTATGTATAAAAACCATAATACTTTAAAAATAAGTCTGGACTACCATACATTATTAAAATGTCTGTGCGATTTCTGATTTTATTTTTAAAACTGTTATGTTATATATACACTGTCAGCGCAGTTCGAAAATGTTGTGGTGATGTCCCTGATCTAAATTGTATCAAAATAATCGCGGAGAAAAATTCAAATATTGAAATATAACGCAAAATGTATACCGAAGTCATAGTAGTAAACTACTACCTTCGATTCCTGTACTTCTTAATAATAATTTATTCATAAACAGTAGCATGAACTTAGAAATTATACAGTACAGAAAAATTGAAATCCATGAATTCTTCGAATGTTTATTTATTTATTATTATTATTTTAATTATTATTATTGTAACTTTCAAGTCAACACTTTGATTCTCATTCTTTTAATCCTGAGAACGGAAATATAGCCGGAAAAAATTATCCATACCGAGGATATGGAGCCCTGCTCCCTGGTGCCTCGTTAATGTACCATGTCTATGTCTATGTCTATACCGATATAACTCCAAAAGATCTCTGTATTGCAGAAATACATGGTCTGTAGTGGAGAAAATGTTTCGCATAGCATGCTGACAGTTTTCGCAGAGCACCTATCACAACGAACTGACTGGTTTGCAAAGTACTTCGCAGAAGACCAAACCGAGAACTTTGCATCGATCCCAGATCCATTCCATGTTGAAGCTCCAAAAGAATTCACTTCACAAGAGGAAGGAAATCTAATTAAGCTATCGAGTGACAAAAGCCTGAAAGCAAAATTCGCTTGTTTGGGTTTGACGGAGTTTTGGATATCTATAAAAAATTAGTATTCCATTCTAAGTGCAAAAGCTATAAGGGTTCTCATTCCCTTTGCACTTCATATCTGAGCGAAGTTGGGTTTTCAGCAATTGCTGTTATAAAGAGCAAATATCGATCGAAAATTAATATTAAAAATGAAATGAGAGTAGCTGTATGAAGCTTTATTCCGCGATTCGAACAATTGTGCAGTGAGCAGCAGACTCACCCGTCACACTAAAAACTAAACACACATATACCAAGAGCATTGGAAGGAAATTTTATTATTAATTTTATTAATAGGTTTTCCTATTAATTACAATTAAAGTACTTGCGGGATTTTTAAACACGTAGGATTTTTAAAAGGGACGTGGGATTTTTAAAAGTCGAATTAATTTATTAATGTTCTTACGACTTATTTCTCTAATTTCTTCTTCACAGTCATACAAATATGAAATATATATATATATTATGCATAATGTATATAATAATAGTATACCACATATAGATATTGTATGAAGAGGGTAGCGTGAAAAAATTCTAATTCTCTTAAGGGTGCCATGACTTGGATAAGTTTGGGAACCCCTGAGTTAGATGATTGAGATACTCAGGTACTATCCAGTGTAAAATCTCATTCTATTATCCACAAACAGAACTACGGGCACCTCCCCATTACCGAAAGATTTTTTGACTCGGATACTGGAAAGAAAGAAAATATTACGAATCAGACTCATAAAACGAGACTTTCTAATTTCATCGAGATAGAATATTTGGCAATATATATCCTGGTCAGGAGATTTGACTTAGATTTCTTATCATCGCAGTTGCTCCTTAAAATAGCTATTCAATCCTATTTTCCTGCTAGTTCTTACTTACAATACACACAGCTTTTTAACAAGAAAATTTTTGCTATCACAAACTTCACTCTGACATAAAAATATGGCATAAATATTAGTTGTTTCTGTGGATTCTTCGGTGGTCTGGTGTCTGCAAGGCGTGTTGAGGATTCGTAAATAAATAATGATTACCGTCTGCAGCCGATGTTGACCACTTTCTCTTCCCTTTTTTAAATTTTCATGCTACATTTCGGGAGTAAACTATTAGTTTACGTACAGATATCCAAACGATTTGTTAACTGCTGGCACCATCATTAATAACGGCCGTTTTATGCCTGCATGTTCAATATTATGTACCTTTACAAATTAACATGAGTGATAACGATTAATTGAATGATTGTCTTCCGATTAATTTTAAAATGACCAATGTTGTAGACAGAATTCGGTCATTCTAGGAAGAAAATTAAATAAATTTATAGATGTCCTTAAGAATATCTTAATATCACACTTATGCAATGTCTCGCTCAATACATTTTGTGGTCACTATTCCCTAAATTTGGGTCTTTCATATTTTATCACAATAGTACCAGACAATGACTCTACTATAAATACCCTCCACACTCATTCAGTGGCGTAGCGAGGAGAGGGCAAGGGGATCTATCATGCCCTCGGCGTCACTCACAGATGGGCGTCAAATAGTCCTTTTAACTAATTCTATATATTATATTACTATGTGTTTTATATGTATTCTATATATTATATTACTATATGTTTTATATGTATTCTATATATTATATTACTGTATGTTATGGGGCGCCAAAAAGGTATCTTTCCCCGGGCGCCAGTTATGCTCGCTACGTCACTCATTCATTGTTATAACATAACCCCTTGTAAGTACTTTTCTTATAAAATTTGGAGCATTTTTATTAAAAAAATTCCGCTGCAAACAGCTTCTGCATATTTATAATCATTATATATATATATATATATATATATATATATATATATATATATATATATATATATATATATATATATATATATATATATATATATATATATATATATATATATATATATATATATATATATATATATATATATATATTTATATATATATATATATATATATATATATATATATATATTTACTGTGCCGAAGGAAGTATACGTAGTCTACATTTATATCAATCAATTACAGTTTATAAATGCACATATACAATGTTTTAGAATTTATAAATAAGCATAATGCGTATCATGTCAGCATAAAGACAACATAACCGAGGACATAGTAGGAAACTTCTGCCTTAGAATCCATTATTTATTAATTATAATTCATTGACAAGGAGGAGAAATAACTCAGAAATTATACACAAATGAGAAATAAACTGTAGGTAATTGCAGTCCGAAAATACAAAAACGTCAGTTATGAAGATTTTAATAAATATATGTTGACAAAAAAATCATCGTAAAGGAAATAAAATATTAAATGAATGAAACTAAGTGAAAACCTTTGACATTGGACTCAATAGGAAAGATCAGCGACGTATGCCAAAACGTGGCATACACTCTAAATTTGAACCTTTTATATTTTATCGCGATTTTAATTCCTTAAAATGTGACTGTGGACCTCTCCTTTCGCAAAAGTTGTTTTGCCTTACACACTGGAAAGAAAGAAATTATTACGAATCAGATTCATACCATGAGAGTTCCTAATTTCATCAACATAGACTATCTGATAATATATCTCCAAATGATGCGAATTTCATTCATGATCCTGGTAGACTTTCACTACGAATAGTTATATCATCCGAAATCTCTGCAACTTCTTAAATAGAATTCAGATTTAAAAAAAAATTTAGCTACCACAAAAATTTAAATGTATATAACTCTTAGTATAAATAATTATTGTATGGCATCTTCTTTTGGTGGTCTGGTGTTTGCGAGGTGTTGTGAGCCCAAAAACGGAATTTAGGGTGTCCGTCCGCAATCGATGTTGACCACTACTTTTATTAATTTTTTTAAAAAATTGTATATTATATCTATTCTTTAGGAGAAAACTTGTTGTTTACATACAGATTTCTGAGAGATTAGATGACTGACACCACTGATTCACACTATATTAATAAAGAGAGCAATTAGTTAAATATGCCAGTTTCAATTTTAAGATAGTGAGTTACTAAGACCCTTTTTTCCCTTTTTGTACGCTTCAT
The DNA here is from genome assembly GCA_907164885.2 of Dolomedes plantarius. Taxonomy (NCBI): domain Eukaryota; kingdom Metazoa; phylum Arthropoda; class Arachnida; order Araneae; family Dolomedidae; genus Dolomedes; species Dolomedes plantarius. The sequence goes on from OU015498.1 coordinate 77,226,274, forward strand.
ATGGAGAAAAAATTGGTGTCATGAAAAAAAATTGGTGTCAAGTGGTGTCATGAAAAGGGTATGTTCGGGAAGAGCAGGATATTTTTCTTAATGTTCGTACAACTTAAAAAAGTTTTATATCCAATAAAAATTTTTGAATAAAATTTTATTTAAGTTGCCTACCTGCTTACAAGTCTATACATTCCCTTTGTAAGCGTGTAGGCAATTTTTTGATATAAATTGTGAATGGAGTAGGGAATGTACTGAATTTCGGTTGGTGTTTTCGTCTATCTTAAAATATATTATCTAAGCCCTGTGACAAAGTAGCAATGAATGCTGCTCATTTTTTATTGTTTTAATGGTGCTGTGTTTAGACAGTGTTTGAGAGTGAATTAAATTATTGTTCTTAATCTGAGATTGCCACAATTTCAGTTTCATTTTGAATGTCGTCACTGTTTGAAATATATCATTTCTTAATCGATTTTCTCTATGGAGACCAATGTTTGGTTAGTTTAATTCAGCAGATAAATCCACTAAAAATGCTAAATCAGGAAATCCGTCATGGTCGTCAAAAACTGATTTAGATATTCCTTTTCAATCCCTAAAACACTTTATTTTATCTCTCAAATCGTTCATACGTTTAATCATTTTGCTATTTCTCAATCATCTTACTGCAGTAATGTACTCATTGTCCCCATAGTTGCTCTTTAAAGTATTCGGAAACGGTCGATATTGGCAGTCGATTAATTCTTTCGATCTCAAACACTTTGTTGTTTCAATGACAACGTTCATAATATTGTCCATGTTTAAAGCCGTTGCACAGAATTTTTCTTGATGTATGATGCAATGATACGTCGTGAAACGCAAATTACCGATATATCTTCAATACCTCTAGGGATTACTTAGTGTGATCAACATGTCTTACTAAATCAGATTATTTTGGGGTTGAACACACTTGTACTAAAGTATCTTCTTTAATGTGATGTCTCTGAGGTATGTTGTGTTATCAAATTATGTTTAATATTTCCGTCTGCAGATGTTAATGACGTATTTTCTTTCTTTTGTTCTTTTTTTCGCTGTCCTTTTTTAAGGTATCTACTCTGCTCGAATAAACTATTAATATAGTTAACTGCTGAAACCATATTCTGTGATTCTGTTTTATGCTTGCATGATGCAAATTATATATGATGCGCGTCTCTATGCTGCCAAGGGAAGCCGCAATAATGGTCACCGTGCAAACAGTTCGTGCAGCTCCAGACGTCATCACACTGTCCCTGCGGATACTTCTCGTGCTGCACACAAGACCATTTCCTGACTCAAGGTCCGTGATGTGGCTGTATGATCCTGCAAGGCCGACCTGACAACATGTCTGTCTTCTTGGGCGTTAGTGTCTGGAGGCTGTTGGGATCCTGCAATGCGTTCAGTATAACCCTCCTGAATTCATCGATTCCAAATTCTTAAGACAGTCGTTGAATTCCTACTAATGCGAGTAGCAATATCGCGGAACGATAAACCATACTCTCCATAGGCCACGATCCTGCAGCTATCGAATTCCGACAATGCTGGTAACCATTTCTCCTTCTTATAGAAGGAATAACACGATCTTCTAACAAACAACAACATTTAAATGCGATTTACTAATGAGAAACACGCTTTGTAAGTATTTTTTTATACAGAGTTTGAGATGCCGTTTCAATATCAGTCGAAAAATATTAAATATTGGAAAGTTAATAACAATAAAGCTGGTATTATTAACAGTGTTATAATTTTAAAAATTTAATCATGATACATAATAATAAATAACGAGTTTTATTCGGTAAAATTGTATACTGTATAAATGAATGAAGAACTTTATTAAACGAATTTAAACTACTAAGAGCATTTTTATAGGATTAAAAGCAAGATGGTCTCCGCCACAACACACTGCAACGATGCTTTGAAATATAAGAACACGATCAGTTAAATGCCAGTGTGGTAGTATTACTTTGGGTGGGTCGTGATTGGGTATAGTGGTAGGCAATGATACCATTACTCAGAATTCTAAACAATACATTAATTTATTAACACAATACAAATATTAGTACACATTCAATTATGTTATTATTAATTATGAACCTAAAGAAATACTCATTATATCAAGGTATTATTTGAATGCACTATTTCATTTATTTAAATTAATTTCATTTCAGTACGCAATATATATATTATTCCTTAACTTCCGCCTATAATATAAGACTCGGGTATTTAACGACGTTTGGCAATAGTTAATAAAAGGTTACCTCCATTTTTGCAGACTGCAGAAGGGGACTTTGGATGGCATATTCATGTGCATCCATTGGGATATCTTTCTTCAGGATTCATTTTCGTTGGTGAACACGGTTGTCGGACTCGCTCCCTGTCGTGGGAATAGGCAGACTTTAATGGCCGGATCGGTTCTCCATCTTTTGCTTGTGGGGGTCAGGCACTCTGTCTTGGTTCCGTGTCTCAACTACTATCATCTCATCGGTAGCTTGCAGGGGTCAGGCAATCTATCTCGGCTCCGATGCTCCTCTATGTTCCTCTCATCGCTAGCTTGCGGGGGTCAGGCAATCTTTCTCGGCTCCACTATTCGTCTAATCTCCTCTCATCGTTGGGTTGCCGGCTTACAGCGATGCGCTAAGTCGGGGCGCAATCTCCCATATATTCTCTTTTGCCTTCTCGCTCACGAGGCTACAACTCTCTATTTTGGTGCTAAGTCTGAGAGTCAAAATCAATATATGATTATTTTATATTCTCACTCTCTCTATTTTTTTTATCTCCTCAACGCCCCGCCTTTTACATTTTCATTCGTCTCTCATGTTCAACCTTTTTTTTTACTTCCACTTTGATTCGTTAACTTTTTCATCCCCTATTCATTTTTTTAACCAATTAGAGTGAGGGGCGTTTTATATTCGAACAATCTCGCCTTCGACTCATTCCTGTTTTTCTAGGAATCGTGTTTTCCCAGAACATCTCCTATGTGTGGGGTCTTCTTCTCTTTGTCCACAATTCCCATTTCATCTCGATGTCTCCTCTATCTATATCCCTCGTTGTTTCGACTCTTAATTGTTGCTTTTCAATTTCTTCTTCTTCATCCGGTCCTTTGTCTGATCAAGTGCCATTTCAATTTTCTCATAGCACTGCCGACTGACCGGTTTAATTGGGTTGTCTGCCCTTTTTGAACTCCTAACATATCGTATGCCCACGACATTCTTCTCGTTTCGTCTGGCGTCATTTTACTATTCCATTTTCCGTCCCGTTTGTTAATTGGTTTTTCTGCACCTTTTCTATTTTCTTTTTTTTTTATATGTCGTACTCCACGACAGCCAGATTCAATCTCATAAAAATCTGAGTATCTGAGGTTTCTCATGTTCTAGTTCCTGTTATAGCATCTTCAAAGTCCGTCCACTATCTATAAATATCATAATACTTATTAAAAATAAATCAAAAAGCCTAAATAAAAGCGTACATTTTATTGAGTAATTTAATCTTCACAGTTAATAATAAACATAACGCATATCAATCAAGCATAAAGCAGATTTATTAAGCTCATACTAGTAAACTACTATTTTCGATTCCTGTACTTATTAATAATCAAAGTCTAGTAATATATCAATAAACAAAATCATCAGTCAAAAGCCGGTTTCTATCATAGGATACTCAGGTTTTAATCCATGTTATATCACCTAATCATAACCTCTACGAATTCCATCCACTATCTATAAAAAACCATAATACTTTTCAAAAATAAGTCTGGACTACTATACATTATAAAAATGTCTGTGCGATTTCTGATTTTATTTTTAAAACTGTTATGTTATATATACACTGTCAGCGCAGTTCGAAAATGTTATGGTGACGTCCCTGATCTAAATTGTATTAAAATAATCGCACTACCTTCGATTCCTGCACTTCTTAATAATAATTTATTCACAAACAGCAGCATGAACTTAGAAATTATACAGTACAGAAAAACTGAAATCCATTAATTCTTCGATTGTATTACTAAACAGGACAATCAGTTAAATGAATGAGATACTCTGGTACTATCCAGTGTAAAATCCCATTCTATTATCCACAAACGGATCTACGGACACCTCCCTCTTACCAAAAGATTTTTTGGCTCAGATATTGGAAAGTTGGAAAATATTACGAATCAGACTCATGACATGCGAATTCCAAATTTATCGAGACAGAATATTTGGCAATATATCTCTTGATCAGGAAATCCAACTTAGATTTCTTATCATCGCAGTTGCTCCTTAAAATAGTTATTTTAACCAATCTTCCTGCTAGTTTTCAGAATACACAGAGGCCTTTCAACAACAAAACTTTTAGCTACCACAATTTCTCGTGTCATAAAAATCTGGTATAAATATTAGTTGTTTCCAGAGACTGCTTGGTGGTATGGTGTCTGCGAGGCGTGTTGCAATGTTACAAACTGTATATAATAATTCCGTCTGCAGGAGATGTTGACCACTTTTTCCTTCTCCTTTTTGTGTTATATATACTCTTCGGGTGTAAACTATTAGTTTACCTTCATATATCCAAGCGATTAGTTAACTGCTGACAGCATCTTTAATAATGGCCGTTTTATGCCTGCATGTTGCATGTTATGTATCTGTTCGAGTTAACTGAAGTAATCGAACGACTGTCGTCTGATTAAATTTTATTTTTTTTTATAAGAACTCACGGATTCTGAACCTTATCTCTCTATCCATTCACTTTTTCTCTTTCTCTCTTTCAACTTGCTAATTGAAATCCAGCTTACAGAATTGACTCCTTTACAGCCTGTCAATGGCTTTACAGTCATTGACTCCACCCCCATCAACGAATCAACTCGAGGATCCTGGAGACAATAAAAGAGAACTCTTCTTTTCACCCACAAAGTCTGACCAAAAGACTCTCTTCTTCACTTTTTGTGTTGCATTTTTCTGAACTGATGATGCTATTCTTCGAACTTTCAATACTCATTTCAGTGGTACTTCCGCTCTCCGCTGACATTCTCCTGAAAAATCTGTGTTTGAAGGCGTTGACCTAGGCAACACAGTTAGCCAATTGTTCCTATGGTCCTATGATTAATTTTTTAAAAGAGAAATGTTGTAGACAGAATTCGGTCTTTCATATTTATCACAATTGTACCAGCCAATGACAGAACTATAAATACCCCCCACAGTCATTCATTGTTATAACATAACCCCTTCCAAATTCGTTTCTTATAAAATTAGAGCATTTTTATTAAAAAAATTTAGCTATTAAGAACTTCTGCAAGTTTAAAATGATTGTTATATATATTTTCTGTACTGAAGCATGTATAGGTCTGAAGTTACCAGTACTCTTCCTGAAGCATGTATAGGTGGTCTAAAGTCTGTAAGCTGCATGAAGTTCCGTATATTCGTCGCAGATGTTATTTCCGTCTGTAGGTGACGTTGGTCACTTTCGTTTTTTGTTTTTAATTCGTATGTTAGATCTACTCTGTCGGAGTAAAATATAAATATACGTACAGATATCCAAACAATTAGTTGACTGCTGACACCATCATTAATAATGCTGTTTTAGGCCTATATTACACTATCATAGTTCTTTGACAAAGATCATTTATAAAAGAAGTTTGACGAGAAATATGATAGTGTAATGCCTCAATTTTGATAAATGATAACTTTTATAAAAGTTATTTTATAAAAGTTTTGGAAATATATCTCCTGGTCAGGTGATTCGACTTAGATTTCTTATCATCGCAGTTGCTCCTTAAAATAGTTATTTAATGCAATCTTACTACTAGTTTTCACTTACAATACACACAGCTTTTTAATAACAAAATTTTAGCTATCAGAAATGTTTTCCGTGTCACAAAAATATGGTATAAATATTAGTTGTTTCCGTATACTGTTTGTTGGTCTGGTGTCTGCAAGGCGTGTTCAGAGGTCATAAATTGTAAAGAATCATTACCGGCTGCAGGCGATGTTCACCCCTTTTCCTTTTTTTAAAATTTTTGTCTTATAAATACTCTTCGGTAGTAAACTATTAATTTACCTACATATATCCAAACGATTAGTTAACTGCTGGCACCATCATCAATAATGGCCGTTTTATGCCTGCATGTTGTATGGTATGTACCTGCTAGATTAACTGAAGTAATAACGATTAATAGAATGACTGCCTTCCGATTAATTTTTTAAATGAGCAGTGTTGTAGACAGAATTCGGTCATTCTAGGAAGAAAATTAAATAAACTTATTGATGTCCTTAAGAATCTCTTAATATCATACTTATGCAATGTATCGCTCAATACATTTTGTAGTCACTATCCCCTAAATTTGGGTCTTTCATATTTTATCACAATATATATCACAATAGTACCAGACAATGAATGAACTCTAAATACCCTCCACACTCATTCATTGTTACAACATAACCCCTTGCAAGTTCTTTTCTTATAAAATTTAGAGTATTTTTAGAAAAAAAATTTAGCTATCATGATCTTCTGCAAGTTTATAATCATTAGTATATATATTTACTGTACTAAAGAAAGGATAGGTGGTTTGAAGTCTGCGAGCCGTGTTAAATTCCGCACATTCTTTATAATTGTTAATTCCGTCTGTAGAAGATGGTCACCTTTTTTATTTTGATTTTAATTAGCATGTTAGATCTACTCTGTGGGAGTAAAATATTTAATATAAGTATAGATATCCAAACAATTAGTTATCTGCTGACACCATCATTAATAATGCTGTTTTATGCTTGCATAATTCATGTGTCTATTCATATCTGTTAGGCGTATTAAATCCAGTAAATTCTTCCTGCAGCCGATGTTGGCAACTAAATATTTTTTCTAAAATTTCCTAATGCTTGGGTGTAAACTATTGCGAATATCAATGCTCATATTGCTGTTGAGGGTATTTAACAAGTTAACATCGCTGGTCCTCCGAATATGCGGCCTTGTGAATCAGTGACGAATTTAGAAGAATGAGATGAAGAATGTTTGAAGTGATTGGGTGGGTAAGGCAAAAAGCTCGTATTCTTGTTTCATCTTATGAGAATATGCAAAGCATACAAACGTCCGGTGACGAAATTGACTGGTTAAGAAACGAGGGTCCTCAGTTGACTAAAAAAAAATATACTTTTTCAAGATCACGATGTACTGAGCAATTAAGATTGGGGAACTTAAAATCACAATTTATGAATTACAAGACGTTGGTGATAAGAAAACTAAAATTAAGGCAAATAAAAAAATCAGAAACAAGTATTAGAGAAATGTTTACAACTAAATTTCTCTGATTCAATAAAATATTTCTATAACGTAACTTTTATCTCCCAGAATATTTTTGGATCAGTTTATAGCTGGATATTTTGTTTTTACTTAGCAAAACCAAGAAAGTTGAGAAGCATAATTTTGTACTTATAATGAGTTACAACGAATTTTGGAAAATAGAAACTACCTAAAATTGAACACTTTTTTATAAAGAGGTTTTTTCTATTGCGCGACTAATATCATATTGCATGTACATTATATAATATATCGCTAAATTACTTTTGAAGTACTTTTTTTCAGGTGCCAACTTTATTTCAGGTGCCGACATATTTTGAACGTTTAATAGTTATTAGTATAAATATTTCATTCGCAAACTGGTATTTCCCCTATATGGTCACCTGCTATGCAAACCTACGTTGGAGGGCGTTGTCCATGCAACGTAGATATCCCAATTTTTCCTATTGGTCCTACTTTTTTTTTTCCTTTCCTTGGTCTCGAGTCTGCGAGGCGTGCATGCATCATAAAATTTTTCCCATCTATTATTTTTCTTTGATATTCAATAAATGTCATAATGTTTAAAAAATAAATTATGAACTGGCCTACATTTATATCAATCAATTACAGTTTACAAATGCACATACACAGTCTTCTAGAGTTTATAAATAAGCATAACGCGTATCATGCCAGCATAAAGACAACATAAACGAGGACATAGTAGGAAACTACTGCCTTAGAATCCAATATTTATGAATTATAATTCATTGACAAGGAGGAGAAATGACTCAGAAATTATATACAAGTAAGAAATAAATAGTAAGTAACAATAATCTGAAACTACGAAAACGTTAGTTATGAAGAGTTTAATGAATATTCGTTGGCAAAAAAATTCATTGCAAATAAAATTAAATATTAAATGAATGAATCTAAGTGAAAACCTTTGTCATTGGATCTTTTTTTTATATTAATAGGAAAAGATCAGCGACGTATGCCGAAATGTGACATACACTCTAAATTTCAACCTTTCATATTTTATCCCGATTTTAATTCCCATAAACGTGACTGTGGACCTCTCCTTTCGCAAAAGTCGTTTTGGCTTATACACTGGAATGAAAGAAATTATTACCAATCAGATTCATACCATGAGGTTCCTAATTTCATCAACATAGACTATGTGATAATATATCTCCAAGTAAGGTGATGCGAATTTCATTCATAATCCTGGTAGACTTTAACCTCAATTATGTATATCATCCGAACTTTCTGCAACTTCTCATATAGAATACTGCTTTTTAAAAAGATTTTAGCTACCACAAATTTTTACATGTGTAATACGCTTAGTATATATATTTATTGTACTACACTTACTCTCAGTGGTCTGGTGTTTGCGAGGCGTTGTCAGCCCATTAAATAAAATTAGGGTGTCCGTCCGCATTCGGTGTTGACCACTATTTTTATTAATTTTTTTAAAAAAATGTTAATTATATCTGTTCTTTAGAGGAAAACTTGTAGTATACGTACAGAATTCGGAGAGATTAGATGATGACAGCACTGATTCGCACTATATTAACAAAGGGAGCAATTAGTGAAATGCCAATTTCAATTTTAAGATACTCAGGTACTAATACAGGACTTCGCACACAATCGATAGCTGGAGCACAAATCTGTGAAATGGCACTACATAGCATGATGAAGAATTTAATAATTTCATTCAGGAAAAAATATTGAACACATTCTAGCATCGTCAAAAAATATGTCTTGGGTTGCACGTAGAATTTAATATTTTTTATGACTATAATGTAAACCGTATTGCCAATGAATATAATTAATAAAAATAATAGAGTAATAAAGTAAAATGATAAAAACCATGAGTATAATAATATCAGCATTCACATTTTAAACAAAATAGTATGAGCATACCAGTTTCAATGTGAGCACTGAGACTACTTTTAACGTGAAATTACGGTCAAGAACGGTCCTGCGGAGAGAAAAAAAATTGTCCGGCGTCTCGAATTGTAATTTTGGCAGCGAGCCAATCCCAGTAGCACTAAACGGTTAAACAGAAAAGTACCAAAACGATAAGCAATCCTAAGTTAATAGCCCGCGGTAGTTTCGTTAGAAGAGTCTACCCGAAATATTGTTTTTATATAAGGGCATCTATATCTGGTTGGATAGAGGTTGTAGGATTGCGAAAAGTATTTTCAAGTTGCTGGTCTAAAATTTTTGTTTTGATTTTCTTTTTGTATGCTTCATACTGAAAAAAATGTTGCGCAAAAATACGTACTTCCCTGAAGTGAGGTCATGAAAAAGGCATGTTCGTGAAGTGCAGGATATTTTTTTCATGTTCGTACAACTTAAAAAAGTTTTATATCAAATAGAAACCCTTGAATAAAATTTTATTTTAGTTGCATATCTGCTTACAACTCCATAAATTCCATTTGTATATGCAACTTGTTGATATAAACTGAGAATGGAGTAGGGAATGTACTGCAATTCTGTTGGTTTTATCTTCTATTTTAAAATGTATTATCTAAGCCCTTTGACAAAATAGCAATAAATGCTGCTCATTTTTCAATGTTTACTTTGCTATGTTCAGACAGTGTTTCAGAGTGAATTAAGTTATTGTTCTTAATCTGAGATTGCCTCAATTTCACTTTCATTTTTTGATGCCGTCACTGTTTGTAAATATATGATTTGTTTATCGATTTTTTCCTTGGACACGCATGTTCGGTTAATTTATTTCAGCAGAGAAATTCACTAAAAATGCTAATTCAGACAACCTGTCGTCGTCAAATACTGATGCAGGTATTCCTTTTCAGTCCCTAAAACACTTTATTTCATCTCTCAAATCATTGATACGTTTAATCATTTTGCCCTTTCTTAATCACCTTACTACAGTAAAGTACTGAATGTCTCCATAACTCCTTTTCAAAGTATTCGGAAACGATCGAAATGGCAGTAGTTTAATTATTTTGATCTCAAATAATTTGTTGTTTTAATGACAATGTTCATAATACAGTAGAATATCGGTCTATCGTTTTTCAAGGGACCGACTGAACAGAATGATAAATGCGGTAAAACGATAGATGCAGGAACATAACAAAGCAATATGGTCTTCGGGACTGGGTGAAATAAACGATACTTACTGGAAAACGATGATTCAGAGGACGATCGATCGAGATTCAACTGTACTGTCAATGTTTAATGTCGTTGCACAGAATATTTCTTGGTGTATGATGCAATGACACGTCATTAAACGCGAATTATCGATATAGCTTCACTACCTCTAGGGGTTACTTGGTGTGATAAACTTATCTTAAAAAATCAGATTTTTAGGGTTGGACACACGTGTACTACAGTAATTTCTTTGGTCTAATGTCTCTGAGGCGTGTTGTATTCTCTCAAATTATGTTTAATATTTCCATCTGCAGATGATAATGACCACTATTCTTGTTTTCTTTTTTTTTAATAATATCGTTTTTTAGGTATCTACTCTTCGGGAGTAAACCATTAATATACATTAACTTTTGGAAGCATATTCTATTTTACGCTTGTATGACGCACGTTATGTATCTTTTCAAGTTAAATGAGTTAATAAATTGCATTCCTCATTTCTGATAAATTTTTAAAAAGAGTCACGTTGTAAACAGAATGTGCACATTCTTAGAACATGTTATGATGACGTCCCTGTATTAAATTCTTCCTCTTCGTCGAAGTAGTGGCAAAGAATGTTTAGATATTAATTATAAATGCTGTAATATATGAAAATTAATAAGCATCTTTTAATATAATGTAATTAGACTGATTTTTATCTTTGCTGTTTGAGTTTTTTTTATTATCTGGAAGATTTTCTGGATCGTACGTATCTATATTTACAAAATTGAAATTCATATTGCCTGCTTGTTCTCAGTTTAGTTCCTAATTCAGCAGCCATGCATTAACCTACAGCAAACATTGAATAAACACTCTCTTGGACTCCTAAATTAGTTAGCTTTAAAACATATAAAACCCAACAATTCCCTCTGAAGCTCTTAAGATATTAGGCTCGCTGTTTCGTGCCTTGAAAGAGAATTAAAAAAAGAACAAAGGGAACTCTGTACAGGAGAAAAAATGGTGTTAAATTTTCTATTTGTAAAGAAAAATGTTCAAATTCAAACAAATAATAATATTTCAATTTTTTTTTCTTTTTTTTCAAGAATATGAATTATGAATCTGGCATATGGTAGATATTTTTTATTTCTCTATCTGTTTAGCCCATGAAGCTACAGAAGGAGGGGAAGCTCAGTGTTAAAAATGTGTCTCCGATTTGGTCGCCACCACTAGATGGTGCGCGTGCCTGAACTGTTGCCTCTATAACACGGAAACCATACGCTTTAATATGGATTTTTCGTATTTTTCAAAAGAAATGTTTTTTTTAAAGGAGCATTTTTTATAAGAATTTATTTATTCAACTTAACTATTGTTTATCTTCATTCAAAATGTCTATTTGAACTGCCTTTTTTGCTAAACTTCATTAAAATTCTTAAGGGGGAGATCACCTTTGCATGCACAAAAATACACTGATTTTACTACCAAGCTTAATGTGTTGTTAAACAGTTAATTTGTAATTAATTTAAACCAATTTTTAAAAGAGAATTGTACAAAGTTTTATCTATTTGAAAAAAAAGCAGAATTGTTGGGAGATTATTAGAAATTATTTTAAGAAAAAAAAGTTTTATGAATAGTAAATCTTAGATCAATGCAATGTGCAGATTTTTTTAAAAACTATAAGAGATGTATATTAAATTATTTGTATATATATTATCCATAGGTTATAATTTAATCTACACCTAAAAGAGTTACCATATTTCACATAAAAATATTTTTTCAGTCAAATGTATTGTAATGTACAAAAAAATATAAATTAAAAAAAAACATTTTCTGCGAAAAAATACCTAAATTTAGGTAGAAATTGTAGAAACATGCAAGATATACATGTATACAAATTTTTTTAGCAATTTTTGATGATTAGTTTTGAAGAAATAGTGCGCACAACTTTCAAAATAACAGTTTTTAGAAAAAGCAATTTAAAGTTTAAATTTTCTATAAATTACTTTACTATTAGCTTTAAACATTTGGCCATAAAATCTGTTCTAATTGTCGTATCGACTTAAATTTTTTTCTTAAGATTCCTTATATTCCATTCTTCAAAATTAAATCATAATAAAAAATTGAGTTTTTTGAAGGGTTTAAGGTGATCTCCCTCCTTAAAAGGGGAGGACATATCAAACATATCAATGTTATTTGGGGTTTTTTCTTTTTAATTTGCTGAAAATATTTGTAATCGATAATTTACGAACTTGAAGGTAATTCCTGACAATGCTGGAACCATAATATTGAATTTAATCACTATTAAGTTAGTTAAATTTCGTAAGTTAGTTAAAGTTCGTAAAAGTATCAATTTTAGACCTATGCTGGATTGTAAGTATTACTCATGATTTTTGCTTGATTTACATGAAATTTTTTGAGTTACTGCCTATAATACTGTTTATTATATATGCAATATTTCAAGGTAATTAATAAAAAAAATAAAATGATTTTTTTATGCATAAAAAGTGAATATTTTTTTAAAATCGAGCATTTTGCAGTAAACTACTGTGCGCATTCTATCAAAATAAATTATTAAGGTACATTAATAATTGCATACTATATGTCATTACAACACTTTAGACAACAAAATCCACCAAAATTTTTGAACCTTAATATATTTTAATTTTTTTAAACAATTTTTTTATAAGCTTTTACTCAGTCATTTTTGAAATTTTTAATTAAAAATAGCATGTACTAAAATGTTTTAATATATTTTAGAAAAATGTTGCTGGATATTGTTGCCTGAAGTATTGTAATCACATATAGTAAAAAATTATTAATGTATCTTAATAATTTATTTTGACAGAATGCGCACAGTAGTTTACTGCAAAATGCTCGATTAAAAAAAATTATTCACTTTTTATGCATAAAAAGTCATTTTTATTATTTTTATTAATTACCTTGAAAAATTGCATCTATAATAAACAGTATTATAGGCAGTTACTCAAAAAATTTCATGTAAATCAAGCAAAAATCATGAGTATTACATACAATCGAACATAGGTCTAAAAATGATACACAACAGATTTTGCATAAGCATTTATAGTGACAACATTTTTTATCATACAATGAAAACTTATTTTCATATCAAAACTAACTTAGCAGTAATTAAATTCTATATTAAGGTTTCAGCATATTCACCAGTTTTATGAAGTTTTCATAGTGGAAATATTTTATTTCTGTGAACAATTTAAAAAATAATGATGGCTTTAGCTCAGACGTGTATCTTAATTTACCATAACCACAAAATATGTTGAATAGAAGATAAGTATTTCATTATTATAAAGAATTGAATCTAACAACATACACTATTAATACATTATTATAAAATAAAAAATTAATGCTTGATATACAATTTACTATAGATAAATTTGAACAAAAAATTATACATGACAGGTTTTACAGATATTTATAACATTATTTATTGATATTCAATTCAAAAGTAATATAAAATAAAAGCTTAAATTTAATAATAAATGTGATTTATAATTTTGACTGTCTTCTTAATTTTTTAACTTTAGCATAGAGTTGAGAATTTTTATTTTCTTGTTTGCATATAAAATGCATGCGCGTAATTAGAAAAAAGTTGACAACATTTTGAATTAAATTAATGTTATGTTGCTCATTGCAACCTATTTCTGGCATAAGAGGACCAGTATAAATTTCTTTTATCACTTAAAAAATTAATTTATTATTTAGTTTATTAAAATTTAGAGTTTTGATTATTGCAATTTTTAGAATATTAATTAATTTTAAAAACAATTCTGAAGGGTATAATAAAGAACCTTTACTTTTAAAACAAATAATTTATTTTGATCAGTATTGCTGTTTATAATGGTAAGTTTTGAATGCATTGGTCACATTTAGAAAATCTACTGATCCTCCTAACAACATAACCAGCAACATAATGTATAATGAAATCTAGCCACTGGAACAACCAGGTGAAAAACATGTTGGCATATCTGTGCACAGAATAAATTTAAAAATTTGTAAAACAATTTTCTAAAACACGTGTCCATATAACTCAATGAAAAATGCGAACCAGTAGAACATGTCGCGCCATCTGCCGGTGAGCGACCATAATCGGTCCATTTTTCGAGGAATTCCCCATTGAAACTTACGCTCCTTCTGTAGCTTCATGGTTCAGCCTTTGTAACAAAACAGAATACTCCATATTAAACCTTATGCTTTTCGAAATTTTTATTAGTTCTTCTAGCTGAAGAATTTTGATTTTTAGTTTCAAAAATTTCCTGTTCCTGAAAGCATTTGTTTTCACCAAAATCTTATTACGGATGTTTAGCTTTAAGGAAATAAGGTCAAGAATATTATATAATTATTTAATGGTATATTTCCCACTGAAATGGTTAGCTATAGAAAATTTAATACTCCCTATTTATGATAGCATTCATGTATTCAATATTTGTTTACTTTCCAAGCTGCCAGCATGAATTCGTGGTGAATATCAAAAAGCGAATGCCTCATGACAAGTGCCTGCGAAAAAAATATGAAATATATGTTTGAAAGTCGCTTGAAATACAGTAAAACGTAAGTAAACACATCGATATCCAAATAAATAAAGTATTACTGCGGGTCAACACACCCTAATATTCAACGAATCACATTACTGAAGCCGGTATTTTGGATTTCTTGAAAAGAATAATTTTGTGAAGAAAATGGCAACAACTTATTTTGAATGTATTTAAATTCTCTTACATAAGAAAAAGTTCTTTATCGCAGCAAAGTTGCAGCAAAGGTGGGATTTAAAAACTCAAAATTTCTTGTTTGTAAAAGCAATATATATATTGCTAATATAATTACTTTAACAAACTTATATTAGATTGATAAAAATAAGATAACTGCATTATATACAAGAAACTTTTTTTCTGTGTTCAGAACAGATATATATATATATATATATATATATATATATATATATATATGTAGGAAGGAGTTAGTACTCCTTCCTTTAGAAGTGAATCATTAGACTTAATTATTTTGAACATTTAATTAAACTAGACGATGTTTACAAGACAGGACTAACACTTAGTATGAAATTAAAAAAAACAAATCATCAACACAGCTATTTGACTCAAAACGGCAAGCCTGCGGAGCGACACATCCGCTTCGTAATGTCACTAGTCCATCACTGTGTTTTCGCGCCAAGTCCTTCGCGCCGAAGTAGTAGGAGTGGAAGTTGTAGTAATAGTTCAGTTGTGTTGCCAAACTCATTCTCACACGGCCGTTCTGACTTTCCAGACGTCCGCGGCTGGGTTGTAAACAATAATTCTGAAAAGATAAAAAAAAAGAGCAGAAAAAGGAAAAATATTTCAAAAAATCAAGCAGTGTTCAACACAGTGGTATTGGTGTTCAGTTTCTGCACCACTGTTTCATTTTGTCCGCTGCAGTTGATGTTATGGTTGGACCATCGTGATGTCCTAACTTTCGAACTTCGTAACGATCGTTGGGGTTGATGTTCGTGATCTCATATGGTCCGAAGAACTTTGGTCGGAGCTTTAATCCGGTTCCAAATTGAGTTCGTTGTATTGCCACTTTGTCACCGATCTTGTATTTACAAGCCGGTTTACGCCGTTTGTTATATTGTCGTATGTTTTCTTCCTGTAAACGGAGGATATTTCGTTTAGCTTCGATACGTAACGCTTCTTTGTCATCAAGAATTCTTTGGTGGTGTTCCTCGTCAAGAAGATTTTTTATCTGTAGATCCTCTTGTTGTTTCATTTTAACACCAATTAAAAGTTGAAAGGGTGTGAATTTTGTACTGCGTGTGGTGGTACTATTTAAGATACGTTGCAATCTTGGGACATATTTAAACCATTTGTCAGGTTCATCTAGAGCTAACTTAGTTAAAACGGGAATAATTGTGCCATGAACACGCTCAACCTGACCGTTGCCACGTGGCACACCTGTTGCTATTGAAATGTGTTCAATTGACTGTTCCTGGCAGTAACTTTGAAATTCTGAAGATGTGAATGCGCTACCTTTGTCAGTAATGATTTTTGAAGGGTTGCCAAATGTAGTTTGTTGCAAGGATAATTTGTCTAAGGCATCTTTCGTAGAGGTGGACTTCACGGGATAGATCCATACAAATTTGGAAAAGGCATCAACTACTGTAAAAAGATACTTATAACATTTTTTTGTCGATGGTAAAGGTCCTAAAAAGTCGCAATGGTAACATTCAAGGGGTGCATCACCTTTTGGAATGGGGTGAAGGTATCCTTCTTGTTTTCCAGATTTTCGCGAGGACAAAATGCAAGGAATACAGTTCGAAATAATTTCTTGAACTAATTTCTTAAGTTGAGGAATGAAAAATTCACGAGAAACAATTAATTCGGTTTTTTGTGAAGCAAAATGACCTTGTGAATGGGCGTTTAGCACTATTTCTTTCTGCATCATTTGTGGTACTACTAAAAGTTCGGCATCCTGATGAAGTTTATAAAGAATTCCGTTTTTAACAAAAAATTCATCAGAAGGTGTAGATTCAAGCATAGATTTAATTTGAGATATAAATTCATCCTGGTCTTGGGCATTTTTCACCTTTTGAGTGATATCATTTGAGGTAATTACAAGAATGGGGTTACGACTTAAAACATCAACATGTTTCATCTGTCTACCGGGTCGATGACAAACTTCATAATCAAAGTCTTTTAACATCAATGCCCATCGAGCAATTTTAGCTGGTAGGTCTTTTTTGTGCATCGTTTTTTGGAAAGCATCACAATCGGTGATAATTTTAAATTTTGTTCCCAACAAGTAGTTTCGAAATTTTTTTAGCGCTTCAATAACGGCAAGAACTTCCAGTTCATAACTATGATATTTTTCTTGTTGAACTGTAGTTTTACGGCTAAAATAATGAATAGGATGAAACTGTCCATCATCGGATTGTTGCAAGAGCACAGCGCCAAAACCTAAGGAGCTGGCATCAGTGTGGAGTTCTAATGGGTATCCCTGTTGAGAAACATGAAGAACTGGGTTTTGTGAAAGAATGTTTTTAAGTTGTTGAGAAGCTGCTATTTGTTCAGAGTCAAAATTAAATTCTACATTATCCCGAAGGAGGTCACTTAATGGTCTAGCAATCAGCGCATAATTTGGAATGAACTTTCTGAAATAACTTGTTAATCCAAGAAAACTTTGAACTTGTTTAGGGGTTTGAGGTTGTGGGAAATTTTGAACAGCTTGTGTCTTGGTAGGTGAGGGTTTAACTACTCCATTTTCGATAATGTAACCAAGAAATTCTATCTTTCGCTGTAAAAATTGACACTTTTTAAAGTTCAATTCAAGGCCATAGTCTGCAGCTGGTTGGAGAACTAGGCGTAATTTTTGTAGACCTTCAACTTCATCATCAGATGGTATGAGAAGATCGTCCATGTAAACAATAAGAACATTGTCGCGAATGAGATTTCTAAAAACTGTGTAAACATATCGTTGGAAAACACTGGGACTGTTACATAAGCCAAATGGGACACGTAAAAATTCGTATTGTCCTTCATGAGTCACAAAAGAAGTATATTTAGTGCTATTAGGGTCCATAGGTACATGAAAGAAACCATTTTTGAGATCAAGTGAAGTGAACACCCGAGATTTTCCAAGTTTGTCTAAAGCTTCTTCGATGAGCGGTAAGGGAAATTTATCTTTTATCATTTTTCTATTCAATTTGCGGTAATCAACACAAAGTCTATAATCTCCACTTTTTTTCTTACATAGAACAATCGGTGCGGCATAATCGGAGCAACTTTCTTTAATAATTCCATCATTTAACCAATCTTGAATTTGGCTTTCTACAATTTTCTGTTCCGCGAAAGGGAGTCGTCGAGAACGTTGAGCTACAGGGATTTCATCTTGTAATAAAATAGTCATCTTAATTTCAGTGTCTTGAACTTTATGTGATTTGTAGGAAGTAACGATATTTTGAACTTCCTCACGAATTTCAGAATTCAAAATGTGTGAAAGATCAAATGGAAAAGCTTGATCATCAGAAACATTAGCAATATTAACGAAGGTGTTATTTTCAGGAGTTTTGCATAAACGAATACCGTCTTTATCAAATGTAAATTTGGTTTGCTGTAAAAAGTCGATTCCGATAATCACATCAAAAGGAATCAAGTCATCCTCTAGAACATGTATTTTAGCAGGTAAAGTAATGGTTTGAATTTCGATGGAATCCTGAAAGAATCCGATGCTGTGAACTTGGTTTTTGCCAATTCCTGAAAAGGTAATGTTGGTGGGCTGCAATGGTGGCGAACCAATTCTTCGATAGGTTTTCTCATTGATGAGGGTTGCCTGTGACCCAGTGTCACAGAGTGCTGTCAATTGAATTCCTGCAAGTTGAATGTCAACATGCATGGGATTTTTCGATGAAGTTTCAGGAGAAAGTGCATTTACAGTTTTATCAGAAATAGGTTTTTGAGAATCAGGTTTTGGTTTAGAATTTCGATAACTTTTAGGGCAATTAGCATGAACATGACCAAAACTTTTACATCCGTAGCATTGTTTACCATGTGACTTATTCAAACATTGGTTGCTTTTGTGACCTCTCAAGCCACAGGAAAAACATACTGGCTGTGTATTTGGGCTACGTGTATTAGCGACTTTCACATTGAGGTAGGAAGCATCAATTTTTTTCTGATTATTTTGTCTGAAATTTTGTGATCTGTTAAAGATTTGTTCATAAATTTTCAACTTTTCCTTAAATTCAGGGACGGATTTACAACCGTAAAGAATAACTTTATTGTTTGTTGAATCAGGAATTCCGTTTATGACATACTCAAACAGAGAGGAGTCATCGAGAGAACCTTTGTGTGCCAAATCTCTCATAGCTAAGAAATATTCTTGTAGGGTTTCAAACGGTTTCATACGTCGAGATTCCATTAATTTATGTAACTGAATACCGTTAATTTTGTCCGAAAATTCGTCTAATAAATGGTGCTTCAATTGTTCCCAATTTGTAATTCCACGAATAGACCTAATTAAAGTTTGAGCGGGACCAGTTAAACATTTTCTAACAAAAGTAATTTGGTGAATTGGATTGTTTATCTGATATAAACAAAAAAGTTCTTCAACGTCAGATATAAAATTCTCAACACTGTAATTATCACGAGACGAGAAAGGTTTTATTAAATCAACAACGTCTTTCAGACTAAACAACTGGAAAGAGAGATTCGCAGTTTCAACTGAAGGCAATGAATTTTGATCTGATTCACCAACGGAAATGTGTGTATTTTGCTTATTCGAAGATTCTTTTGCGTCAATGGTGGGGGAAAAGGGAGATCTATTTTCCTCTATAACGCTGTTAGTTTGGGATGAACGTGCACCCGGAAGTGAGTCATCATTCACTTCGCATTCCGAAAGATCAGAAAATTCTGCTTTTAATAACGATAAATCACTAAGACTCATAAGAATGGTATTGGCACATTTGTCTGGGTCAGTTGAAAATTCTAAATGAAGTAGATTACAAATAGAAATCAAGTCTTTAAGTGAAAACTCTTTAAGTACTTTCTGTTTCGTTGCTTCCAACACGAATGGCTGTTTAAAACCTGTAAATTTACGTAATCTGGTACGATTTTGTCTGTCGCCGTCTGTACCAAAAATTAAACGATGTAGAACCTTTATTTGATTCGTACTACCAATTTTTAATGATTTTGCAATATTGGGGTAATCGTTGAGAGTAGCCATAACTATATACTAGGTTCAAACAATTATAGTACACAAATATACAAATATTCAAAACCAAAATCAATACTTATAATACGTAGGTACTCAAATTCAAAAATAAAATTTCAAATCGAAATTTCCTCAAATATCAATTCAATAATAAAATATTGATTCTCAAAATATGCATCAAGGAAATAATATAATATTCTTCAAACTGTATTCAAATTGCAATCATTCAAAATATATGTTATGTTGTGGTTTGTTCAAGGAAACAAGATTCTTCAAGTTAAATGTCGAAATTTTCATCAAATCATCAAATAATTTCATCGAAATAGAATTCTCTTCAAGAAAACAGAAGTGATAAATTCAACGTCAAAGACCACCAAAAATGAATTTAGCATCAATTAAATTCTTGCATCAAAAGAACGTTGAAATATTTTCAGTTTTCTTATAATTATCATCAATAAGATGAGAATTCCATTAATCTTCAAAATTTTCTTGAACAAGCTTCAAAGTATGCATGAAATAATTACAATATGATCAGAATATACTCACAGTTCTGGTTTTCGGTTCTCGTCATCCCATCAGAATATTATCAGAGTCCGTGGCACATCACTTTCGTTTTCGCTGGCGGTATCCAAAACAGAAATCACAGAGAACAGTAATCCGGTAATCATCAAAAGAAAATAGTTTTTCAGTCCAAGCTAGGGGTATTTTTCGAGTCCGAGGGCCGAGCACCCATGTAGGAAGATGTTAGTACTCCTTCCTTTAGAAGTGAATCATTAGACTTAATTATTTTGAACATTTAATTAAACTAGACGATGTTTACAAGACAGGACTAACACTTAGTATGAAATTAAAAAAAACAAATCATCAACACAGCTATTTGACTCAAAACGGCAAGCCTGCGGAGCGACACATCCGCTTCGTAATGTCACTAGTCCATCACTGTGTTTTCGCGCCAAGTCCTTCGCGCCGAAGTAGTAGGAGTGGAAGTTGTAGTAATAGTTCAGTTGTGTTGCCAAACTCATTCTCACATATATATATATATATGTGTGTGTGTGGGACAGGATAATCGAGCGGGTAATTTAAAACAAATACTTAAACTAGATGCTTGCTTTATATCCACGTCCTTTGAATCGTAAGTTGTCAATGGGAAGCTGTCAGTGGTAGTCCATAAGGAATCCAAAGTCACAGTCACACTATAAAGTCACGCTAATCCGTTAGATCTTTAGTCCTGAATCTAGGTTGTCGCACGCGCACCAATTAAAATCTGGAATCCTCTCAATCTGGAATCCTAATACCGCTTCTGGTAATTTAAAACAAGTACTTAAACTTTTATAAACGAATACTATGATAACTACACTAACATTTAATGAAAACTTATTTGCAGAAAATATTTACAAAAAGAACGTCGTTAATTAACATTATAAACTAATGAAAAAGCAGTCGTCTGCTGCTAACAGATAAATGCGCCATCGCTTATCGACGTCCATCTCTCGTCTGCCGGGAACTCTCGTCGGCTGGAGATTCACTCCATCGCGCACCTTTCCTTCCGATGAGCGGCGCTATGGGTGCTGACATCACACAGAACACTGACACAGGTGACAATTATTTAAACGGACTGAGGCAGGCTCCCGAGCCCACACACACACACACATATATATATATATATATATATAAATGAATGTTTGTCTGTCTGCAATTGTATGGGAATCCACATTTTAGGAGCGACGATCGTGAAATTTTACATACAGGCGTCGTTAAAAACAGTCGAGGGTTTTAAGAACTTCCGGAATCGAAAATAATTTCCGTTAATTTTTAATTAATAAAAAACCAACAATTTTTGAATTGTGAATCCTGAAATGTAAGAGCCACCCAGCCGTCTATCAAGGGTGAATCCAGAAATGTAAGAGCCTCACAATTTTAAAGGCCGACATGTTAGGTTTACCGAACAGCGAGAAGCGAAAACGATAGATAAATAAATACAATCAAAAAGCTTCAAGTCATATATTAAACACGAATAATAAATGAAAATAATAATCTTTCAAGTCAGAATTTATACTCTAAAATGTATATTTTAAGACATTTAGAATAACGATCGTCGTTTTTATCGTCGCGATATTTTGAAAAAAAAATGTTCTCTGTTGCCATTTTCATTTCAGAAGTTTCTTAATGAAAGGATTTAATGTGTAGTAAATGCGTTAAATATTTCCTTACTGGAAATATAGACAAATTAAAGAATTTAAAAAGAAATTTTTGTTTAATTTATGCATTTGGGTGTGTTTAATTATTTCAAATGACCCTTTAAAGTGGGCTTGGCATTTTTCCACTAGCCTGAAAAATCAAATTAATATTGAATTATTTAATTTTTTTTGCTCATCGTTAACCGTAACTGATAGGATTGTTTACATGTGAGCGTATTTAAAACGGACAAATATTGCTGCAAAAGTAAAAATCATGAAGCGATTTGGCAATGGCATTTGTCAAATGTACAGAAG
Organism: Dolomedes plantarius; assembly: GCA_907164885.2. Taxonomy (NCBI): domain Eukaryota; kingdom Metazoa; phylum Arthropoda; class Arachnida; order Araneae; family Dolomedidae; genus Dolomedes; species Dolomedes plantarius. The sequence continues at coordinate 77,248,815 of OU015498.1, forward strand.
TCGAAAGAAAATAGCATAGTTGTAAGTGAGACATATACTTCCAAAAGATTGATTCTGAGTGATGGCACCTATTTCAAGGAAGAATCTGAATTTTGCAACTTACCCCAGAAAATAGAAGATGTTGTTGAAATCCCAAATGATGTCATTATAGATGTGAATATGTTATCCACTTTGTTTACAAATCTGATGTGCAGCAAGTGCAAAACAAATTCATTAGGTGCTGATTTAGAGGAGAGCTGTGGATTTTTACACAAAATTTAAGTTGTTCCATTGGCTGTACAGAAGTTAAAAGTGAGAGGATTGATTCAGAAAAAGATTGAATCAGAGTGATGGCACTTTACAGCAATCATTTGATATTAGTATGCGAACTGTTCAAGCTCTATTGAGCGAGGCTATTCAGCTCTAGAAGTTATTTGTATGCATACAAACATGCATTTGATGTCAAGCAGAATTTTCAACCGTTACAAGAAAATGTTGCACGAATCAATAGTTTCCTGAGCAAAAAAATATGTATCAAATCAGACATGAGGTTTGAAAGGAAGGCTAGAGTACATAAGACGGTCAGGCAGATTTTTCGCCAAGTCGGCGAAAATTTTTAGTTGCCAAGCTGAGGCGATTATGCCGTCAATGTTGTTTCTCCTTCAAATTTGTGATGTTGTTTAATGTATTTTAGAGTGTAGTTTGTGTCAAAATGAGTGACATGATTGAATTGAGGTTGTTGATTAAGATGGATTTTATGGGAAATAGGTGTGTAATAGGTTTTTGTATGGAGAATTGCCGCTTACGCCTACGACTTCGTACAGCCAGCATAAGCTTTGTTTTACTGACCGCTACAGACAGCGGAAGCTTTTTTTACTGTACTACAGCCAGCGGACGTTTTTTTTTACTGTACTACAGCCAGCGGTACGCGTAGCCAGTGGCTGCGGATTTTCTATAATGCTTTTGGACGGATGCACAACGGAGCGTAGCAGATGGGACAAAGGGTATCCGAGCAAAGCGAAGATCCCGTGTGCGCCTACGAGTTTCATAAATCCAGCGGCAAGTTTGTTTTCCAACTTATTTGTTATTTCTTGGTCGCCATTGATGTTTTTGTTTACATTTCACACTTTAAGCCTAACAGGTCTGCGAAAAAAGCGTTGGTGAGTTTTCCTTTTTCAGCAAGCACTAAAAAGCGCAAAGCTATTGGCGAAAATGAAATAGCGCCAAATTTCGCCAAATCTGACCATCTTTTGCACTTTTACCGAAAGGAGTGGGGATTCTCATGATAATGCTATTGCAAACATTGGTGTTTTTTTCGATGGTACCTGGCTTACCCGAGGATATAAATCTCAAATTGGTGTTGGTTGTGTCATTGATATATTGACAAGTTATGTCATATTATATTAGAAGGTGATGTCGAAGCACTGCACTGAGTGTGAATATGCTAAATTTGATCTCTGAGAGAAATCTGCAAGATATAATATATGGTAGGAAAGTCACAAAACTTCATGCAGCATCAACCACACTGGTTCATCAGGAAATTTTTTATGTTAAAACATGTTAGCAATGTATTACATATGCATTATTTTGTACGTCAAATATAGTTGCACATTAATTTTATACAAATTTGTGGTATGACTTTCACAAGTAGAATGATTTATTTTTTCTTGATGGAATCTTATTCTTAGCTTCCATATTTTGAGAACGTTATAACTTTTTTCAGGAACAGCTTTGTCAGACGCACCTCCGTTGGCGAAAAGTTGGCATCAAAAATTTTTTGCGCAACGCACCTTCGTGATGCCAACTTTTCCCAATTCCGCACACCTGTTAGTCTTAAAGTGCTAAATGTAAACAAAAAACAATCAATAGCGACCAAGAAATAACAAATAAGTTGAAAACAAACTTACTGCTGGCTGTATTAAACTTTCAAAAATATTACAGAAATCCCCAGCCGGTTATTTGTAGCCGTAAACTCAAATTCTCCACACACAAACACTGTTTCCCATATACAAATTAAACAACAACCTCAATTAAATCATGTCACTCATTTTGCCACAAACTACACCCTAGAAGACACAAAACAACATTTCACTTGAAAGGGTGAAAATTCATGAATCCAATTTCGGGAAAAGGAAATTACCGCTGGCTGTATTAAACTTCCAAAAACATTACAGAAATCTCCAGCTAACCTCAGTTAGCAAATAAATTTCCTACATTACAAAATAGCAATATTGCATGCGCGAAAAAAACCACAGCAGAAATAGCAAAAATAAACAAACAAAATACAAAACATACTCAACCCTGCACTAATATTAAAAAATTAAGAAAACAATCAAAATTGTAAATCTCATTATTTATTATTAAATTTAAACTCTCAATCTAATTACTTGCACAACCGCACACGACTAAATCCCCCCCCCCGAAAAAAAAACTCGCCAAAATCGCATGGTTACCACGGCATACACAAAATCGCCAAACTTGGCAGGCCAAACTTGACAAACCTGTACCCTTTTTTAAAAATTTAATAGAGATATAAAAAATTTTAAATATTTTAATTTTCATATTATTGATGTGTATAACATTTCGCATGCTTTTTTTATACAGTGTTTAACTTTTCATGCATTGTTCAAAAGGCCAAAAGACACTTTGATATTTTTCCTAATCAGCTTTTAGAGGTACAATGATAAAAGGCTGAATCTAGCTCAAGTCATATATTAAACCCGAAAAATAAATAAAAAGAATAACCCGAATACCAAATTGAAGTCAGATTTTATACTCTAAAATTTATATTTTAACACATTTCGGTTACCACTGTTGTTTGTAAACACATGATCTTCGTTGCCATATTCGTTTCAGAAATTTCTCATTGAGACAATTTTCAGTTAATGCGGGTTTTCAAAAGTGAAATATACGATGTTCTGTAAATGCCCCGAAAATACTTCTATACTGGAGATTTAAACAGATTAAAGAATTTAAATAAACTTTTGTGTAATTTATACATTTGTGTGTGTTTAATTATTTAAATTAATATATTTATATTTTTTAAACGTTTTATTCTTGCATTCTTTTAGGGATTTATAGAGTTGCAGTGAGCGGCAACACCGGTGTGTGGTTTTCAAATGATTTTAGCTTTTTCTGGAAATTAGCGGAACATTAGCTTCCAAAACAATAATCGTTTGAAAGGTTTTTATTTATATTATTACTATTAAAATGTATATCATTATCTTTATAATATATATTATTATCTTTATATCGTCTGCGGAACGTTAGCTTCATGAACAATCGGTATTTTCATATGGTTTTTCATTTACACATAAAACGGAAAATTAAAATGCCACCAAAAATAAACAGGCTAGATTTCATGGAAATAAAAGCAATTTCCCAAGGAATAAAATATTATCGGCTAGTCAAAGAATTGGAAGGTGCAGTTTTTGTTTACAATTCAGTAAGTTCTGAGAGTCATTTGATGCATCTATTGGAAAATTCCGCTAAACCTGTAACTTCAGATTTTTTGCTGCAATTCTAGGCTGAATCTAGCTGAATTCTGAGGACTTTATTATAAATTTATATATTTTTATATTGGGTTTTCATATTATTGATGTGTATGACATTTCCCATCCCTTTTTTATACTATGTTATTTGTACTGTGTTTAATTTTTGATGCAGAGTTCATAAGGCAAAAGACAATTTGACATTTTTACTTTTCAGCTTTTAGTGGTAGAATGATGAAAGGCTGAATCTATCTAAATTCTGATATGTGTATAACATTTCACATGTTTTTTTCCTATGTTATTTATACTATGTTTTTTCTTATGTTCATTAAATTGTTGTGACCTCCGAGAGTGTTGCCGTGGCTTAAAAACAAGTTTTAACCGGAGAGGGGGTCACAACTCTCCCCGGTCATTAACTACAAGGCCTTCATGTTCTGTTGTACTATTGTTATATTATCGGTACGAGCTTTCTGTGCAGTGTTGCTTTTTCATACTGACTACTTTATTTCAATATTTAATTGCATATATATATATATATATATATATATATATATATATATATATATATGAAACGTAATGGGTACTTCAGCGTACGAATAACTACTTTAACTTTGTAGAGTATACGAAACACGACAATGTAGACGTAGCCAGAGTGCTAATTACTTCTAGTAGACCGGAACAGGAGATAGATTCACACATAAATACTTCAGGAAAGAACAGGAACACGATGAAAACTTGAAATATTTTATTCCATGGAACCAAACTTCAAGACATCAGAGAAGATACACTGCTATACATAGTTGAATGACTTGGCATACGCTGACGACATGATATTTGACAATAACGTCAACGGACAGCCCATAGCTGCCCAGGCTGGATTATCGAATATGATTACATTCTAATATATTTTGGAACAGTACGCGGACAGCGAGCAAGGACGTACTGAAACAGCGCCAAGTAAGAAGAGAGCGCGAAATTGCCCTGTCTCGCCTTTTATGCTGAGTAACTTCCGATTTTGCCGCTAGGCTTAGAATTCTTTTAATTGGTTGATCCCGATCACGTGGTATTTCCTCGAAGGGGGTCGAGATCACGGAAGTCTAAATATAACTTTCCCGCTTATGCGTTAAAGAGAATATTAAATAATTTCGATTTCGTTTTTGAAATAGGGCTGGGTTTTATTGAGGAAAAATTAAGATACGCGTTAGATATAGGACAATTAATATTAGTGGGGCGTTATTATTACAATATCCCCCCGTCTGAGAAGAGGCTGACCACCAATGCCTGCATTGGGGTGCAGACTCACCCAGCAGAGTGAGGAAAAGGGCGTAAACAGAAATTTGAAAAAAGCCTAATAAATTTTTTTTGAAAGAAAAATTTAATTTTAAGATAATTTTGTCAAAATAATATTTTCTATATCCACTATCCGCTAACTGTCCTTGAAATATTATTTTTAAAATACAATAAACAATTGAAAAACACCTTGTACAAACTGAAAAATTGTTGCGAATTTCTTTTTTTATTTTTAAAAATATTATGGGATATCAATATTAAACATGAAGTTATTTAAAAATGTCATAACATGGAAAAAATTCACATATAACAGTAGCTAAAAAAGTAATATGAATAACTCAAATATAAAAAAATATACCTCTAATACAACTAATTTAATAATTTTAAAATAGTAATAATAATAATTCACTATTCTCTATTAATTGCAATAATTTAATGTTAATGTTCAAAATTCAATTTCCAAAACAATATACTATCCACAAAAATATTAATCTATAAAATAATACAAATACCCACTATTCTTTTATAAATACCTATCATCTTAGTTTCTTATGTTAACATGAATTAAGTAACCCAAATTTTTCTTTTAATATAACATTTTGGTATGAATCCCCGTTGTATACCTTCTATAATTTCTTATTTGTATTCAATATTTTATAAACATATATCTCATTATAATATTATCTTTTCTATTTATTTATTTTCTTCTTAACTAAGTTTCATCAAAATATACTCACGAGGGTTAAAAACCAAATGTAATATTTCAATATAATAAACAAAATACTTAAATTCCTAAAACACTTATAATTTCTATATATAGTAAATATTCATGTGGATTGCAATGAAATTTAAATACATAAAACTTAAATTATAATTCTTCATTTGAAATCAAAACCTCGAAATCAAAACCAAATTTATAACGGACGAGAAAACAGAAGTACATCCTGATTAAAAATAAATGAAAGCATTTTAAAATTATATACGATTCATGTTTACCGAGGCCATATAACTAATCATATCAAATTTATATTAAGCAAAATCATTATTAAATTTCGTTAAAATTTGATCTAATTGTATCAGATTATCAATACTATTAACATCCCAATATTTAAACATTACGTAGAGTTTTTCATATAATATTATAAACACTTTTAAAATTTCATTGACAAGTTGTCTTACCTTTAATTTTAGTTGATTAAAGTCCCAATATATTAATTTTTATTATAATACGGAACAAAATAAATTAAATTTCGTGATTATCTGCGCAAATAGTCTCATATTTTTCCAGAATAGGAAATGTTGAATCATAGCAAATTCTTGACACAGGAGCAAACAGTTTTCTTCTCGTAGTAACACAAGGTGAAAACACTTTCTTGGGAACACATTTTGTAAATCCACTAGGAACTTCCCGCGTCTGGGAAGAATTATCCTAGGAGACTAAATGAAACGAAAAACGGGTACTTCAACATACGAATAACTTTAACTTTGTAGAGTACACGAAACACGACAATGTAGACGTAGCCAGAGTGCTAATTACTTCTAGTAGACCGGTACAGGAGATGGATTCACACATAAACACTTCAGGAAAGAACAGGAACACGATGAACACTTGAAATATTTTATTCCATGGAACCAAACTTCAAGACATCAGAGAAAATACACTGCTATACATAGTTGAATGACTTGGCACACGCTGACGACATGATGTTTGAAAATAACGTCAATGGACAGCCCATAGCTGCCCAGGCTGGATTATCGAATATGATTACATTCTAATATATTTTGGAACAGTTCGCGGACAGCTAGCAAGGACGTACTGAAACAGAGCCAAGTAAGAAGAGAGCGCGAAATTGCCCTGTCTCGCCTTTTATGCTGAGTAACTTCCGATTTTGCCGCTAGGCTTAGAATTCTTTTAATTGGTTGATCCCGATCACGTGGTATTTCCTCGAAGGGGGTCGAGATCACGGAAGTCTAAATATAACTTTCCCGCTTATGCGTTAAAGAGAATATTAAATAATTTCGATTTCGTTTTTGAAATAGGGCTGGGTTTTATTGAGGAAAAATTAAGATACGCGTTAGATATAGGACAATTAATATTAGTGGGGCGTTATTATTACAATATCCCCCCGTCTGAGAAGAGGCTGACCACCAATGCCTGCATTGGGGTGCAGACTCACCCAGCAGAGTGAGGAAAAGGGCGTAAACAGAAATTTGAAAAAAGCCTAATAAATTTTTTTTGAAAGAAAAATTTAATTTTAAGATAATTTTGTCAAAATAATATTTTCTATATCCACTATCCGCTAACTGTCCTTGAAATATTATTTTTAAAATACAATAAACAATTGAAAAACACCTTGTACAAACTGAAAAATTGTTGCGAATTTCTTTTTTTATTTTTAAAAATATTATGGGATATCAATATTAAACATGAAGTTATTTAAAAATGTCATAACATGGAAAAAATTCACATATAACAGTAGCTAAAAAAGTAATATGAATAACTCAAATATAAAAAAATATACCTCTAATACAACTAATTTAATAATTTTAAAATAGTAATAATAATAATTCACTATTCTCTATTAATTGCAATAATTTAATGTTAATGTTCAAAATTCAATTTCCAAAACAATATACTATCCACAAAAATATTAATCTATAAAATAATACAAATACCCACTATTCTTTTATAAATACCTATCATCTTAGTTTCTTATGTTAACATGAATTAAGTAACCCAAATTTTTCTTTTAATATAACATTTTGGTATGAATCCCCGTTGTATACCTTCTATAATTTCTTATTTGTATTCAATATTTTATAAACATATATCTCATTATAATATTATCTTTTCTATTTATTTATTTTCTTCTTAACTAAGTTTCATCAAAATATACTCACGAGGGTTAAAAACCAAATGTAATATTTCAATATAATAAACAAAATACTTAAATTCCTAAAACACTTATAATTTCTATATATAGTAAATATTCATGTGGATTGCAATGAAATTTAAATACATAAAACTTAAATTATAATTCTTCATTTGAAATCAAAACCTCGAAATCAAAACCAAATTTATAACGGACGAGAAAACAGAAGTACATCCTGATTAAAAATAAATGAAAGCATTTTAAAATTATATACGATTCATGTTTACCGAGGCCATATAACTAATCATATCAAATTTATATTAAGCAAAATCATTATTAAATTTCGTTAAAATTTGATCTAATTGTATCAGAGTATCAATACTATTAACATCCCAATATTTAAACATTACGTAGAGTTTTTCATATAATATTATAAACACTTTTAAAATTTCATTGACAAGTTGTCTTACCTTTAATTTTAGTTGATTAAAGTCCCAATATATTAATTTTTATTATAATACGGAACAAAATAAATTAAATTTCGTGATTATCTGCGCAAATAGTCTCATATTTTTCCAGAATAGGAAATGTTGAATCATAGCAAATTCTTGACACAGGAGCAAACAGTTTTCTTCTCGTAGTAACACAAGGTGAAAACACTTTCTTGGGAACACATTTTGTAAATCCACTAGGAACTTCCCGCGTCTGGGAAGAATTATCCTAGGAGACTAAATGAAACGAAAAACGGGTACTTCAACATACGAATAACTTTAACTTTGTAGAGTACACGAAACACGACAATGTAGACGTAGCCAGAGTGCTAATTACTTCTAGTAGACAGGTACAGGAGATGGATTCACACATAAACACTTCAGGAAAGAACAGGAACACGATGAACACTTGAAATATTTTATTCCATGGAACCAAACTTCAAGACATCAGAGAAAATACACTGCTATACATAGTTGAATGACTTGGCACACGCTGACGACATGATGTTTGAAAATAACGTCAATGGACAGCCCATAGCTGCCCAGGCTGGATTATCGAATATGATTACATTCTAATATATTTTGGAACAGTTCGCGGACAGCTAGCAAGGACGTACTGAAACAGAGCCAAGTAAGAAGAGAGCGCGAAATTGCCCTGTCTCGCCTTTTATGCTGAGTAACTTCCGATTTTGCCGCTAGGCTTAGAATTCTTTTAATTGGTTGACCCCGATCACGTGGTATTTCCTCGAAGGGGGTCGAGATCACGGAAGTCTAAATATAACTTTCCCGCTTATGCGTTAAAGAGAATATTAAATAATTTCGATTTCGTTTTTGAAATAGGGCTGGGTTTTATTGAGGAAAAATTAAGATACGCGTTAGATATAGGACAATTAATATTAGTGGGGCGTTATTTTTACATATATATATATATATACATATAAATAACAGTCTTAGTGGTCATCTGGCATGCTCTTACTTTTTTGTTTGAAAAGTAAATGTGTTATTATTATACTCATTGTTCTTTATTATTTTACTTTATTACATTACTAGCGGCCCGTCCCGACTTTGTCCGGGTTGAAGAAAATATTATACCAATAAATTTCCAGTTGATAGCCCATAAATTGTAAATCTTTTTTTACCTTAAATGTCCAATAAAAAGCGTACTTCCAAATGTAGTTTTCTTCAATAAACCCTTTAACGTTGCCAGTTTCAAAAATCCTTTTTGTATTTATAAATACCTCCTCTACTTGAATTTTAAAAATATTAAACCTTTTCCTTACGGGGTGGGATAGCATATATCCGAAGCACATACTCTCGAAAAATACGGTGTGATGTCGGCAGAGATATAGTCTAGAATTCCACTTCGTTGTGACTTTCCTAACGTCTTTGCCCCCAAAGAACAATTGGGTGAGATTCTGGGAACGGAGGGAGAATCTTGCCAAAAAGGACTGAATAATAATCTTTTGTCGTTATATCTAGAGGCTATTTCATTTCAGGCGAGAGACATCAGAAGGGCGGTTCACCCGCGGTTCATCCCTTTTCAGCCTTTTGAGAGATGAAAGAGGCACGGAGTGCCGATGAACTACTATTGAAATTCTTCTTTAATAGCAAGAAAGTAATAAGAAAGCAATTAACCACTCTTTCCCCTGACCCCCCCCACGCTGAATGTCCCCCACGTAAAATGGGGATAGGAAGTAGATAACATTTTCCCGCTGTAAAGAGCGATTTCGAAAAACGGACCCCGTAAGCTAAAGGGTGTTGCTATGGTTACTTGACTGCGATTGACAAAGGAAAATATGTAAGGTCCATGTACAAAAGTTGTACATTACCCTACACATACAAAATCTGCTCTCTCTCTTTATATATTATTATAGAAGTATAGATACACATTGGTATCCCAAAATTAGAATAAGAGATGAAATAAAAATACAAAAATAAAAAAGGATTTTAAGTAAAGAATATATTTTAAATTATTTTAAGCACCTAAAATGATATTCAAAGTAATATTACGTTATTTATTAATTAAAGTTAATTTTATAAAAGAAAGAGGTGTGTTTGAGACCCTAGTTTTATTCAAAAATAAAAAAGGATTTAAAAAAAATTTTTTTTAATTATTTTAAGCACCTAAAATAGTATTCAAATAAATATTACGTTAGTTATTAATTAAAGTTAATTTTTTAAAAGATAAAAGTTAAGAGATGAAATAAAAATACAAAAATAAAAAAAGGATTTTAAGTAAAGAATGTTTTTTTAAAAATAATATTAAATTTTTTTTCAAATAATATTTCTAAAATAATATTCAAATTAATATTACGTTAGTAAATAATTAAAGTTAATTTTTTAAAAAGAAAAATGCGTGCCGGAGAACGGCTAGGTTCAAACCACTATCGTCAGAACAGAAGCCCACCGCAATAGCACCACGCTAAGGATCGTTGAAGACTTCGACTCAAAAAGCGGTAGAGGACAGTAGCGGTAACAATGGAGATTGTTAGGATTAAGCCCCTAACTTTATTTCTACGGATCAGATATGCATAATATATAGCCTATGTCCATCTGGAATAATGTACCTTTCAAACAGTGAAAGAATTTTTCAAATAGGTGCAATGGTTCTGGAGATTACCCTCCACGTACAAAATCGCTCTCTCTTTATATATAAGTATAGATTACATTTTATTATTATACAAATTGGCAATATGGATTACATTGTAGTCATAAGTAGATATTTAATCCTATATCGCGGCCCTTGACAAGCTTTTTGGGAAGATTCTATGATGTGGAATTTTTTTCCACAATCAATGCTTTTTAAATTCCTTCTTATCATATGTAGTGTCATTTGAGACAGTTGTGCCCTAACTATCGACTGTGTTGTAAGTCATTTATTAGAACTAGAGTATCTTAAGATTGAAATCGGCATTTAACTAATAGTTTTATTTATTAATATAGTGCGAAAAAGAGCTGGTGTTCAACTAATCTGTTCGGTATGTATACATATGTATAGTACTATTTTTCTCCTAGAATAGATTTAATTCCTAGAATAGATATAATATACAAATTAAAAAATTATAATAAAAGTATTGGTCAACATCGCCAACAACATCAAATTTTATTAAGAATCTCTTTGTATTCTAACTGAGAACTTGCAGAATGTTTGGATGACATAACTATTTGTGACGAACGTGTGTCAGGAGAGAGTCGCATTACCTAATCATTTGGTATATTAAGAAATGATCAATCTCGATGATATTAGGAACTCTTAAATTAAAAAAACTCACTAATTAAAAAATACGTATAAACTTTTAAAAAAAGTGGTCAACATCGTATGCAGACGGACACCCTATTTAATATATATACCGGGTTGACAACGCCTTGCAAACACCAGACCACCAAAAACAACTGTTGTATAGCTAATATTTATACTAAGCTTTGTGTACTGTAAAATATTTGTGGTGGCAAAATTATTTTTTAAAAAGATGTATTCTAATTGAGAAGTTGCAGAAAGTTCGGATATAACAATTTGTGTTGAACATCTGCCAGTATCAGGAATGAAAGTCGCATAACCTAACCGGGAGGTATATTACTAAATGATGTAAGTCAATGAAATTAAGAACTCTTGTGTTATGAATCCGTTTCGCAATAATTTCCTTCTTTCCAGTGTCTTAATTGAAACCACGTTCGCGAAAGGGGACAGTTGCTTTTATGGGTGATACAATCGTATGGGTGATAAAACTGATCAATTTCTCAGTTGAGTATAATTTCTGAGTTATTTCACCTCTTTGTGAATAAATCATAATTAGTAAATAACGGATTTGGAGGCTTTACTTTCTTACTATGTTCTCGGTAATGCTGTCTTTATGCTGGCATGATACGCGTTATGTATATTTATAAACTTGGATAGTTAAAATAATTGAATTAAATGTATGACAGTTCCTGATTTATTTTTGAAAAGCATTATGCTCTTATTGGGAAGCAGAGGGAAATAATATTTGTGAAAAATTTTAAGATAAATACGTACACGCCTCGCAGCCTCCAGACTAGGGATGCGACATCAATAACAAAACATCGATGTTTTGAAACATCGATATTCCATATTAAAACATCGATGTTTTAGAACATATATTTTTTAAAACTGGTTTAGTAATTTCTAACATTAATGTTACTTCGGTTAGTCGTGGGGGGGGGGGATGATTTAATTTTACTCTCTGATTGGGCGGACACAAATGACAAAAACTTGGTTGCTTTTGCCTTGGGCTACATTGATGACTCAAAATTCTCGTTGTAAATATCGCCATGTTTTGCCTTCAAATGTCCAGAAAAATTCGTGGTATTGCCAGAAGTTTTGAGGGACTTAAGGCAAATATTGCATTTTGCCAATTTGTCAGAGGTTTTGCAAAAATATTTCCAAATGGTACTTTTGGGAGACATCTTACTAATAATATTAATGTCAACTTATATAAAACTAGGACAAAACAAAAAATTAAATGGCTTCTCTCGTATATATACTGTTTGCAAAATAAAACCCCATGGAAGGTTCTGGAGTGTCAGGAACATTCCAAGCACTCTGATTGCTTCATTGTTTATTGATTGACTTTTGTCTGTTTGCTAAGGAATCGTTCCCCCTTTTGTATTCGTCCTTTTCAGAATTCAGACTTACATTTACTGAGTGTGAAAATTATGCTACGTGGTAATTTTTTTTTTAATTATGTTACTTTTTCATTAAAAAAAAACATCGACAGAACGTAAACCATCGAGCAGAAAACATCGATGTTAAAAAAACATCGGATTCAATAAATCGATTTTTAAAACATCGACATCGATGTCGCATCCCTACTCCAGACTATGAAAAAATGAAAGGTTAGTTCAGAAAATATTTATATTAATTACTATTGTGCAAAATTTTTCGTTAGCTAAAAACTGTACCAACTAAATACTTCGAAGATAATTTAGCGATATAATATGAAACGTGCAATAATTGAAGCCCATTGCAAAAAATATTCATTTTTAGGTAGTTTCTATTCTTCGGATTACTGGGAAGATGATCTAAACGTTTCACTTTCGTCAGTGTGTGCTTGTATGACGTGTGTTCGTGTATTCAGGTTGTGTAAATCATTTGATATCGCAATTTCAGTCTTTTACGTGTAAGCACCGTCTCCTTATCCTGTTGGGTTTGCACCGATTCGTAGTCACTCATTATAAGTTCAAAATAATGCTTTTCTTTTATCTATTTGGTAAGTATAAATAAAATATCGAGCAATAAAACTGACCTAATAATATTCAGAGAGATGAACTTTCATATTTTGAAGTACTTTATTAAAGCCGAGGAATTTAGGTGGAATTTTTGCTATAAATAATATTTTTCTCTACTTTTTTATATTTAACTTGATTCTAGTATTCTTTAGTCATAAATTCTTGTAATTCTGAAATTCCGATTTTAAGTGCCCTAATCTTATTTACTCAGTACATTATGATGTAGCAAATATAACTTTTTTTAATCGCACCGAGGAACCGCTTTTAATGCTTTGTATCTTAAAATTAAACCAGAGCTTTCTGCCTTGGTCAGCCAATCACTTTAACTATTCTGCATCTCTCCATTTAAATTCGCCACTTAATCACAATGCCACATGTACGCAGGGTCAGCGGGTGCTGACTTGTAAATACCCTCATCAGTAATATTAGCATTGAATTTCGCAGAAGTTTTCCCATAAATATTAAAAAAAAAATGTAGGAATGAAAAAAAATTGTGCGGTTGGGGGACCCCCGTCAGGAATGAAGTTCCTTACGTTATTTTTTCAACTCTAAACGTGATTGAATATGTAGATTTCTATTGATTACACACACACACACACACACACATATATATATATATATACTATATATACTGTGCTATTCCCAGAATGAGTGAGAATAGAAACGGCCCGCGCTTGTGCGGGGATTTGAACCAGGGACCTCTCGCTCCGTAGTGCGATAGTCCGATACTCCGTAGCGATAATCATTCAGCCACAGAGTCCTTGAGAGAAAGCTCTTATGAAGAGGGTATAACGCTTTTTCGTTACGTGACGATTCCGGACAGTTCACTCTACTGTAAGTCGCGTAAAAGAACTTTGTTTCAAAAATTATTTAATTTGCCAACATCGCTTGCATATCGAAAGAACTTCTGTGAAGAATTTATGGGATGTAATACACTCGGTATACTCTTTTGGATATCGTTACTTGTACTTATATTAATATTTTACTCCTAAACAGTAGATCAAACATGCAAATAAAAGATAAAAGTTAATAAAAGTGGAGAACATCGCCTAGAGATGGAACTAAATATCAGTCAAGAATTTATGAGTTCTAACATGCCTCGCAGAATCCAGACCAACAAAACTTGTAATTGTGCAGCAATAATTTACTGACATTGAAATTGACATGGTACGTTAACGAGGCACCGGAGAGCAGAGCTCCATAACCTAGGTATGGATAATATTTTGTGGCTATATTTTCGTTCTGAGGATCAGGGCCGTTCCATCCCGAGGGTGCCAGGGGTGCGGGGCACATTGGCGGCAAGTCAGCTACCCGGTTGAAAAAAATTTAAAACTAATTTATTAGTAAAATAATCAATATAAAAATGTCATTATGCAAGGAAACTACTTAGAGTTAAAAATGCATTTTACAAGTAGAACTGGAAACCGCATTGGTTTTAAAAGCGCTACTCCACGTCGCTACCAGTTGGGAAATACATTGTTCGTTTTTGTCTTAACACGTTTTAACCCATCATCCCATCAGATCGCGTCGCATCGCGTCGGTGCGGGCGGTTTTTGTCAGGTTGCAGGAAAATACTCGTTTATGCCCTGAGCCTATAAATACAAGGACAGGGATAATTTGCACTATAATAATTTTGAACGTGTCCATCTCAACAACTGAAAAACAAAGCTTTTTGTCTCGAATTTTTGTGCTCGATTTTATGATTGCTGACCAATAAAAATATTTCAGAGGTAAATAAAGTTGATATTCCTTCTTTTGCGCGGTTAGCGATTCGAAATTGAAATAATACATTTATGGTTTGATATTTGTTTTGCAAAAAAAAAAAAAAGAAAACTAGCTAGTATTTATTACTTAATTCTATTTTAAATGTTTTATTTTTTTTAATTTTGCAAATGTTAAACATATACTACTGGAACAAGTGTAAACTTGGATTTTTGAACTGCATCACCTTATTTCTTTAACAGGTGAGTGAAATATGGCAGATTTTTCAGAAATCGGGAAAATACGATTTTTTATTAAAGTAAACGTAGGGGGAATTGTATATAAAATATGAACAAAATGAAAATAAAATTGATTTGGAATGTTTCTTTGCAAAAGTCAATCTTTATCGAGAAACAGCTTGACTTACATTGCGCCTTTTTTTATATGTTCTTTATTTGACTACGTAAAGATGAGGCTTCAAAAAATCCAGAAGACCAATTCAAAATTAATTTTTACTTTGTAATTTTGGACACTGCATTATCAAAAATAGAAGAAAGGTTAGAACAAATAAAACAACATCACACAGTTTTCAGTTTTCTCCACGACCTAAATAATTTCCTCGAAACAGATAAATGAAATAGGTCCACAAAATGTAAATCTGTTGAAAGTATGTGACATGATCCATTTAAAAATGAAAAAGATTATAACTGAAAATTTATGCGTTGAAATTGACAACGTTGCACCCTATATTTCCCCTGAAATGAACGCGTTAAATGTGAATCAATACTTATTTACAAATAACCTCATCTATCTGTTTCGAAATTTAATGATTGCCATGCGAATTTTTTTAAACATTACCTGTGACTGTGGCTAGCGGGGAAAGAAGCTTTTCAATACTTAAAATAATAAAAAATTATTTGAGATCAACAATGGTACAAGAAAGGCTTTCAGACCTATCTATTATTAGTATCGAAAAGGACATTTCGGAAGATATAGATGTATCAGATATAACAGAATTTGCATTAAAATTGTTAAGAACAGCAAAGATTATTTAAGCTTTTTGACTGACTTATTAAGTATATGTATTAATAGATATGTGTTGTATGTATTTAATATAACGTATTCATTTGGTTATTATATCAATACATTAATAATTATTATAATGTTAGGTTGTAAAATTAAAAAATAAACTGAATTTATAATATTTTCTGTAATTCGTTGTTTCATTTAAGGTAAAAAATTTCAGAGAAATTTCAGTTAATCCATACGGTATGAGGGGGGGGGGGCAAAATTATTCTCGCACACGGGCAGTAGCTACCCTAGGAACGGCCCTGCTCAGGATTAAAAGAAAAGTGTTGATTGAAAGTTTTTAAAAAAAGGAAAAAAAAATAAAGGAAATAAACAAATAAATATATATATATATATATATATATATATATATATTTTCGTTCTAATGCGGAGGATCTTTGTCGTTAGACATTTGTCTGTTATTGACAGCAGTTTTACTGGTCATTTTAATATGGGAGCACCATATACGAGAATCAGCATTACCCCTTATGCCGCACTTACACATTCGCGCTCACGCCATACCTCGTCACCTGCAAGCAGTGGCGCCGGAAAGGGGAGGGCACTCGCCCCCCCCCCCCCTAGAAAATTGAATTTTTTGTGTCTACCTAGATAGCGCTCGTAAAATATTAGAATTTTCATTTAAAATCATAAAGCCTAACAAAACTGAATACTAAATTGCAACCTCACACTCGTTAACGCAAGCGCGATAAACGTCATTCCTTATACGCAGGAGCGATTAATTGCCAATTTCAGATACGCAAGTGTGTTTAAACGCCAATGCCAGACGTCTGCTTTTGCGATTTAAAAGCAAACCTACACAATTTTTTTACATCGCGAAAGGGAATCTTGAATCCGATGCATTTGAAACGCGTACACGGTTTTACTTAACGGTTTTCTTACATGTACACAACGCGTTTCTTACATAAGGTAAGAGTCGTCTTTTAAATAATATGGATAATAGGTGTTGTTGTTCAAAATACAATGAAAAATATTTACAGTAGTTTAATTACGTAGAATTTCAAAGTAGATGATTTGTATCATTTTTTTAGTTAATTTTTTATTGTTGTTTTCTGGCAAAGGATTAGAGTGAAATAAAACCTAGGAGTTCTCTACTATTCTGCTTAACGATTTTTCCTATTTTATGAAATCATATTTTATTTTTACTGCTGGACATACCAAAATATCAATAGGTATTTTATTTTTAGAAATCATGGATATAAGAAATTTTTTTAAGAAAAAAACTGACAGTAATTACAAATCGAATCTTCTTGAACCATTAGTAGAACCTAGTTCATCTACTGACATAGTTACTAGCTTAGCAGTAATGAGTGAAGCTTTTAGGTCATTACATTCTGATGTTGATGATGAATCTAATACAACGTCATTATCTGGTGTTGGTGAAAATCGTACTGTTCATATTCATCCTTTAGATATAGGAGATTTTATTGAAAAGCATGCTTCTATTTCCGATGAAACAAGATATGCGTATTGACTCGACATTTTGTTCCCGATTCAAGTTACAATTTTAAAAGGGACTCAGATGGAAAAAGAGTTTTTCGTCACGAATGGTTACAAAATTACGATTGGTTAGCTTATTTCAGTAAACTTAAGGGTGGACTTGTGTTACATTTCGACCGAATTTAAGAAGAGGGTTTTTTTGGATCTTTCATTGCAAAACCTTTCAAGAATTACAAAGACTTCCATGAAAATGCAAAATTACATATGTGTTCGGAGTGGCATCGTTCATCGACAATTAAAGCTGTAAACTTTCGACATGTTATGGAGGGTAAAAGTACTTGTGTCACTGAACAACTCAGTAGCTATGAACGGGAACAAGTTAAGTCTAATCGAGAAAAACTTATGCCAATCATTTCCACTATAATATTTTGTGGTACCCACGATTTACCACTCCGTGGTATAACCACTTGAAATTTTGATGATCTCCTAAATTTTAGAGTCGAGAGCGGAGATTTAGTATTAAAAGATAATTTGGAAAATTGTGGCAAAAAATGCTAAATATACTTCTCACCAGACTCAGAATGAATTAATTAAGATTTCTGTGATATTATTCGAGAAGAAGTTATTACAGAAGTGAACGCCAGTGAAAGTTTTTCATTGTTAGTTGATGAATCTGCTGATATTTCTGGTGTTGAGCAGCTCTCGATAGGAGTAAGATTCGTGGATAAAAATACTAATTCAGTACGTGAGGAATTCTTGGGATTTACTGAACTTAGTTCCATGAATGTAGAAGGTATATCATCAGCAATATTACAAACTTGCGAAAATTATGGCTTAAATATGCAAAAGGTAGTAGGATTAGGATTTGATGGTTGTGCAACAATGGCAGGCCGCGAAAACGGAGTGCAGAAAATAATTCGTGAGAAATATAACAAAGCTCTCTTTTTTCATTGTGCTTCACACAGACTTAACTTGGTGGTCAACGACTTAAATAAAATCCAGGATGTACAAAATTCAGTAGCTACTATAAAAAAAGTCATTAACTTTTTCCACGAAAGTCCATATCGGAGAAAATATGTACCCAAAATTCCCTTATTTTGTGAAACTAGATGGTCTGCCAAGTCTATTAGAATATTTTCGGAACATTTTGAGGAAATAAGAAACGCCCTAGAACATTTATCATATACGATGGAAATAAATAGAGATACACGATCGAAATCCAACCAGTTGTTATGCGCATTTTCCACTCCTAAATTTATTGTGTGTTTGCATATTATTTCACACTATAGTACCAAACTGGAGCCTGTTTGTAATATCTTACAAGTAAAAACAATAAATCTTTTATCGATGAAGAAACATATTCAATTACTTTATCTATTCTGAAAGATCACAGGGCTGATGCAGAGAATTACTTTAAAGATATATTTCAAAAATGTATATTGGACGGAAGAAAATTTGACATTGATATTAAAATACCTAGATTAGCTGAAACGCAAACGCAAAGGGCTAACTACTCTACTGATAGTGCTGAAAATTATTTTTGAATTTCTTTATTTACTCCATATCTGGATTCAATTATACAGTCCATTGAAGTCCGATTTTCCCAAGAGACGGATAGTGCATTTGCTCTGTCTATTTTTCACCCGCAACTAATAATACAGGCAGAAACCTTTAGTTTACTAAAATCAAACATTCATAACATCTCAAACTGTATGAAATTGAAAATTTGAATTGTGAAGCCGAAACTTGGAAAGAAATGTGGGTTTCAAAAGTCAAAAGTAACAATACTGAGACTGATCTCGAGAGGTTGTTGAATTAATAGATAAACATTGCCAGTTCTTTCCTTGCATCAAAAAAGCGTTACAAATTTGTTTAGCCTTACCTCCTACCACAACAACAATTGAAAGATCTTTTAATACGCTCCGACGGGTAAAAACCGTCGCCATTCGCCACTTTCATTCTTGCCAAGAAACCGCTCCCAAAGCGAGCGTACGCTGCAGAAACTTGCAAACATAAAGCTTCGTCAGCGTAGTTTGGTTCCTGCATGTGTAACGAACTGTACTAATAAAGTTAATGACCGACACCTTTCTTTCCTTCTTTCGTACAGTCATGTTTCATTTTCCTTACCTTCAACAGATCGCAGAGCCTCATTTGCACCTAGCGGTCTTTGTTGGAACTAATATTTCTTTCCCCACCAATGAATTCCCCATGGCCCTCCAAATATGAAGACGTTACGTCCACTGCTTTTCTCGCCAGGGCGTCCCAAACAGGGATACTTTAATTTGAACCACCCGGTATATAAATAAATAAAAAAAAGTGGTTAACATCGCCTGCAGATGTGTATACTGGGTGATCCATGGAATACCCTTGTACCGAGGGCCACCATGCTTTATTTAAATAATTATTATTTTATAGCATTTTTACTCATTGGAGTGAGTGACAATATTGTTTCAAATCATAACAGCCATTTTTAATGAAAGCAAGAAGAAGCTAAAGTTAAATAGAAAAGAAAGTCTTGATTTGATGATCAAAACTAAATTTTTCACTTCAATTTGAAGTCTTAGTTTGTGAAATTAAGTGCAAACTTATGTTTTAATGTATAGCAGATATTTTTTGTAATCATTAAAGGAAAAAATGATATAAAAACAAAGTTTGGTTTCTGCAGGTCTTTGGCTATGGAAGCCATTTTGCCAAAAAGAACAACATCTTGTACCTAGGGCCATAATCTTGTCTTGTACCTAGGGCCATAGGCTCTGGTAGAAAAGAGGTGGACGAAAACTTGGCAATTGTAGAATTCTCACTGATACCCCCGAGAAAAATGAAAATCAAGCACAAATATTGAAAAAAGTAATTGATAAAAATAAGGCTACGAAATCTGTGTTTGAAACAGAAAATTTATGTGGGATCATCAAGAAGACAATGGAGAAAAAACATACATTAGAAAGTGATGAAATAATAAACATTTCCTCCTTTAAGACATTGCCTACAATTAACATTTCTTCTTCAGAAGATGTGTATGAAAGAAATAATGCATACAAATTGTTTTTTTTATTGTAAACAACAATTTCAGTGTTTGGAAATAACTGGCCCTGGTACAATAGTGTTATTGTACCTAGGGCTATTTGTAATTTTTTTAAATTTTCAATATCATTTACAAGTTTTTTTTTCTACACTTGATGTGATTTTTATTTAAAGAGAATAAAGCACGTAATGTATACAAACTATTTTTATTATTGTAAGTTAGTTATAAGTAAAGATACTGCCATTTGAAAATAGCCGGCCCTAGGTACAAGGGTTTCCCCTACAATACATCTCACAGATAACACCCTTCGGGGTAAATGCAAAGCATCTCGCAGACATCAGATCACCAAAATACAGTGTGTCACCTCTAATATTTATACTGAATATTCAAAATATTAAAAATTTTGTGATAGTTAAAAATTTTAATACGAAAAAGCTCTGTATTTTAATTGATATCTTGGAGGAATTTAGCATGATATAACTATTTGGGACGCACCTCTACCACGTCCAAGAGTATGAGTCATATACCCTAATCAGGAGGTATATTACTAAACGACCTATCTCGATAAAATCTGGATATCTCATGCTATGAATCCGATTTGTAACATTTTCTTGCTTCTCAGTGCCTGATGTATGCCAGTCCCTGATTTATTTTGGAAAAGTATTGTGTTATTAATAGATAGTGGACTGTCTTCTAAGATGTTATGAAGTGAACGAGAACGTTAGTATCCTCATTCTCAGGTCCTCATAAGATTGAAACAGGCACTTAAATATAGCACTCACGTGGGGAAATCGAACGCGTTTATATATAAATATTTAAAAAGTCTCCATAGTAAAGTGACGCCATCATATCATCTTCCATGAACACCCACAGTGTGTTTGGAACATCACACTTCTAAAAAATAAACCAGAAATCAGAGAAATAATTTGTTACTTAATTTACTGGAACAGAAACATAACGTGCATCATTGAAGCATGAAAGAGCACTACGAATGATGGTGGAAGAGGTTAAGTAATCTGACGTTGTATGTAGTAATATTAATAGTTCACTCTTCTAAGTGTAGATACAACATTCAAACAAGAAAAAAGTGGTCAATATGGCCTTCAGACGGAAACAACAAATTATCCTTTTGATTAAACAACATGTGTCGCACACACCAGAGAACTAAATTTTTAATTTTAATACAATTTATATTTATAGAACATATATTTATAGTAACGCATCTCCTTTTTCGGGCCGAAAGAGCTAGAGTCTCCCACAGGTGTTGTAATTCGTGGTCAGCCTGGAACATGTCTTCTAGACACAGACTCTTCTGAATAAACTAATTCCACAGTTGTTGCACATTTCGAGATGTCAAGGCTGCTATGTACTAAGAAAAAAAATCGTATTTCCCTTTTCCTCTTCTTGCAGACTCTTGTGGTGGGAGGAGTCCAGTTGGCAGTTCGAGAATTCCACCTCCCTTAGGATTGACATTTTGAGGGATTGTAATGGCTCTCTCTCTCTATAGGGGAGTTAAGCGCTGCCCCCAAATTTTTATTTAAAATATATTTTTGTCATATATTTACAGGTACATAAATGCTGGTAATCAAATAAAATTGAAACTTTTCTGCAAAGCGCTACAGGATTCATTTTATACATTTCGTCCACCGAAGGAATTTATGAGCGTTTAAAACACACTATACGAGATTTTCCCCGAATAATTTAAATTTTAAAATATTAATTGCATTTAAAAAAAAAACCGAAAAATGTGCACAAATGTAAAATTTCTTTCTCTATGATGGAGTACAATTGAAAAAAAAAATCTTTGAATCCAAGTCGGCAATCCGTGGACAAATTTTCTCCATAGGTTAACATTGAGGTGAGCGAATCCAATGGGGTTAGTCTATAGCAGCCTTAAGGAATCAGATAAACGACTTCACAAAGTCATTGGTAGTCTCTCCTGGGTACTGTCAACGAAATTGCAAACAAAAATGGAAAATGAACAGACATGTACAAAACCTGCACACAAAGTCAGGAACGTATTTGAAAGTGTTTGATTTTTCCACATTGACATTGACATTGACATGGTACGTTAACGAGACACTGGAGAGAAGAGCTCCATATCCTCAGTATAGATAATTTTTTGTGGCTTTATTTACTTTCTCAGGATTAAAAAAAGTGTGATTGACAGTTTTTTTAAAGAAAAAACGGAAAAATAGATTTTAAAATAAATAAATAAATAAATAAAAATAATTACAAGATAAAAAGAACTTTTTATATACCATGTTTTTAAATTTTCTGTTGAATCATATAAACTTGACAATTCTATGTATTAATAAATATTTTTAAAAAAATTTTTTGATGAATTATCCCATCAACTTGAAAGAAAATGAAGTTAATTGGTAGTTAACTTGCGTTTAACTTTAAGTTCCCGTCCCGGTCGATAGATGGCAGCACCAGTATACAAAACAAAATTAACTGAAAATGAATTCAATCCTGCTTAAAGATGGCTAAAAGTATTAAAAAAATCCATTGTCATCGTGTTCTGGGCTATTCTAAAAGTTTCAAATGTCTAGCTAGTCGGGAAGTTAGGTAAAAATCGATTGCAAGATTTGTGCTGGACAAACACACACAAACAAGAAAGCAAGTTAATAAAAACATGGTAATAAGATTGACAACTATTTAATGTGGCAGAATTAATAAAAGGAGACAAGGTGGCAGAGGATTAGTTGAAATGAGCTTCGAAAAGCATGTTGGAACTTAACTTTTGGAGGGCAATGTATTATGAATAATAAAGGTTATACTTTATAATTATAGCCTTTCAATTGGCTGTAATTTCATTACTCATGTTTAATTTTGTTATTAGTTTTGATTGCGAAGAAATAATTTAAAATGTTTTTAACAAACCAACATCAATTCCACTTTTTGATGCTATCTATAAAAAATTATTTTTATTATTTTTTTAACACATTTTATGTAAAATATGATTATAAGGCAAAATTAACTATTCTCTGTTTGTGTTTCCCTTTAATCAAAATACATAACGTTTTTATGCAAGCGCAAAACAACGTTTCTGACGATCACAATAATTAATTAATCTCTTGGATTCCTGTAGGTATACTAATAGTTTACTCCCAAGTAGCACAAAAAAGTAAAAAAACAATGAAGATCATCAATATAACCTGCAAATACCCACAGAGAATTTCTTGTTATTAAGACGCCTACAGAATCCCGACAACCGAATAATGTGCTAACTTTAATAAATGTGAATATTATTGATAGCTAAAAATTTTATAATGAAATTATTTTACTCTGAGAGATTTTAAATTTCAATGTTTTTTAATTTAGCATATTTTAATGGATACTTGTGTATAATTTATTGTTTAGTTCAAGTATGCATGAGGTTTTCCTCTAAGCATTTAAAATTTGCCAACCAGGTGTACAAACTGTAGGTCACGATGAACGAGAGATTTCAAAGTATATTTAGAGGTTATCACGATTATTTTTATTTACAAGTAATGAAAATATGATAACATGACTTAAAGTAAACTTTCGACAAATACGTTAAAGTATTTATAGCCCGCCATATTATATTTACTATCCTTTATGCAAAGACGGGTC
The DNA here is from genome assembly GCA_907164885.2 of Dolomedes plantarius. Taxonomy (NCBI): domain Eukaryota; kingdom Metazoa; phylum Arthropoda; class Arachnida; order Araneae; family Dolomedidae; genus Dolomedes; species Dolomedes plantarius. Next base: position 77,273,032 of record OU015498.1, read on the forward strand.
TTCATGAATGTCATGAATTTTTCGCAGATTAGATCTGACCTCGGAGTTTTCGCCATAAACTTCAAGTGCTGCTCTCCGATTGGTGTAAGCTGGTTAGGAGGCGGTTACATATGGACAAGCTAAATTTTAGATTCTCATTTCAGACCCTCTGTCATGTCATTTTTACATTGCTTGTTTCTTTTACGCATTCTCATTATTGAACGTTGAACTGTTACCAGACGGGTAATGTATGATTTTAATTCAGGGATTTGATGTGAATCTGAAAATTTTGCAACTTCATATGTTGCTTTTTGGATTGCCTGGCTGGCTAGTAGGCGGTTCCTTGGAGTGAAGCAAATTTTTCTTCATTTCTTTTAGACTGACCACATTTCGAATTCTTAAAGTTTTTGAAATCTGAAATTCTCATTTCAATCAGATATTTTATTGATCTGAGGTAAAGTGAAATTTTTTTACCATGCGATCAAATTGGCCAAAATTTGCTCATGAGTAATATTAAATGTAGATAATAGAACTTAAATGTTCAAAATGAATAAATATATTGTGACCTAAAAAGAGCAAATGAACAGAAATCAATTTTAAATAATCACACTTCATTAATATAGCATAAAAGAAACTTATAGCAAAATAAAGAGATTTTTAAAATTCGGAGAAATTAAATCTGGAAGAAATGTTTCAAATTCCTCAGCCATATCTAAACTCTAAAATAACCCTTAACGGTGACTAAACAAGTTTCTTTTCAACAACACATATATAAAAATATTAAAAAAATTTAAAAACAAAATTTAGGAATTCTCAAGCAAAGTGGTTAAAAAAATTGTAAAGCCAAAAAAAAAAAATTAAACAGCTATTTTATAAACAGCTATTTTAAACAACAATTTTTAAACAGATTTTTGTAACTGAAATTTATTAAAATGTAAACGTCAACGAGATTCAGGTCTCCAAAAAATTTTTTGAAAAAATAAACTTTTCAAAAGTACTTTATTACACAGAAATTTATTGTACAGATTTTAGTATAGATTTTCCCTCCTCTCTCGGTATATATATATATATATACATATATATATAAGAATTTTAATGAAATTTAGCAAAAACAGGAGTTTAAATAAACATTTTAAATGGAAGTCAACAATTCTAAAGTAAAATATATGAAATTATTAAATACACACTAAAAAAAATAAGCTTGTTTTCTCTTGAAAAGTTTGAAAAATACGAAGAAATAATATAAATCGTATGGTTTACGTTTCAAGGGACGGCCGTGGCGGCCTTCTGGTACAGCGCGCTGGTTTTCGGTGTTGAGGGTGCTCCGATCGAATCCTGGCGAAGCTCCACTAAAACGCCTCCGTTTGTGTCGTCCCTTCATAGGGGGCAATGCTGGTCTGCCTATATGGCGCCCCCATAATAAAATGGCCAGCAAAACTGCGGTGAATTATAGGTGAATGTCTTCGCGACAAGTGCCTCCGCATTAAAAAAAAAATAAACGCTTCAAAGTAGTACCCTACTTGTCGTGTGCGCCACCTACTGGCGGTGACCAAATGTGAGACCCTTCATTACCACGGAGCCATTGCTCCTTCTTATAGATCCATGACCACGCCACAACGATACTTCCAAATATATTATTAAACAACACTATCAGTATAATGTCGCTTTCAACCTTGTAAGAATCTGAGTACTAGATATCAGATAATTTTCAATGTCTATCATAGGGTCATAGTTCATAGACATAGACATGGTACATTAACGAGACACCAGAGAGCAGGGTTCCATATCATCGGTATGGATAATTTTTTGTGGTTATATTTCCGTTCTCAGGATTAAAAGAAAAATGTTGACATTGAAAGTTAAAAAATAATAGTAATAATCAATAAAAAATAAAATAAATAAATAAATAAGTAATAAAAATACAATAGCTTCTTATAGCTTCATGACAACGCCACAACACACCACAACGATACTTCCAAATATATTAATAAACAACACTATCAATAAAATGCCGCTTTCAACCTTGTAAGAATCTGAGTACTAGATATCAGATAATTTTCAATGTCTATCATAGGTCATAGACATAGAAATGGTACATTAACTAGGCACCAGAGAGCAGGGCTCCATATCCTCGGTATGGATAATTTTTTGCAGCTATAATTCCGTTCTCTGGATTAAAAGAAATTGAAAGAAATTTCTCTGGATTGAAAGTTAAAATAATAATAATAATAATAATAATAATAATAAAATAAATAAATAAATAAATAAATATAATAATAGTAATAGTAATAAACAAATAAGTAAATAAATATAAATTTGACAACTATTTAATATGGCATATTAAAAAAAAGGGATAGGGTGTCAGACGATTAAGCAAAAATGGGTAAGACAATCTTGAGGTCGATCCATTAAAAAATGATAGGTCAGAACCAGAAGCACCGGCAATTGTAATATAGAATTTAGAAGAGGTTGGAGGGAAGGTTAACCCCTTAACGATCGCATAATTTTCAATAAAACGGTAATAAAAGTGCCTATTTTTCCGGAGCATTCCATTTATTTCTTGATCTGTCATATCTAGTTTAAAATAAACCATCCCCAATTTCATTACAAATAGTATGGTGCTGCCATCTGGTATATAAAATAAGAAATAAAAAATTTTCAGGGTAAATGAAATGTCTTGTTTTAATCTTTTTGGTGCGTTACTTTTGGACACTCCATCTCGACAATATCACGAGCACGAGAAATAGAATGCGAAAACTCACCCCGTGATTTTCACGGGAGCGAGAATGAAGGGGTTAAGGATGAGGAAGGAAACCAGGGTGAAGAATCAAAGTGGCTTTAGGACGCCCATACCATTTCCTTGGGTCGTAGTCGGGGAGGTTAGCTATTTCTTCGTTGTCTATTGAATATAATGTATTGCAGAAGTTAGTTGAGATATCTTTAATGTGTTGCCGAATGGGTTCGATTCTCATATCTCTGTGAATAAGTACGTTTCTAAGGTACCAGGGCTCCTTCCTAATATCACAGAGTGTTTTATTTGAATTGTGTGCAATTGCTGGATATGGGTGTCAGCCGCTGAGCCCAAAACAGGACGGCGTAGAACAGGATGGGACGCAATACGGTTTTATATAAGAGTATTTTATTAAATAAACCCATTTAATTCTGGTACAGGAGGTAGGCGATATCCTTACGGGCTTTAAAAATTTTTTTAATGTTATGTTCTATATTTTTATTCCCCGTCAGTCGATCATCGAGGTAAATTCCTAGGTATTTGCTTCCAGGGGCAAAATTTGGGTATGTCAAATTTTATCGGGATAGTATTACCCACATGCAGAAATGTGTGCGCCGACCTCCGTCCCGAAAGTTTTTTTTCTTTTTTTTTGACTCATACATATGAGTCATAACATGAGAAATCCAGATTTTATCGAGATAGGTCGTTTAGTAATATGCCTCCTGATTAGGATATAAGACTCATATTGTTGGACGTGGCTTATGTGCGTCACAAACAGTTATGTCATCTTAACTTCCTCCAAGATATCAATTAGAACAGACCATTAGCGTAATATAATTCTGAACTACCACAAAATTTTTAAGATTTTTAGTGATCTGTAAAAATATTTGTGGTAGAAGCTTGTTCTTTGGTGGTCGGGTGTCTGCGAGATGCTTTGTATATTCTCAAAGGGTGCTTTCTGTGAGGTGTTTTGTATATTCCATAGCGCACCCTATATGCAGATCTGCAGGTACTATTGACCACTTTTTATTTATTTATATATATATATATATTTAATTTGTAAGTTATATCTACTATTTGGGAGTAAACTGGTTTTCTGTGCTAACCTTTCATTTTTTCGTTGTCTGGAGGCTGCGAGATGTGTACATATTTATCTTAAAATTTTTCACTGATATTATTTCCCTCTGCTTTTCAATAAGTGCCATAATACTTTTCAAAAATAAATCTTTCTAAGGTCATGGTATATAAAAAAACTTTTTGTATACCATGTTTTTAAATTTTCTGTTGAATCATATAAACTTGACAATTCTATGTATTAATAAATACTTTTTAAAAATTTTTTTGATGAATTATCCCATCAACTTGAAAGAAAATGAAGTTATTATACTCATTGTTTTTATCATTTTACTTTGTTACATTTTTATATTTTATTATTATACAAATTGGCAACATGGGTTACATTGTAGTCATAAATAAATATTAAATTCTATGTGCGTCCCTTGACATTTTTTTTGAAGATGCTAGAATGTTTACAATATTTTTCCTCCATGAAATTATTAAATTCTTCATCATGCTATACAGTGCCATTTCACACATTTGTGCTCCAGCTATCGATTGTGTGCAAAGTTCTGTATTAATACTTGAGTATCTTCCAATTGGGTACATAGCCCAATAGCTATGTACATCTTACTGCACAAAAGATCAGGTATTAGATTTTTTCCCCTACTTGTAAATGTTTAGTCCAATAGTGAAAAACCAAGTTTTCGAATTCGAAAGACCTCGGCGGAATTTTCTGTGGCCTAAAAACAACGAGACATTTCTTAACTTTTTTTGGGTTTTTTCAAATATCTCGGCGATGGTTGGTTCTATAGCTTAGATTGAAATTACAGTATTAAAGAAGACAAAATTTTGTGGAAATCCTACATTTATATTTTTTTCTAAACCCAATAAGAAGCGAGCTACAGCGTCAGGAATATGGGATATTTTATTCAACTTGTCTAGAAAGGCTCAAAACTTACTTCTCTAACACACTAACTCGTGCAATTGCTAAATATATATCCATATATGAGAAATGCACAATGTGTGTATTACAACATATATATGTTTTTACTTGCACATACTTGAATAGTGTGCATATTTATATAATTATCTAGCGAGGCCCCTACACTCTTCACGTTTATTCTTATTGTGTTAGACCATGAAGCTACAGAAGGAGCGTAAGCTTCAATGGGGAATTTTTCGAAAAATGAGCCGATTGTTGTCGCTCACCGGTAGAGGGCGTGACATGCAAGCGAAGTGACTATTTTACATTGAGTTATACGGCGTCGTGGTGAAAGTTGTTTTATAAATTTTAAAATTTATTCTGTGTGCAGAAATATGCCAAACACGTGTTTTGCTCCGGGTTGTTCTACTGGCTATAGATCAGCCTTAAAAAGAAATAAAGAAACTGGACAGAGAAATCCTATTATATTTGCTGCTCCTAAGGTAAGAACATTATTATTGTTTTGTGTTAATCATGAAGCTACAGAGCCATCATTTTTTTAAAATTGTTCACAGAAATAAAATATTTCTAGTTAACTTTTCTTAATATTGAATTTTATCACTATTAAGTTAGTTGATAAGTAAATAAGTTTTCATTGTATGATAAAGAATGTTGTTACTATAAATGCTTATGCAAAATCTGTTGAGTATAATTTTAAAAAAATTAATATTTTCCTATCTTTTTACTGTGAGTACAATGAAACCCATACTTTGTGAAAATACGAAAATATAGCTGATTTGTCCTTATCAATGTTATTTGGGGTTTTTTCTTTTTAATTTGCTGAAAATATTTGTAATCGATAATTTACCAACTTGAAGGTAATTCCTGACAATGCTGGAACCATAATATTGAATTTAATCACTATTAAGTTAGTTAAATTACGTAAGTTAGTTAAAGTACGTAAAAGTATCATTTTTAGACCTATGCTGGATTGTATGTACTACTCATGATTTTTACTTGATTTACAAGAAATTTTTTGAGTAACTGCCTATAATACTGTTTATTATATATGCAATATTTCAAGGTAATTAATAAAAAATTAAAATGATTTTTTATGCATAAAAAGTGAATATTTTTTTTAAATCGAGCATTTTGCAGTCAACTATTGTGCGCATTCTATCAAAATCAATTATTAAGTTACATTAATAATTGCTTACTATATGTGATTACAACACTTTAGACAACAAAATCTACCAAATATTTTAACCTTAATATATTTTAATTTTTTAAAGAATTTTTTATAAGCTTTTACTCAGTCATTTTTGAAATTTCTAATTAAAAATAGCACGTACTTAAATGTTTTCATATATTTTAGAATAATGGTGCTGGATATTGTTGCCTGAAGTATTGTAATCACATATAGTAAAAAATTATTAATGTACCTTAATAATTTATTTTGACAGACTGCGCACAGTAGTTGACTGCAAAATGCTCGATTTAAAAAAAAATATTCACTTTTTATGCATAAAAAGTCATTTTTATGAATTACCTTGAAAAATTGCATCTATAATAAACAATATTATAGGCAGTTACTCAAAAAATTTCATATAAATCAAGCTTAAATCATGAGTAGTACATACAATCGAACATAGGTCTAAAAATGATACTTTTAAAGGTACGTAAAAGTGACCACACCCCTTAAGTAAATAAGTTTTCATTGTATGATAAGCAATGTTGTTACTATAAATGTTTATGCAAAATCTGCGTACAAAATCTTCTTATGCAATAAAATGCGTACTTTGTGAAAATTCAAAAATATAGCTGATTTGTCCTTGTCAAAGTTATTTGTTTTTTTTCTTTTTAATTCGCTGAAAAAATTTGTATTCAGTAATTTACCAACTTGACGATTATACCTCCGGTTTTAAAAAGTGTGATCTGAGATGCTTTGACTGATTTTTTTTCCAAAGGAAGATATTTTAAAGTATTGTCTGATTAAATACAGAATTGACTTCCTATTTTATTAGTCCTGATAAGAATTCATTTGTGATTGATAGAAAATGTTGCTTTTCTACTATGTGTGTGTGTGTGTTTTGGTTAATCAGTATTATTTCTCACATTTTTTTTCCATAAGAGATTATGAACAATGATAAAAAAATTTCTTCACAATTCTTTTCTGTAATTTCATTTCCTTAATTATTAAATTATTACAAAATTCTGAACTCATGTATTCTGAAACCAATACACAATTATTCTGAAAAAGTATATATTTACTCATTTCCTTTAAGAATTTTAATGAATTATAGCAAAAAAAAGCACTTGAAATAAAGATTTTGAATGAAAATAAGCAATTGTTAAATTGAATAAATAAATTCATATTAAATACGCACTAAAATAAAACAACTTGTTTTTGCTAGGAAAAATACAAAAAATCCATATTAAAGCGTATGGTTGTCCGTGTCTAAGCCGCCCGCTAGTGCACGCGAGCGCCCTCTAGTGGCGGCGACAAAAAGGGAGACACATTTTTAACACTGAGCTGCTCCTCCTTCTGTAGCTTCATGTGTTAGACCTATCCGAAGCGCGTTGCATTCTATTCTTAGAATTCCCCCCTTAGGCCAGTAGGCAGGGGGAAAAATATCTCTTGGATTCGGAAATAATTCAAACAAAGGTGGAAACTTTTTTAATCACTTTATTTTAGGTCAAATATGAATATCCTGAGTTTTCTCCCTCCACCGAGGCGAGCGCTGGTGGTTAGGCAAAAAAATTGAGTGAAAAAGAGGTATATTTTCTGTTTTTTTTAAATAAATTAAAACCGGTTCATCCAATCAAAGAAACTGTAATATAAAATTTTTAGAACATTAAATTCTTCGTAAAATGAGTACCAACGCATACAAATTACTTCGGTTATAAGGCTACTAGCTTCTCTCGAATTTGTCGTCATTTTTTCAACTTTTACTAGAAAGTACGATTTTCGGTATAATTGTGTTTTTCGTTGAAAGTACCTGTTTGAAGAAAAAATAGATCTAACTAAATGTTGTGGAGCATTTAATTCTGCGTTCAATGAGTACTTTTCAGAACGCCGAATGGTAAAAGAGCCATTTTCTACAAAATTCTTGTACTCTGTAGGGGTCAGCTTATTCTGTAAGACAAGCATGTCCTGCAAGTACAGTGTTATAGAAAAATGGCCACTTGCATGGAAGTAAGGCAGCATTCTTTTCACACAAAGTAGATGAAGCTTCCAGTCTACACTTCTCTCTGCTTGAATGAATTGCTTTATCAACGGTACCATTCGAAAATATTGCACCCATAGTTTTGCTGTAGGTCCATTATTTTCCAGCTCTCCTAATTTCTGAGTAAGAATCTGCACGATACTTTGTACAGCAGTATCTGATTAAAAAAGAGAACACTCTATGTCACTGGTGGCATCTCGCTCTTCCTCTGAAATCTCAATCTTCGAAAGAATGATCTTTGCAATTGCCAAGTGGCACATCATGTGAGCCCTGACAGCTCTCGAATATGCATAACCCGTCATCAGTTTCTCAATTGATGCCCGAGCATAGGCAATGCTCAATAAGTCCTGCAACCCACTGCCATCCATGATGTATCCTACTGCTACCATGAAGCGTGAAGGACAGTAGATGAAAGTCCCCCAAACGGACGGTTACGTACCCAATCTCAGATTGCAAAAAGGGTTGTACTGGTGCATGCACTTGTCGAAAAGCAGGGTTCAAATACTCAAATATGTGTAGTGACCTCGCACGTACAAATGTAGTTGAACTGCATCATGATTTAGAACAATGGTTCTCAACCGGTGGTACGCGTACCCCTTAGGGGTAAGCGAAAATCTGTAAGGGGTACGCGGTTAACTATCCAAAAGTATACAAAATTATATTGATATATGCTAGAATTTAACTACGACAAAAGTTTGAGTAATGATTTAAAACTGAAAACTATCAGTAAAGCAGCAAGCAAACACGTCGCTCGTTACTACTGTATCCAAGCTGGATCCAAATATTGATGAACTTTGTAAACAAAAAAAAGCTAAGCGTTCCTACTAATTATTTCCTGAGACTTATTTTATGTCTGATAATAAAAAATTTGTAATAAAATGTCGATTAAAATAAAATTTCTTGTTTTTAATTTAAATTACCTATTCGTAATTACACTTTAACAGTTTAACAGTTAAACTTTTACTAATATAACACATTTTAATAAAACTAAAGTGTTTTTGTTGGGGGTACGCATAGTTAATGATACACAAAAAGGGGTATATGGGTTGAAAAAGGTTGAGAACCCATGATTTGGAGGATGAAGATGACGTATCATCAAATATAGAGATGATGCCTACCCCAGATCATAAAAACAGCTAAAAACAGTAGGTATGAAGAATGTTATTAATTTGAAAAATTTCAATTTTAGTACAGTTATTGCATCATTTATAATTACGTAATAGTTATTATTTTTTATGTAATAACTTCTATATATTATTTCACTTCTGGTAGATTTTTAAATTTATAATAATGCTTTTAAACGGTTTTTATGGATGTTGAATACTCCAATTTTTGTAATTAATTTCCTATATATCGACAAATGTGTAGTTTGTGTACATCTAATATATAAAAATGAATGTTTGTCTCTGTGTAATTGTATAGAAATCCACAGTTTAGGAACAACGATCGTGAAATTTTACATACAGGCGTCTTTAAAAACAGCCGATGGTCTGAAGAACTTCAAAAATCGAAATTAATTACCGTCGATTTTTAATTAATAAAAAACCAACAATTTTGAAACTAAATGTAAGCTGTTACACTTTGTGGAATCACCCCACTGAATATGGCGTCCACGTTAGGGTTAGCTGGCAAACGGCGAGCGAAAAGATAAAAATAAATAAAGTCAAAAAGTTTCAAATTATATATTAAACCAGAATAATAAATGAAAATAATAATCTTTCAAGTCAGATTTCATACTTTAAGACATTTCGATTAACGATCGTCGTTTATTTTCGCCGCGTTATTTTGTAAACAAACGTTCACTGTTGCCATTTTCATTTCAGACATTTCTTATTGAAAAGATGTAATACGTAGTAAATGCGTTAAATATTTCTTATCTAAAATTTATATTTTAAAACATTTCAGTGAAATTAACATCGTCTTCAGATTATAAACAGACGTTATTTGTTGCTATTTTCATTTTAGAAATTTCTTATTAAAATGATGGAATTCTCCGATATATTTCCATAGTGGAGATTTAGACACATTACAGAATTTAAAAAAAAAAACCTTTTGTGTAATTTATATATTTGTGTGTGTTTAATTATTTCAAGTGACTCTAAAGTGGGCGTGGCATTTTTTCCACTAGCGTGAAAAATCAGAATAATATTGAATTATTCAATTTTTTTTGCTCATCAGACGACAGTAGCAGCGAGTGGCAGTAGTTACATTGAAGTTGGAATTTGAAACATTGTTTTGCTGTTTCCTAAAATAAGCAATAATCCGTTTGGAATCTTTATAGATTTGTATTTTTTTCTTGCATTCTTTTTCGATTTATGTATTTTTGCTTTTCATATGCTTAATTTTCATACGCTTTTTAATTTTATCTGTATAACACTTAGATATACATTTGTGTATGTATATCTAAATGTTATATGTACTGCTATATATACATAGATATACATTTGTGTGTGTATAACTTGATGTTATATATACTGCTATATATACATTTGTGTATGTTTAATTATTATAATTAATAGATTTATAATTTTTCTAGCATTCTTTTATTTATATATATTTATGCTTGGCATATGCTTAGTTTTCATACGCTTTTTTTTTTGCTTTTTTCATATGCTATTTCATTTACGCATTATTCATCGGAAGTTCTGAAGCAGCATTATTTTCATATGCTTTTCATATTCTCTTTATAACATAATTTTGATTAACCCTTCAAAAAATAAAGGATAATAAAATTTAAATTTTGAATTATTTTATTTTAAATTTATACATTTGTGTATGTTTAATTATTGTAATTAATAGATTTATAATTTTTTTAGCATTCTTTTTATTTATATATTTATGCTTTACATATGCTTAGTTTTCATACGCTGTTTTTGCTTTTTTCTTATGCTATTTCATTTAAGCATTATTCATCGGAAGTTCTGAAGCAGCGTTATTTTCATATGCTTTTTCATATTATCTTTTTAACATAATTTTGATCAACGCTTCAAAAATTAAGAATGATAAAATTAAAATTTTAAATTATTTTATTTTTAATTTTTACATTTGGGTATGTTTAATTATGATAATTAATAGATTTGTATTTTTTTCAGTGCCAGTAGTTATACAGTGCCAGTAGAATCTGAAACATTGTTTTGCTGTTTCCTAAAAGAAGCAATAGTCCGTTTGGAATCTTTATAGATTTGTATTTTTTTCTTGCATTCATTTTTGATTTATGTATTTTTGCTTTTCATATGCTTTTAGTATTCATACTTTTCATATGCTTAATTTTCATATGCTTTTTAATTTTATCTATATAACACTTAGATATACATTTGTGTATGTATAACTTGATGTTATATATACTGCTATATATACATTGAAAAAATAAAATGCCACCCAAAAAAAGGGCTAGATTTGGTGGGAAAAAAAATTCCCCAAGGAATAGAAGATTATCGGCCTATCAACAAGCTTCTCGGAATGTGGAATCTGAAGAACACAGATTTCGTAGGCTGGAAGCTGATCGCATAGCTCATGCTGTTGCGATATCTCAAGAATCCCAGGAGGAAAGAAATGCAAGGCTGGAAGCTGATCGAACAGCTCATGCTGTTGCGAGAACTGAAGAATCTCAGGAAGAAAGAAATGCAAGGCTGGAAGCTCAAAGAACAAGACAAGTTTCTGCAAGATCTACCAGTTTAGAATTACAAGGTGCAGCTTTTGTTTACAATCCAGTAAGTGCAGCGGCTATTTCAGAAAAGTTTGTCATTGGAAGGATGGAACATGCCTGCCCTCATTGTGGTTCTCTGAAGTGGAGGGGCGAAACTAAAGGCATGTGTTGCTGCAATGGAAAAGTAAGTCTACCTGTACTTCAAACACCTCCAGAACCACTTAAGTCACTTATGGCCAATGAAACGGATGCATCTAAGCATTTTCTTCAGAACATTAGACTATACAACTCTGCTTTTCAAATGACTTCATTTGGCTCAAGCATCATTGTTGCTCAACGTGGATTTATGCCGACATTCAAAGTTCAAGGGCAGGTTTATCATAGGATTGGAGCCATGTTACCCCTAGAAAATGAGGAGCACCAATTTCTTCAAATATATTTTGTGGGAGATGAACGGAAACAGGCAGAGCATCGTTGCACCACCATTCCGGGAACACGTGAGGATATTATCTTGCAGTTACAGTCTTTTTTGGATAGGTATAACAATTATGTACTAAGTTTCAAATCTGCACTGGATCGTATGCCGACAGATGATTACAGGTTAGTCATTCGAGCTGACAGGACACCGGCTGGAGAGCACGAGCGACGTTTCAATGCCCCAGTTATAAATGAGGTGGCAGTTGTTATTAGTGGTAATGAATTTAATCAGAGGGACATAGTTTTGCAGAAAAAAGACAATCGCCTTCAACGTGTATGTGAAACACATAGATCATATGATGCCTTGCAATATCCGCTTATCTTTTGGCAGGGAGAAGATGGATACCATTTTGAAATCAAGCAAGTTGATCCAACAACATTGATGCCTTCAGCTAAAAAAGTATCCGCTATGAATTTTTATTCTTATAGGTTGATGGTGCGAGAAAATGATTTCAACCTTATTTTGCATTGTCGCTGACTTTTCCTTCAATTTGTTGTAGACATGTTCGCAAAAATAGAAAGTGAACGACTTTTGTATGTCAAACTCAACCAGAATAAGCTCCGTGCAGATGAGTACATCCATCTTCGAGATGCCATGAACAATGATGCTAATTCTACAGAAGTAGGTCAAGTGGTTATTTTGCCCTCAACTTTCATTGGAAGTCCACGTCACATGCATGAATACACACATGATGCTATGACGTATGTTAGGAATTATGGGCTACCTGACCTCTTCATAAATTTTACTTGCAATCCCAGTTGGAATGAAATTCAGGCAGAACTGATGGAAGGCCAGAAACAATATGATCGGCATGATTTGACGGCTAGAGCATTTCACCAGATGCTTATACAGTTCATGAGAAAATTTCACATCTTCGGTCAAGTCCGTGCTTGGGTGTACACTATTGAGTGGCAGAAGGGAGGTTTGCCTCATGCACATATTTTGGTGTGGCTCAAAAACAAGATTGTATCGAGTGACGTTGATAAAATTATATCAGCTGAAATTCCAGATCCTCAAGAAGATTCCATCCTCTTTGAAGTCATTGTGAAAAATATGATTCATGGACCTTGCAGAACAATCAATCCTACTTCTCCATGCATGAAAGAAGGCAAGTGTACAAAGAATTATCGAAGGAAACTCATTAAGGAAACTCAGACTGGAATGGATGGCTATCCCCTATACAGAAGGAGAAGTCCTGAAGATGGTGGAAGAGTTACGAAGATCAAGGTAAAAGTTGGAAATTCCTACAGAGAGTTTGAAATTGACAACAAGTGGGTTGTCCTTTACTGTCCTTTATTGTCAAGGTTATTTCAGGCACACATTAATGTTGAATACTGCAGCTCCGTCAAGTCCATTAAATACATCTGTAAATATGTCAATAAGGGTAGCGATCAAGCAGTTTTTTCTTTTCAGGAAGACGGATCTGTTATCAATGAGATTGAAAAGTACCAAATGGGCAGGTACATTAGCATCAATGAAGCAGTTTGGAGAATTTTTAGTTTCCCAATTCATGAAAGGTTCCCTTCAGTTTTTAACCTCAATTTACACCTGGAAAATGGGCAGCGTGTCTATTTCACTGAAGAAAATTTAGAAGAGAGGATTATGCATCCATCAAAAACAACATTGACTGCTTTCTTCGAACTGTGTCAAAATGATGATTTTGCAAGGACCCTGCTATACTGTGAGTTGCCAAAATATTACACATGGAATGCTAATCAAAAAGTTTTTATGCGCAGAAAACAGGGAGTTGCAGTAGATGGTCATCCTGGTATCAGAGCAACAGAAAATCTTGGCCGTGTTTACACAGTACATCCAACAAATTTTGAATGCTTTTATCTCCGAATTTTGCTTTACACCATTACAGGTCCTACTTCCTTTGAAGACCTTAGGACTGTTGATGGGGAAATTTGTGATACTTTTCGTGATGCCTGCTTAAGGCGGGGTTTGTTGGAGGATGATGCACATTGGGATGCTACTATGTTTGAATCTGCTGCGACTAAATCACCAAAAATCCTGAGGATTTTATTTGCAATCATAATCGTTAATTGTGGAGTTGCAGGTCCCATGAAATTATGGAATGCATACAAAGAGAGTCTTTCTGAAGACATACGTCTCCAAGCTCAAAAGATGATTTCTGGTGAAAATGTTGAATTTACTCCTGCAATATTCAATCAAGCTCTCATCCTTATTGAAGACAAGGTTTTAGAAATGATAGGCAAAAGAATCCATAACATAGGCCTTCCTACTCCCGACAGAAATCCTAATACGCTCACTACAGAGATGACTAGAGAGACATCATACAGCATTGAAGAATTGAGAAGTTACATATCACAGAATGAACCGCTTTTGACCGATGATCAAAGAGCTGCTTACAATACCATCTTGGAAGAAGTACCAAAAAAAGGGGGGAAGATTTTTTTCTAGATGCACCAGGAGGAACAGGTAAGACATTTCTCATCAAGTTGTTACTTGCAAAAATTCGAGAAAATTCCAAAGTAGCTATTGCTGTGGCCTCTTCGGGAATTGCTGCAACTTTGCTCCCTGGGGGAAGAACAGCACATTCAGCTTTCAAGTTACCGCTTAATCTGGCCCGAAGGGAAAATTCTATCTGCAATATACCTAAACGAACAGAAAAAGCTCAGGTTCTACAGGAAAGTCAAGTCATTGTATGGGATGAATGTACCATGTCCCACAAGAATGCTTTGCAGGCCCTCAATCAAACGCTTCAATTTTTAAGAGGCAATGATTTACTCATGGGGGGAGTCACCGTTGTATTGGCTGGAGATTTCCGGCAAACATTGCCTGTCATTCCAAAAGGAACAATGGCGGATGAAATTATGCATGCCTTAAATCATCACATCTTTGGAGGCATGTTCACACTTTAAGACTTACTACAAATATGAGAGTTCATCTGTATGGCAACACATTGGACGGTCAGTTTGCTGACCATTTGTTAAATATTGGAAATGGATTAATACAACTTCATCCAGTAACTGGTCTCTTCAAACTCGGAGAAACATTTTGTAATACAGTAGTGTCTGCTGATGAACTCAAAGCAAAAGTATTTCCAGATATTCAACAACATTTTACAGACCATAAGTGGCTTTGCGAACGTGCGATTCTTGCACCAAAAAATGATAGTGTAAACAGCATCAACTTGAAGATTCAAGAAGAGTTGCCTGGAGAAGCTGTATCGTACAAATCAATAGATACCGTTGTTGAAGAAAATGAGGCTGTGCACTACCCTACTGAATTTTTAAACTCTTTAGAACCTCCCGGAATGCCACCGCATAATTTGGTACTGAAGACTGGATCACCAATTATGCTTCTCAGAAATTTAAATCCCCCAAGACTTTGCAACGGCACAAGATTAGTGGTTAAGCAGCTCCATCCTCATGTCATTGAAGCAAAAATTTTGACAGGCTGCGCCAAAGGTGAGGATGCTTTCATTCCACGCATACCCCTCATTCCATAAGATATGCCCTTTCAATTCAGGCGCCTACAATTTCCAGTTCGTTTAGCTTTTGCAATGTCCATCAATAAAGCCCAAGGACAGTCTTTACATGTAGCTGGAGTCAACTTGGAATCACCTTGCTTTTCTCATGGACAGTTTTACGTTGCGTGCTCTAGAGTTGGATCTTAAAAAAATTTGCATGTATTTGCTCCAAATCAAGAAACGAGAAACATAGTCTATGAAGCTGCTTTGAGGTAATATGGGGATCAGTTTAACTGAACAGAGATTTATATGGAGTTTATTATGGAGAGAATGGTTCTATTATTGTTACAGAATCTTGCATTTATGGAGATATTTTTTTATGGAGACATTTATTATGGAGATTTTTATTATGCAGATATTTATTGCTACAGAATCTTGCATTTCTGCTGCGTGGAGCCCTTAATTGCAGATTTCTATTAATTTTTTCGTTTGTCAGCCCTAATTGCCTTAAGTTAACGAGTCTGCATAAATTCTACAAAATTAAACAAGGAAACATATCCCTACTGGGGAATCCTCGCCTTGCATATTTCGGAAAAGGAGGATAAGGCGCCTTTGCTGTACGCCTAGCGTGGTGTGGAAATCAGCAATTTATTAATTTAAAACCTCTTTTCTAAGAATTCTAGGTATTTTTTCTACCGTGACGAACTTCACGCAATCGTATGATGGGAGCGGGTCCCTAAACCGACCGGCTAGACAGGCGAAGCACCGCAAAGTAAATTTGACATTTTAACTTTTCAGATTTTAGTGCTACAATGATGAAAGGCTGAAATTCTGAGATGTGTATAATATTTCACATATATTTTTTCTATGTTATTTAAACTGTGTTAATTTTTAAATTGACTTTGGTTAACAAACATTCTTAAAATCCCGGGCATCGCCGGGTACTTCAGCTAGTAATTATATAAATATGCACGCTATTCAAGTATGTGCGAGTAAAAAATATATATGTTGTAATACACATTGTGCATGTCTCAAGTATGGATATATATATATATATATATATATATATATATATATATATATATATATATATATATATATATATATATATA
The DNA here is from genome assembly GCA_907164885.2 of Dolomedes plantarius. Classification (NCBI taxonomy): domain Eukaryota; kingdom Metazoa; phylum Arthropoda; class Arachnida; order Araneae; family Dolomedidae; genus Dolomedes; species Dolomedes plantarius. The sequence goes on from OU015498.1 coordinate 77,289,622, forward strand.
TATATATATATATATATATATATATATATATATATATATATATATATATATATAGCAATTGTACGAGTTAGTGTGTTAGAGAAGTATGTTTTGAGTCTTTCTCGACAAGTTGAATAAAACATCCCATATTCCTGACGCTGTAGCTCGCTTGTTATTGGGTTTAGAAAAAAGATGTAAATGTAAGATTTGCTCAAAATTTTGTCTTCTTTAAGATATTAACTGCAATCTAAGCTCTAGAACCAACCATTGCCGAGATATTTAAAAAAAACCAAAAAAAGTTAAAATATTTCGTTGTTTTTTGGCCACAGAAAATTCCGCCGAGGTCTTTCGAATTGGAAAGCTTGGTTTTTCACTACTGGATTAAACATATACAAGTAGGAAAATAAATCTAATACTCGATCTTTTGTCCGGTAAGGCCATTTATTTGAACCTAGCTACTGGGCTAACAGCTTTGTTAGACGCACCTTCCTGCCAAGTTTGGCGATTTTATGTATGGCGTAGTAACCATGCGATTTTGGCAATGTTTTTTTCGGATTTAGTCGTGTGCGGTTGTGGCAGTAATTAGATTGAGGGTTTAAATTTAATAATAAATAATGAGATTTATAATTTTGATTGTTTTCTTAACTTTTTAACATTAGCGCAGAGTTGAGTATGTTTTGTATTTGGTTTGTTTAGTTTTGCTATTTTTGCTCTGGTTTGTTTTCGCGCATGCGTTATTGCCAATCTGTAACGTAGGAAATTTATTTGCTAACTGCGGTTAGCTGGAGATATCCGTAATGTTTTTGGAAGTTTAATACAGCCAGCGGTAATTTTCTTTTCCCAAAATTGGATTCATGAATTTTCACCATTTCAAGTGAAATGTTGTTTTGTGTCTTCTAGAGTGTAGTTTGTGGCAAAATGAGTGACATGATTCAATTGAGGTTGTTGTTTGATTTGTATTTTATGGGAAACAGGTGTGTAAAACGTTTGTGTGTGAAGAATTTGTGTTTACGGCTACAAATAACCGGCTGGGAATTTCTGTAATGTTTTTGAATGTTGAATACAGCCAGCAGTAAGATTGTTTTCAACTCATTTGTTACTTCTTTGTCGCTATTGATTTTTTTTGTTTACATTTAGCACTATAAGACTAACAGGTGTGCGGAATTGGGAAAAGTTGGCGCCACGGAGGTGCATTGGCGCAAAAAAAATTTTGATGCCAACTTTTCGCCAACGGCGGTGCGTCTCACAAAGCTGTTCCTAAAATTGAAACTGGCATTTAACAAATTGATCTCTTTATTAATATAGCGCGAATCAGTGCTGTTAGACATCTAATCTTTCCGAAATCTGTAAGTGTACTAGAAGTTTTCCTCCAAAAGAATAGATATATTATGCAATTTAAAAAAAAATAAATAAAAGTAGTGGTCAATATCGAATGCGGGCGGACACCCTAAATTTATTTAACCGGCTCACAACGCCTCGAAGACACCAGACCACTAGCAAAAGGTGCAGTACAACGAGTATTTATACTAAGCTTCATATACATTTAAAAATTTGTGTTAGCTAAATTTTTTTAAAAGAGCTGTATTCTATTTGAGAAGTTCCAGAAAGCTCGGCTGTTATAACTATTTGTGGTGAAAGTCTACCAGGACCATGAATGAAATTCGCATCACCTTACTTGGAGATATATTATCAGATAGTCTTTCTTGATGAAATTAGGATCTCTCATGGTATGAACCTGATTCGTAATAATTTCTTTTTTTCCAGTGTCTAAACCAAAATAACTTTTTCGAAAGGAGAGGTCCACAGTCATGTTTATTGGAATTACAATCGCGATAAAATATGAAAGGTTCAAATTTAGAGTGTACGTCCTACTTCGGCCTACGACGCTGATCTTTTGAGTCCAATGACAAAGGTTTTCACATAGTTTCATTCATTTAATATTTTATTTCCTTTACGCTGAAATTTTTTCTCGAGGAATATTTATTAAAATCTTCATAACTGACGTTTTCGTGGTTTCGGATTTGAGTGACCTACTGTATATTTCTCATTTATGTATAATTTCTGAGTTATTTCTCCTCCTTGTCAATGAATTATAATTAATAAAAAATGGATTCTAAGGAAGTAGTTTCCTGGTATGTCCTTGTTTATGTTGTAATGATACGCGTTATGCGTATTTATTAACTCTAAATCATTGTGTATGTGCATTAATAAACTATAATTTATTGATATAAATGCAGGCTAATACCTGATTTATAGAAAAGCAGAGAGAAATCGCATATGTGAAAAATTTGATAATACATGCACACTTCGCAGACTCGAGACCACAGGAAAAACAAAACACCTAGTGCATGAAATATATATATTAATTACTATTAAACGCTCAAAATTTTTTGGTATCAGAAAACTGTATAAACTAAATGCTTCGAAAATAATTTAGCGATGTGTTATATAATATATATGCGATATGATATTAGTCGCGCAATAATGGGAGCTCTTTGTAAAAAAGTGTCCAATTTTAGGTAGTTTCTATTCTTAGAAATTCGTTGTAATTCATTATACAAAAACATGTTTCTCAAGATTCCTAGTTTTGCTAAGTAAAAACAAGATATCGAGCAATAAAACTGATCCAAATATATTCAGAGAGATAAAAATTAGCTTATAGAATTTATTTAGGTTTATTGAATCCGAGGAATTTAGTTGTAAACTTTTCTCTAATACTTGTTTCTGCTTATTTTAATTACCTTAATTTTAGTTTTCTGATCACTAACGTCTTGTAATTCATGAATTGTGATTTTAAGTTCCCTAATCTTAATTGCTGAGTACATCATAATATAGAAAAAGTATATTTAACTTTAGTCAGACTGAGGATCCTCGGTTCTTAACCTGTGAATCTCGTCTCTGGCCGTTTGGATACTTTGCATCTTCTGATAAGATGAAACTAGAATACGATCTTTCTGTCTTACTCACCCAATCCCATGAAACATTCTTCATCTCACCCTTTTATATTCGTCACTTAGTCACAAGGCCGCATATTTGGTGGACCAGTGGGTGCTAACTTGTTAAATATCCTCACCAGCTATATCAGCATTGAAATTCGCAATAGTTTACACCCATATTAGGAAATTTTAGAACAAAATACTTAGGCGGGCAACATCGCTTGCAGGAAGAATTTACTGGATTTAATACGCGTAACAGACCTGAATACGCACATAACTTGATTTATGCAAGAATAAAACAACGTTATCAATGATGGTATCACTAGCTAAATAATTGTTCGGATGTCTGTACTTATATTAATATTTTGTTGTTGTTGTCGTTGCTGATCCCTGTCACCCAGCAGAGCTGGAGTAGGTACATGATATCGCACACTCTCAAATAGTCAATGACCAACAATGTCCGCTCCAGAAGATCTTCCTTTTCAAGTCCAAGCACACTAGGATATGATCAGGAGTAGCTTGGCCATTGGAACATTTGGTACAGGTTGGAAACACTTTCTCCTTGTCGGTATAAGTCAATGTTCTGAGGTGGCCACTCCGAAAGCGGGTTATTGTAGTTTGCTCCTGTCTGCTGCACCGGAGGGCCAGAGAACCATCGGGACGATTACCCTGGTACCAATGTTGCACGGGTGGTTGATGGCAAATGCAGACCGTACAAGACAGTTATGTTTAGAATACAGTTCAGTATATGTCAGTGGCGCCAGCCAATCCATAGAATTAATATCTTACTCCCACAGAGTAGATCTAGCATGCGAATTCAAATCAAAAATGAAAGTGGTTGACATCGCTTACAGATGGAATATCTCTGAAGAATGTACGGTTTTAACATGGCTCACAGACTACAAACCACGTATACTTGAATTAGTACAGCAAATGTATATATACTAAAGATTAACAACTTGCAAAGGTTGTTGATAGCTGAATTTTTCTAATAAAAATACTCTTCTATATATTATAAGAAATTAACTTACAAGGGTTATTTCATAACAATGAATGAGTGTTGAGGGTTTTTACAGTTCCGTCATTGGCCGGAAATATGATAGACCGAAAATTAAGGGATAGTGACCAAAAAATCTATTGAGCGAGATATTTCATAAGTATGTTATTAAGAGATTCTTAAGGATAGATCTAAAAATTTATTTAATTTTCTTCCAAGAATGATCGAATTCTATCTACTACATTGGTCTTTTAAAAAATTAATCATAAGACAGGCTTCAATTAATCATTATTTATTCATTTAACTTGAACAGATACATAACATGCAACATGCTCGCCTAAAACGGTCATTATTAATAATGGCGCCAGCAGTTAACTAATCATTTGGATATTTGTACGTATACTAGTAGTTTACTCCTGAAGAGTAGATATAGGATGTAAATTAAAAAAAAGGGGAAAGAAAAGTGGTCAACATCGCCTGCAGACGGAATTATTGTAAACAGTTACCATACATCCAACACGCCTCGCAGACACCAGACCACCAAACAGTCTACCATAGGACCATAGGAAATGGGTCGCAACTGCAATTCCTGGGCCACGCCCTCAATTGCAGACTTTAAGGTAATAAGCAGAGGGGAACCAATGAAACAGAGTATAGGAAAGGAGTGAAATGATTGGGCCGCAGCTAATCCGTGAGTTCATAGTATAAGAAAAGTGAGTAAGCATCTTGCAGGGCAGTAGAAAAGAGGGTCTGCATACGATGCAAAGTTGAATAAGATTAAAAGAGAAAGTTTAAGGATAGAAATACATTTTTATTTGTTTTTATAAAATTTTTTGTTGTTTTTTACCTTGGCAAGTCAAGTATTATTTTTTATTTAAGGACGAAAGACAAAACATTTAAGAAAATGACAGGATGGCTCTAGGCCGTTTCCTGTTAGAGGGATCAGCATGATCATAATTTGCTAAATCTTTAAGTAAATCATTATCGATATTGTAGTGAAAGTTAATGGCTAGATTTTGAAGATGATTTTTAAGAGTGGGGAGACCGATTTCATTATAGATATCAACATTACGGAAGTACCAAGGGGCATTTATTATTTCTCTGATCGTGCTGCTCTGCTGAGAAGCTAGTTTTTTAATATGCATTTCAGCACAGTATGACCATGCTGGCCCACCATAAGTTAGTATAGGACGAAGAAACGATTTATACATGAGCAATTTATTTTGTATGCTTAATTTGCTGTTCCGAGCAATTAAGGGATAAATTAGTCTGCGAGCTGCTCGAAACTTGTTCCTAACGTGTGTGATGTGATGTTTAAAAGTGATATTTTTATCGAGAACAATACCAAGATATTTTACTGTTTCAGACCAGGGGAGATTAGTGTTTCCGATTTTAATTTGATGATTTAGGAAGGATTTTTTACGATTTGAAGTGAACATAACTGCAATACATTTTTCATTGTTAATTTTGATTCTCCATTTGTCGAGCCACTGCTGGATGACAGTCATGTACTTATTAATGTTTTTGCCCTCGTATTTAAAATTTCTGCAAGAAGAGTAAACGGCTGTGTCGTCCGCAAAGATTGCTAAGTTAACATTAGTGTAAATTGGAAAATCATTAACGAATAAATTAAAAAGAATGGGGGCGAGGACGCTACCTTGCGGCAGGCCGCTATAGATATTAAATTTGCTAGAAAGCTGACCATTAATTTTGACCTGAAAAGTTCTATTTTTTAGGTAAGAAATGAGGATCCTGATGATTTGGGGGGGGGGGGAATTATAGTTAATTAGTTTGTGGATGAGTCCATCTATCCAGACTTTATCGAAGGTAAAGGAAATGTCTAGGAACAGGGCTGCAGTGGATTGCTTATTTTTCCTAGCATGTGTAAGATGTTCTGTTAGCCGATAAACTTGGTGAGGGGCAGAGAGGGATTTTCTAAAGCCAAATTGATAAGGGATGAGAATGTTATTTTCATGAAGGTGATCATTAATATATTTAACTATGAATTTTTCAGCTAATTTACTTATTGAATTTAGAAGACTAATGGGCCTGTAGCTACTAGGGGAATTGCTAGGTTTGTTAGATTTTTGAATAGGGACAATAATAGAATTTTTCCAGCTATGGGGGAAATGCTCAAATTTAATGATGGAAATGATAGCGATAGTAATTTTAAAGATATATTTGTAGGGGAGGTTTTTTAGCATGGTATTATTAATATTATCTTCACCTGGGGCTTTTTTATTAGGGAGTTTTTTGATCATATTAATAACGTCAATGGGGACAATGAATGGAGTTGGGCTTTCATGTGGGGTGTTGAGAAAAAGATTTATGTTAGTATTAACAATGTTTTCTGTGCTATTGTTAAGGATGGGATTCGGAGTGAAGTTTTTAGCAAAATTTTTACCTATTAGTTCACATTTTTCCTGTTCAGTCTGTGCGTAAGAGTTACTATCAGGGTCCTTTAAGGGGGGTATGGTACGATATTGATTTTTAAATCTTTTAGCGGCTCGCCAAATGGAGTTTTCAGTGGAGTCAAGTGATTCTATGTAATTTTGCCAGTTTTTATTAGAAATGTCATGTAGATAGTATTTAAAGTCTTCCTGAGCTTGATTCATTTTAGTTTTATTATCGGGAGTTCTATTACGTTGCCAATTTTTACGGGCTCTATTTTTATTGTTGATTAAAATTTTAAGGTGTTGGTCGTGTAAGGTGTTAGTTTTATGGGGAATAAGTTTGGTACTATTATTTAGGCTGTTGTTAATGTCTGTGGTTATACTGGTAACTAAGTGTTCCAGATCGTTAATATTATTTACGATGGGGGGGGATGTAAGGAGTACTTTCTAGGTTACTTTTAAATAAATTCCAATTAATGTGTTTGGTATAGTTAATAATGAGAGGGTTGTTATCAAATGGGAGTTTAATTTCAACAGGATTATGGTCGGAGGAAAGTGCACAAATAGTGTTAATGGTAAGGTCATGGGGAATACCTTTTACTAGGGCAAAGTCTATAATACTGCTATTGTGATTATTAAAGTGAGTAGGGGTAGAGGGGGCTATGATATCAAAATTGGTGTTACTAGTGAAATTATAGATTAAGTTAGTGTAGCAATTTTGCGAGGAACAGTTCCAAAGTCTATGCTGTGCATTTAAATCTCCAAAAATTAAGGTGTTAGCGTTTATGGTATTTAAAGTGTTTAAATCTGCCTTAACGTTAGTAATTCTGTGGCCTGGGGGGATATAAGTAGAGATGATAGTATAAACTGGGAGATTTTGAAGTTTTAAGTTTATAGCTGAAGCGTTGATAATTTTTAGAGGAGGTAGAACAATTTCATGATGGGGTAGAGATTTTTTAACTAAAATAGCAGTGCCTCTCATGGAGATAGTGGAGCTTACGTAGTCATTTCTATAGGTAGTGTAGTTAGGTACATTTAGATTATCCTCTGGTCTGAGATGTGTTTCTTGCAGAAGGATGATATTGGGGTTGAAACAACTAATATTTATACCAGATTTTGTTGACCCGGAAAAAATTTGTGATAGCTAAAAATTTTGTTGCTAAAATGCTCTGTGTATTGTGAGAACTATCAGAAAGACCTAGGCATAGACATGATACATTAACGAGGCACCAGAGAGCCGGGCTCCATATCCTCAGTATAGATAATTTTTTGTGGCTGTGTTTCCGTTCTCAGGATTAAAAGAAAAATGTTAACAATTAAAGTTAAAAAAGTAATAGTAATAATCAATAAATATAAAATAAATAAATACATAAGTAAATAATAAAAATACTAATTGCAGTAATAAAAAAATAAAAATTTGACAACTTTTTAATGCGTAAGATTTAAAAGAGGGAAAAAAAGAGAGGAGACACGGTGGATGTCGATTAAGCAAAATTCCGTAAGATAGTCATGAGTTCGATCCATCAAAAAATGACAGATCAGAACCAGAAGCGCCGGGCAATTGTAATGTAGATTTTGGAAGAGGTTGGAGGGAAAGTTAAAAATGACGAAGGATATCAGGGTGAATAATTAATTAAATTGGCCGTAGGACGCCTATAGCATTCCCTTGGGTCATGTTCGGTGGTTAGCTATTTCTTCGTTGTCTATTGAATATAATCTAATATATAAAAATGAAAATTTGTTTATGTGTTTTTGCACAGGAATTCACAGTTTAGAAGAGGCGACCGTGAAATTTTACATACGGGCGTCGTTAAAACCATCGGCTTCCGGAATCGAAATTAATAACCGTTAATTTTTAATTAATAAATAAACAACAATTTATAAAGGGGTGCGTCCAGTAAATGGAAGCTGTTACAGTTTGCGGAATCACCCCTCTGGATATAGCAGCCTCGTTAGGGCTAACTAGCAAACAGCGAGCGAAAAGATAAAAATAGATAAAATCAAAAAAGTTTCGAGTCGTATATTAAACCAGAATAATAAATGAAAATAATAATCTTTCAAGATAGATTTTTATACTCTAAAATTTATATTTTAAAACATTTCAGTGAAATGAGATCATCATTGTTAGATTGTAAACAAAGGTTCTTTTCCGTTTTCATTTTAGAAATTTCTTATTGAAATGATGGTATGCTTCGAAAATATTTCCATAGTGGAGATTTGGATACATTAAAGAATTGAAAAAACTTTTATGCAATTTATACATTTGTGTGTGCTTAATTATTTCAAGTGACTCTTTAAAGTGGGCGTGGCATTTTTTCCACTACCATGAAAAATCAAAATAATATTGAATTATTTAATTTTTTTTTGCTCATAAGAGCGAGAATAGCATTGGCAACACAGGTTGGACTCTGAAACATTGTTTTGCTGTTTGCTGTTCCTAAAAGTTATCAGTCGTTTGAAATAATCGTGAAACATCTTTATATCACAGTAGCATATTTCAAAAATCATTTGAAATAATCATGAAACAACTTATTTTTATAGTATTTATATAGTATTTTATAGTATAGTATCTTTATAGAATTAGTAATTTCGATTCCGGAAGTTCTGAGGCAGCGTTATTTTCATATGCCTTTTCATTTACGCATTATTCTTAACATAATCTGGAATCACCTCTGTTTTCTGTTCCTGAAGGTTATCAATTGTTTGAAATAATCGTGGAACATCTTTATATAACAGTAGTATTTTTCAATAATCGTTTGTAATACTCTTGAAACAATCTTATTTTTATAGTTTTGCATTCTTTTTTTATTCATATATTTATACTTTTCATGTGCTTAATTTTTTTATGCTTTTTCATATGCTTTTTCATTTATGCATTATTTATCGGAAGTTCTGAAACAGCGTTATTTTCATATGCTTTTTCATTTTATCTTTATAACATAATTTGGATTCACCATTCAAAAAATAATATAGAAGCAATAATAATATGCAGGATAGTAATAATATAGAAGCAATAAATAATATGCAAGAAAGAATATTTTTTCTTGCATTCTCTTTTGATTTATATATTTATGCTTTTCATATGCTTAATTTTCATAAGCTTTTTCATTTATGCATTATTCATATTATTATTATATTTATAATATAATCTGGATTCACCCATAAAATTAAAATTTTATACATAAAACTGAAAACATAAAATGCACCAAAAAAACGGGCTAGATTTGGTGGGGAAAAAAATTCTTCAAGGAATAGAAGATTATGGGCCAATCAACAAGCTTCTCGGAATATGGAATCTGAAGAGCACATATTTCAAAGGCTGGAAGCTGATCGCGTAGCTCATGCTGTTGGGAGAGCTGAAGAATCCCAGGAAGAAAGAAATACAAGACTGGAAGCTGCTCGCAGAGCTAATGCTCTTCGTAGATCTGAAGAATCTCAGGAAGAGAGAAATACAAGGCTGGAAGCTGAAAGAACAAGACAAGTTTCTGTAAGATCTACCAGTTTAGAATTGCAAGGTGCAGTTTTTGTTTACAATTCAGTAAGTGCATCGGCTATTTCAGAAAGGTTTGTCATTGGAAGGATGGAACATGCCTGCCCTCATTGTGGTGCTCTGAAGTGGAGTGGCAAAACTAAAGGCATCTGTTGCTGCAATGGAAAAGTAAGTCTGCATGTACTTCAGACACCTCCAGAAGCAGTGAAGTCACTTATGGCCAATGAAACGGATGCGTCTAAGCATTTTCTTCAGAACAATAGACTGTACAACTCTGCTTTTCAAATGACTTCATTTGGCTCAAGGAGCATTATTGCTGAAACGTGGATTTATGCCGACATTCAAAGCTCAAGGGCAGGTTTATCATAGAATTGCAGCCATGTTACCCTTAGAAAATGAAGAGCACCAATTCCTTCAAATATATTTTGTGGGAGATGAACAGAAACAGGCAGAGCATCGTTGCACCACCATTCCGGGAACACGTGAGGATATTATCTTACAGTTACAGTCTTTTTTAGATAGATATGATAATTACGTACGAAACTTCAAAACTGCACTGGATCGTATGCCGACAGATGATTACAGGTTAATTATTCGAGCTGACAGGACACCGTCTGGAGAGAACGAGTGACGTTTCAATGCCCCAGTTATAAATGAGGTGACAGTTGTCATTAGTGGGAATGCATTTAATCAGAGGGACATAGTTTTGCAGAAAAAAGACAATCCCTTCAACGTGTATGTGAAACACATAGATCATATGATGCCTTGCAATATCCGCTTATCTTTTGGCAGGGAGAAGATGGATACCATTTTGAATTCAAGCAAGTTGATCCAAAAACATTAGTGCCTTCAGCTAAAAATGTATCCGCTATGAATTTTTATTCTTATAGGTTGATGGTGCGAGAAAATTATTTCAATCTTATTTTGCGTTTCCACCGACTTTTATTTCAATCTGTTGTAGACATGTTCGCGGAAATAGAAAATGAAAGACTTTTGTATGTCAAACTCAACCAGAATAAGCTCCGTGCAGATGAGTACATCCATCTTCGAGATGCTATGAACAACGATGCTAATTCTTCAGAAGTTGGTTAATTGGTTATTTTGTCCTCAACTTTCATTGGAAGTCCACGTCATATGCACGAATACACACAGGATGCTATGACGTATGTTAGGAATTATGGGAGACCTGACCTCTTCATAACTTTTACTTGCAATCCCATTTGGCCTAAAATTCAAGCAGAATTGATGGGCAGAATTTATTCAGGCAGAATTTAGTTTCCCAATTCATGAAAGGTTCCCTTCAGTTCTACACCTCAATTTACACTTAGAAAACGGACAGCGTTTCACTGAAAAAAATTACAAGAGAGGATTTTGCATCTGCCAAAAACAACATTGACTGCTTTCTTTGAACTCTGTCTTGTTTTCAATGATGAATTTGCAAGGACCCTGCTATACTGTGAGCTGCCAAATATTACACATGGAATGCTAATCGTAAAGAATTTATGCGCAGAAAACAGGGAGTCGCAGTAGATGGTCATCCTGGTATCACAGCAACAGAAAATCATGGCCGTGTTTACACATTGCAACCAACAAATTTTGAATGCTTTTATCTCCGAATTTTGCTTCACACCGTTACAGGTCCTACATCCTTCGAAGACCATAGGACTGTTGATGGCCATACATTTCGGGTTGCCTGCCTAAGGAGAGGTTTGTTGGAGGATGATGCACATTGGGATGCAACTGTGTTGGAGGCTGATGCGACTAAATCACCAAATAAACCTCAGGATTTTATTTGCAATCATCATCGATAATTATGGAGTTGCAGATACCATGAAATTATGGAATACACACAAGGAAAGTCTTTTTGAAGACATATGTCTCCATGTTCAAATGATGATTTCTGGTGCAAATGTTGAAATTACCCCTGCAATATTCAATCAAGCTCTCATACTTATTGAATACAAGGTTTTAGAAATGATAGGCAAAAGAATCTAAGATATAGGCTTTCCTACTCCCGACAGAAATTCTAATACGCTCACTACAGAGATGACTAGAGAGACATCATACAGCAATAAAGAATTGGGAAGTTACATATCCCAGAATGAACTGCTTTTGACAATGATCAAAGAGCTGCCGCTTACAATAGCATCTTGGAAGAAGTACCAAAAAAAAGGGGGAAGATTTTATGTCTAGATGCAACAGAAGGAACAGGTAAGACATTTCTCAAGTTGTTACTTGCAAAAATTCGTGAAAATTCCAAAGTAGATATTGCTGTGGCCTCTTCGGCACTTGCTGCAATTTTGCTACCTGGTGGAAGAACAGCACATTCAGCTATCAAGTTACCACTTAATCTGGCCCATAATTTTTTTTGTGTTGTTGTGGAACCCATGTTTCTTTTTATTACTTTATTATAAGTTCATTTCTTTTTACAATATAAGAATGGTCTTTTACTGAAATTCGCAATATAACTTTTTTCAATCAATTACGAAAAGAAAAATTCGTAGAATAGTCATGAATAAATAATAGTAAATAATATACAGTTGGCTCTCTGTTTAACGACTTTCAAGGCACCGTGAAAAATCGTCTTTAAGTAGAGATCGCCATTGAACAGAATTTGTGAAAAGATAACGTTTCCCTTTCTCTGTTTAACGACTTTCAAGGCACATTGAAAAATCGTCTTTAAGTAGAGATCGCCCTTAAACAGAATTTGTGAAAAGATAACATTTCCCTTAACGTCGGAGGGGCCGGGACTGGAAAATATCGTCTTTAAATAGAGATCGTCGTTAAGTAGAGCGTCGTTAAACAGAGAGACAAATGTATTATTAATTTAAAAAGAGAATTAAACATTATTCATTGTAAATAAAAAAATATTTGTTATATTTATTATATTCTTGTTTTTAGTTGTTATTAATTTATTATTATAAATAAATAGAAGAACTTATAATAATATTGATAACTTTAATTTTTATTATGATTTTACTGAAAGATATGATTCTTATTTTATTTTATTATCTTAGGAATGATATAAAAAGTTTTTTTTATCAAATTATCGCCTGTTGAAGTTTCTGATGAAATTGATAAAAAAAATTTCTTAGTTTTCTGTAAACACATTTTTTTTAAATATGATTAATTTCTACATCAAAAGACGAAAAAATTGTTCTCTGATTATGTTTCTTTATCATCAATATACATGACGTGTAACATGCAAGTATAAAACAAAGGTTTAAATCATAGCAATAAATTAACTAATATCATGGATTTCTACCGATAAATTAATAGTTTGGTCCAGTATAGCAGAAATATCAGAAAAATTAAAGAAAAATGGAGGTGGTCAACATTGTCTGTAGGAGTTAATATTTCAGAATATTTGATACTCGCTCTCAAATATTAGCTCAAATATAACCTCGTCTTTAACCAGACAATTTCTACTCCGGATGTTTGGATGGTGAATTGCTCATCAAAAGAGTTAAGTAGAATATGATCTTCCTTCCTAACACAAACTATCACGTGAAGCATATTTCGTCTCAAAATTCGTAACTTATTCAAACAACTCTACAAAACAAAAGTCAATGGACGAACACTGGTTAAATACCCTCTCCAGCAAGATTAGGAAAAAAATTCGACATTTCAATCACACTAAGAATGAAAATAATACAGAAATATTAAAAAAAGTAATCAACATCACCTGCAGACGGATATAGATGCTTTAACGAACTTCTGCATTTTATCACGCCTTGCAGACATCAGACCAACCGCGACTGTATTCTTGCAGAAAATATACGTAGAAATTACAGTATACAATGAAAGTTTTTTCGTAGACATTATTTTTTATTAAAAATATTCTTTATAATTATGATTAAAAACTTGCATGGGGTTTCCTTAGTTAAAATTTTAGTGTGAAGAATTTTCACAATCCAGTTAAATGTAATAAAATTGTAATAATATTTGAGACATCTAATTTTGTCAACAGTGATAGCAAAACCTATTGAGACAGATATTTCATAAGTATGAAATTAAGCTGTCTGTGTTTGTATCATATAAGAGATGGAGTGGTAAAAAATTTCCTTTGTGTTTATTGTTGAATAAGCATATCTTCTCTTGTAAATTACCTTATGTGGTCGTCAGAGAGAAATGAGAGTTATTAATACGAAACTAACTGTACTCTGTATGGCTTTAAATAAGTGATAAAAGATAAATGATTCGTTCTCGGAACATTGCGTAATATCATGCTATCAGGAGCCGGATTGACCAAAGAAAAATTTGAATAATTATACCAAACGGAGAGATAACTAAAGAATGTTAAAATACCTATACCGCAACGGGACCACTTCCTCATAAGGTCCCGTAAAAGGTAGTTTGGTAAGATCAGTCATATCGATGAAATTCCGGAGGCAATTCCACATCTTTCGATGGATGGCTGTAACTACAGATTACAGATACTGGAGTATAGATTCTTTAATACCAAATTATAGGTAAGAGTTTCGATTCAACATCTAACAAGGATTCTTCTTTAAGTGCCATAATAAATAAAAAAAATTATTTCTTGCAATATTAAAGATAAAAAGTGATAACTAGTAGAATTCACAATTTAAGAAGTAGAAAGTAAAATGGAGATCAACAGTTAAATAGACCATCGGTATTTATCCATTTAATTTTTTGCCGGTGTTTCGTGGCTTTGCTGTTCATCATAAGAGTGAAGTAGGATACAATCTTCCTTCGTAAACCACCTGATACCGTGAAGCATATTTCGTCTCAAAATTTTAATTCGTAACTTATTCAAACAACTCTGTAAAAGAAAGGTCAATGGATCCCACTTATTAAATACCCTCTGCAGCAAGATATGCAAAAAAATTCGACATTTGAATCCCCTTAAGATTAGAAATAATGCAGAAATATTAAAAAAAGTGATCAACATCGTCTGCAGACGGACCGAACAGCTTTTATGGATTTGGGAGTTTTTCACGCCTTACAGACAGCAGACCAAACGGGAATGCATGCTTGCAGAAAATATATGTATCCATTACAGTATACTTGCAAAGTTTTTTGGCAGTCAAATTTTTTTTATTAAAAATTTTGTCTATAATCTTGAATAAAAACTTACAAGGTGTTTCCTTAGTTAAAACATTAGTGTGAAGAATTTTCACAATCCAGTTAAATGTAATAAAATTGTAAGAATATTTGAGACATCCTAATTTTGTCGACAGTGGTAGCAAAACCTATTGAGAGAGTTATTGCATAAGTATGAAATGAAGCGGTATGTCTTTGTATCATATAGGAGATCGTGTGGTTAAAAATTTCTTTTCTTGTTTCTGTTGAATCGGCATATCTTCTCTTGTAAATTTCCTTATCTGACCGTCAGCGAGAAATGAGAGTTAATAACACGAAAGTAACTATACCCGGTATGGCTTTAAATAAGTGATTTAAGATAAATGATTCATTCTCGGAACGTTGCGTAAAATCATGCTATCAGCAGTCGGATGGACGGAAGAAAATTTTGAATAAAAAATTATACCAAAAAGAGATGTAACTAAAGAATGTTAAAATACCTATACCGCAACGAGACCACTTCCTCATAAGGTCCCGTAAAGGTACTTTTGGTAAGATCAGTCATATCGATGAAATTCCGGAGGCAATTCTACATCTTTCGGTGGATGATTGTAACTACAGGTCACAGATACTGGAGAATATATTCTTTAATACGAAATTATAGGTAACAGTCTCAATTCAACATCTAACCTTCTTCTTTAAGTGCCATAAAAAGTAAAAAAAATATTTCTTGCAATATTAAAGATATAAAGTTATAGCTAGTAGAATTCACGATTTAATGGAAAGTAAAATGGAGGTCAACAGTTAAATACAATATTGGTTTTTATCCTTTCAATTTATTCCCGGTGTTTGGAAGCTTTGCTGTTCACCTTAAGAGATAATTAGAATACGATATTCCTTCGTATACCACCCAATCCCGTGATTTATAGGGGAGATACGTGTAATATGGACCCCCTAAGCAAGAATGCTCATAAAACTTAAATTATTAAAAAAAAAAAGCAGATTCAATTTTTTGGCTGCTCATTACAATTGTATAGCTGCATGGTTCAATCTTGGTAAAGTACTGTAGTAACTATTTATAATTGCAGGAAATAATTTTTTTATTTTCGTGTCAGTTGTCCATATTACACATACGTTCGTGTAATATGGACCTAACGTATGTGTAATATGGACCACTAACACGAGAATAAAAAGGTATGATATAGAATGAAAGACGAATGCACAAAACTGCTTTTAGTAAATTCATTTCAAGTACAGCAATCATCACAATAATAGTGTATCGGTTTGGTTATGGTGGAGCAATCTTCATGCACCCATGAGCAGCATTTCCCGCATCTGATCCAGTCTTCCTCCGTTCTCTCCCCGCAGAATGTGCAGAAAGTAAACGGTTGAGTAACTTGATTCGTAGCTGTCTCCTGACCAGAGGTTCCTGGGGATGTCTCTACTGAGACCCTTGGAGCTGCCGGGCGTTTTCGCTCTGTCTTCATCTTCTCTGCAAGCATCTCTTTTTGAACTTTCTCTGTTATTCTTTCGTCTTTCCGACTTTGTTGGATGTCCAGTTGGATCCCCTTTTTTTTTTTTGGTTTTCTGGAACGGCCTTCTTGAAACGCGATGAATTCAGAACAGTGGCCTCTGAAGTGTTTCCCTTTCTCATTCTTAGGCTTCTTTGTACGCACTGAGGAAGGGGTCCGATGTCTTCGACTGCGAACAAACTACACTCCACAAACTACAAAATGTAGTTTTATGATTAATGGCAACTGGGATGTTCTCCTGGAATACATCTTCTGAAGTTGGCTCCTCGGAAACAGACGGGTTCTGTTGGATTGTAGCGTCAAGTGTTGGGTCGATGGGAACTACATTTTCTGGCAAGTGTTCGTTGGTCTCGTCTTCTGATGTGACTCGTGGTGGGGCCTTATCAAAAACTTCGGATTGAGCGCAGTCGTAATCGTGAAATACATGGCGATTGACAGGCCAAATACCATCAGCATGAAAACCATCGGCAGCGGTTTCAAGAGATGCCGACTGTGCATAAACCTTCCCGAATAGTTCACACACTTGGAATTGTGTCCAGCATGTTCGCCTCATCCAATTGTCCATCTCTTGGGAATAGTACACGCTTAATGAATTAAAGAAAGCGAGGTCCAAAGGCTGTATTCGATGGCTAGTATGCAAAGGAAGTGATAATACGATCCCCTGCTTCTCTGGCCAGTGGTTGTGTAATGTGAACAAGTGGTTCATATTACACAACAGCGCATGGTACATATTTCACGCAACGACGGAGCAACGTTGTTTCCAATCAGATTTCGCTATGTAAAATGGTGCACATAAAATACATGTATTGATTATTAAGAAAATAATTACACTTGCTACTATTAACGTGAAAATTATATTAAAATTAACTAAAAGCCGAAAGTAATACTTTCATTTTAACATATCTGTTACATTAATGATCATATAAACCAAAAACACAATTTCATAATCGTCCAAATGCTGGCACACATGTACAGGTCACCGCCTGCTTTGGATAACACTAATATTCACTAAAGACAATGGGAAGATTCTGCTATCTATTGGTGAACAGACAAATTTTCACATGGTACATATTACAAGATGGTCCATAAGACGAGGATCTCCCCTATTTCGTCTAGAAATTTTATTTCGTAACTTATTCAAACATCTTAGTAAAAGGAATTTCAAAGGATGGCAAGTGTTATACACCATCTCCAGCAAGATTAGCAAAAAAATTCAACATTTCAATCTCCTTAAGATTAGAAATAATACAGAAATATAAAAAAAAGTGGTCAACGTCGCCTGCAGACGGCTCTAACAGTTTTTATAGAATATGCGCGTTTATCACGCCTTCCAGATATCAGACAACCGGAGAACGTATCCTTGGAGCATATATATGTAGCCATTACAGTATACCTGCAAATGTTTTTGGTACATAATATTTTTTATTAAAAATTTTATCTATAATCTTTAATAAACACTTATAAGAGGTCCCTTGAGTTAAAATTTTAGTGTGAAGAAATTTCACAATCTAGTTGAATGTAATAAAATTGTTATAATATTTGAGACATATTAATTTACTCGACAGTGATAGCAAAACCTATTGAGAGAGATATTGTATAAGTATGATATAATGCTGTCGGTTTATGTATCACATAAGAAATGGAGTGGTTAAAAATTTCCAATGTGGTTTTTTTTTCATAGCCATATCTTCTCTTGTAAATTACCTCAGTTGTTCGTCAGCGAGAAATGAGAGTTTGTAATGCGAAAGTAACTGAACTCTGTATGGCTTAAAATAAGTGATTAATGATAAATGATTCTTTCTCCGAACGTTGCCTAAAATCATGCTATCAGCTGCCGGATTGATGAAAGAAAATTTTGAATAGTTAATTATACCAAATGCAGAGATAACTAAAGGATGTTTAAATACTTATACCGGAAAGGGACCACTTCCTCATAAGGTCCCGAAAAATTGTAGTTTTGGTTAGATCAGTCATATCGATGAAATTCCGGAGGCAATTCCACATCATTTGGTGGACGATTATAATTACAGGTTACAGATACTGGAGTATAGATTCTTTAATACCAAAATATAGGTAAGAGTGTCGATTCAACATCTAACGGGGTTTTATCTTTAAGTGCCATAAAAAGTAAAAAAAAAATTATTTCTTGCAATATTTATGATACAAAGTGATAGCTAGTAGAATTCAGGATTTAATAAGTAAAAAGTAAAATATAAACAGTTAAATATAAAAGATAAACAGTTAAATGGATAAAAATATCGTTTTTTATCCATTCATTTTTTTAACGCTGTTTGAAGGGTTTGGTGATCATCATAAGATTTAAGTAGAATAGTATCTTCCTTAATAAACCACCGGATTCTGTGAAGCATATTTTGAGTCAACATTTTAATTCGCAACTTATTGAAATATTTCTGTAAAAGAAAGGACAATGGATGGCAACTTGTTAAATACCGTCTCCAGCAATATTAGGAAAATTTGGACATTTCAAACCTTTTAAGATTAGATATAATAAAAATTTTTTTTTAAAAATGTGGTCAACATCGCCTGCAGACGGCTCTAACAGCTTTTATAGCTTTGTGCGTTTATCACGCCTTGCAGACATCAAACGTCCCGAGGACATATACTTCAAGCACATATATGTATCCATTATAGTATACGTGAAAATGTTTTTAGTAGACAATATTTTTTATTAAAAATTTTCTCTATAATCATGAATAAAAACTTGGAAGAGGTCCCTTTAGTTAAAATTTTACTGTGAAGAAATTTCACAATCTAGTTAAATGTAATAAAATTGTAATAATATTTGAGACATATTAATTTTCTCGATTGTGATATCAAAACCTATTGAGAGAGATATTGCATAAGTAGGAAATTAAACTGTCGGTGTATGTATCATATAAGAAATGGAGTTAGAATTTCCAATGTAGTTTTTTTTTAATCCGCATATATTCTCTTGTAAATTACCTAATGTGTTCGTCAGCGAGAAATGAGAGTTTCTAATACGAAAGTAACTGAACTCTATATGGCTTAAAATATGTGATTAAAGATAAATGATTCTTTCTCGGAACGTTGCGTAAAATCATGCTATCAGCTGCCGGAATGATGAAGTGGCATAAAAAGTAAAAAAAAATATTTCTTGGAATATTTAAAATAGAAAGTGATAGATAGTAGAATTTAGTATGTAATAAGTAGAAAGAAAATGGAGATCAACAGTTAAATGGATAAAAACATTGTTTTTTATCCAATCATTTTTTTGCCGTTGTTTGGACGCTTTGGTGAACATCATAGTATTTAAGTAGAATACGATCTTAATTAGTAAATCACCGGTTCTTGTGAATCATATTTCGTCTGAACATTTTAAATTGTAACTTATTGAAAATCTCTGAAAAAGAAAGGACAATGGATGGAAACTTGTTAAATACCGTCTCCAGCAATATTACAAAATTTGGACGTTTCAATCCTCTTAAGATCAGATATAATACAAAAATATAAAAAAAGGTGGTCAACATCGCCTGCAGACGGCTCTTACAGCATTTATAGATTTGTGCGTTTATCACGCCTTGCAGACCTCAGACCACCCGAGAACGTATGCTTGCAGCACATATATGTAGCCATTACAGTATACATGCAAATGTTTTTGGTAGACAATATTTTTTATTAAAACTTTTCTCTAGAATCTTGAATAAACACTTTGAAGAGGTCCCTTTAGAGAAAATTTTAGTGTGAAGAAATTTCAGAATCTAGTTGAATGTAATAAAATTGTTATAATATTTGAGACATATTAATTTACTCGACAGTGATAGCAAAACCTATTGACAGAGATATTGTATAAGTATGATATTAAGCTGTCCGTTCATGTATCACATAAGACATGGATTGGTAAAAAATTTCCAATGTGGTTTTTTTTTTTAATCGGCATATCTTCTGTTGTAAATTACCTAATGTGGCCGTCAGCGAGAAAAGAGAGTTTGTAATACGAAAGTGACTGAACTCTGTATGGCTTAAAATAAGTGATTAATTATAAATGATACTTTCTCGGAACTTTGAGTAAAATCATGCTATCAGCTGCCGGAATGATGAAAGAAAATTTTGAATAATTAATTATACCAAATGCAGAGATAATTAAAGAATGTTTAAATACTTATAAAGGAACGGGACCACTTCCTCATAAGGTCCCGTAAATTGTAGTGTTGGAAATATCCGTCATATCAATGAAATTCCGGAGGCAATTCCACATGTTTCGGTGGACGATTGTAATTACAGGTTACAGATACTGTAGTAAAGATTCTTTAATACCAAAATACAGCTAAGAGTGTCGATTCAACATCTAACGGGGTTTCATCTTTAGGTGCCATAAAAAGTATAAAAAAAATATTTCTTGCTATATTTAAGATAGAAAGTGATAGCTAGTAGAATTCAGTATGTAATAAGTAGAAAGTAAAATTGAGATCAACGGTAAAATGGATAAAAACATCGTTTTTTATCCATTCATTTTTTTTCCACTGCTTGGAGGCTTTGGTGAACATCATAATATTTAATTAGGAAACGATCTTCCTTAGTAAACCACCGGATCCTGTGAATCATATTTCGTCTCAACATTTTAAATTGTAGCTTATTGAAAAAACTCTGTAAAAAAAAGGACAATAGATGGAAACTTGTTAAATGGAATTGTTAACAATGGATGACAACTTGTGAAATACCGTCTCCAGCAATATTAGGAAAATTTGGACATTTCAATCCTTTTAAGATTAGATATAATACAAATTTTTTTTTAAAAAAGTTGTCAACATCGCCTGCATACGGCTCTAACAGTCTTTATGGAATGTGTGCGTTTATCACGCCTTGCAGACATCACACCACCCGAGAATGTATGCTTGCAGCACATATATGTAGCCATTACAGTATACGTGCAAATGTTTTTGGTAGACAATATTTTTTATTAAAAATTTTCTCTATAATCTTGAATAAACACTTGGAAGAGGACCCTTTAATTAAAATTTTAGTGTGAAGAAATTTCACAATCTAGTTGAATGTAATAAAATTGTTATAATATTTGAGACATATTAATTTACTCGACAGTGATAGCAAAACCTATTGAGAGAGATATTGTATAAGTATGATATTAAGCTGTCGGTTTATTTATCATATAAGAGGTGGAGTGGTTGAAAATTTCCAATGTGGTTTTTTTTAATCGTCATATGTTCTCTTGTAAATTACCTAATGTGTTCGTCAGCGAGAAATGAGAGTTTCTAATACGAAAGTAAATGAACTCTGTATGGCTTAAAATAAGTGATTAATGATAAATGATTCTTTCTCGGATATGTTGCGTAAAATCATGCTATCAGCTGCCGGTATGATGAAAGAAAATTTTGAATAATTAATTATACCAAATGCAGAGATAACAAAAGAATGTTGAAATACTTATAAAGGAACGGGACCTCTTCCCGATAAGGTCCCGTAAATTGTAGTTTTGGAAATATCCGTCATATCGATGAAATTCCGGAGGGAATTCCAAATCTTTCGGTGGACGATTGTAATTACAGGTTAACGATACTGGAGTATAGAATCTTTAATACCAAAATATAGGTAAGAGTGTCGATTCAACTTCTAATGGGGTTTCATCTTTAGGTGCCATAAAAAGTAAAAAAAAAATATTTCTTGCAAAATTTAAGATATAAATTGATAGCTAGTAGTATTCAGGATTTAATAAGTAAAAATTAAAATGGTAGATAAATAGTTAAATGGATAAAAATATCGTTTTTTATCCATTCACTTTTTTGCCCGCTGTTTGAAGGCTTTGGTGATCATCATAAGATTTAAGTAGAATACTATCTTCCTTAGTAAACCACCGAATCCTGTGAAGCATATTTTGTCTCAACATTTTAAATTGTAACTTATTGAAACAACTCTGTGAAAGAAAGGACAATAGATGGAAACTTGTTAAATACCGTCTCCAGCAATATGAGAAAATTTGGACATTTGAATCCTCTTAAGATTAGCTATAATACAAAAATATTAAAAAAAGTGGTCAACATCGCCAGCAGACGGATCTAACAGATTTTATGAAATGTGTGCTTTTTTCACGCCTTGCAGACATCAGACCACCCGAGAACGTATGATTGCAGCACATATATGTAGCCATTACAGTATACGTGCAAATGTTTTTCGTAGACAATATTTTTTAATAAAAATTTTCTATAGAATCTTGAATAAACACTTGGAAGAGGTCCGTTTAGTTAAAATTTTAGTGTAAAGAAATTTCACAATCTAGTTGAATGTAATAAAATTGTTATAATATTTGAGACATATTAATTTACTCGACAGTGATAGCAAAACCTATTGACAGAGATATTGTATAAGTATGATATTAAGCTGTCGGTTCATGTATCACATAAGACATGGATTGGTAAAAAATTTCCAATGTGGTTTTTTTTTAATTGGCATACCTTCTGTTGTAAATTACCTAATGTGGCCGTCAGCGAGAAAAGAGAGTTTGTAATACGAAAGTGACTGAACTCTGTATGGCTTAAAATAAGTGATTAATGATAAATGATTCTTTCTCGGAATGTTGCGTAAAATTATGCTATCAGCTGCCGGAATGATGAAAGAAAATTTTGAATAATAAATTATACCAAATGCAGAGATAATTAAAGAATGTTTAAATACTTATAAAGGAACGGTACCACTTCCTTATAAGGTCCCTTAAATTGTAGTTTTGGAAACATCCGTCATATCAATGAAATTTCGGAGGAAATTCCACATCTTTCGGTGAACGATTGTAATTACAGGTTACAGATACTGGAGTAAAGATTCTTTATTACCAAAATACAGCTAAGAGTGTCTATTCAATATCTAACGGGATTTCATCTTTAAGTGCCATAAAAAGTAAAAAAAAATATTTCTTGCTATATTTAAGATAGAAAGTGATAGCTAGTAGAATTCAGTATGTAATAAGTAGAAAGTAAATTGGAGATCAACGGTAAAATGGATAAAAACATCGTTTTTAACCATTCATTTTTTTTTTGTTTGGAGGCTTTGGTGAACATCATAATATTTAAGTAGGATACTATCTTCCTTAGTAAACCACCGGATCCTTTGAATTATATTTCGTCTAAACATTTTAAATTGTATCTTATTGAAAAAACTCTCCGTCAGCGAGAAAAGAGAGTTTGTAATACGAAAGTGACTGAACTCTGTATGGCTTAAAATAAGTGATTAATCA
Source organism: Dolomedes plantarius (assembly GCA_907164885.2). Taxonomy (NCBI): domain Eukaryota; kingdom Metazoa; phylum Arthropoda; class Arachnida; order Araneae; family Dolomedidae; genus Dolomedes; species Dolomedes plantarius. Next base: position 77,313,217 of record OU015498.1, read on the forward strand.
TAAATGATTCTTTCTCGGATCGTTCCGTAAAATAATGGTATCAGCTGCCGGATTGATGAAAGAAAATTTTGAATAATTAATTATACGAAATGCAGAGATAACTAAAGGATGTTTAAATACTTATACCGGAAAGGGACCACTTCCTCACAAGGTCCCGTAAATTGTAGTTTTGGTTAGATCAGTCATATCGATGAAATTCCGGAGGCAATTCCACATCATTTGGTGGACGATTGTAACTACAAGTTACAGATACTGGAGTATAGATTCTTTAATACCAAATTATAGGTAAAAGTGTCGATTGAACATATGACGGGGTTTCATCTTTAAGTGCCATAAAAAGTTTAAAAAAAATGATTTCTTGCAATATTTAAGATATAAAGTGATAGCTAGTAGAATTCAGTATGTAATAAGTAGAAAGTAAAATGGAGATCAACGGTAAAATGGATAAAAACATCGTTTTTATACCATTCATTTTATTGCCGCTATTTGAAGGCTTTGGAGATCATCATAAGATTTAAGTAGAATACTATCTTCTTTGTAAACCACCGGATCCTGTGAAGCATATTTTGTCTCAACATTTTAAATTGTAACTTATTGAAACAACTCTGTAAAAGAAAGGACAATAGATGGAAACTTGTTAAATACCGTCTCCAGCAATATTAGAAAATTTGGACATTTGAATTCTCTTAAGATTAGCTATAATAGAAAAATATTAAAAAAAGTGGTCAACATCGCCAGCAGACGGCTGTTACAATTTTTATAGAATGTGTGCGTTTATCACGCCTTGCAGACATCAGACCACCCGAGAACACATGCTTGCAGCACATATATGTAGCCATTACAGTATACGTGCAAATGTTTTTGGTAGACAAAATTTTTATTAAAAATTTTCTCTATAATCTTGAATAAACACTTGGAAGAGATCCCTTTAGTTAAAATTTTAGTGTGAAGAAATTTCACAATCTAGTTAATAGTAATAAAATTGTAATAATATTTGAGACATATTAATTTTCTCGACAGTGATAGCAAAACCTATTACGACAGATATTGCATAAGTATCATATTAAGCTGTCGGTTTATGTATCATATAAGAGGTGGAGTGGTTGAAAATTTCCAATGTGGTTTTTTTTTAATCGGCATATATTCTCTTGTAAATTACCTAATGTGTTCGTCAGCGAGAACTGAGAGTTTCTAATAAGAAACTAACTGAACTCTGTATGGCTTAAAATATGTGATTAATCATAAATGATTCTTTCTCGGAACGTAGCGTAAAATCTTGCTATCAGCTGCCGGTATGATGAAAGAAAATTTTTAATAATTAATTATACCAAATGCAGAGATAGCAAAAGAATGTTTAAATACTTATAAAGGAATGGGACCACTTCCTGATAAGGTCCCGTAAATTGTAGTTTTGGAAATATCAGTCATATCGATGAAATTCCAGAGGGAATTGAACATCTTTCGGTGGACGATTGTAATTACAGGTTAACGATACTGGAGTATAGAATCTTTAATACCAAATTATAGGTAAGAGTGTCGATTCAACTTCTAATGGGGTTTCATCTTTAAGTGCCATAAAAAGGAAAAAAAAAATTATTTCTTGCAATATTTAAGATATAAATTGATAGCTAGTAGAATTCCGGATTTAATAAGTAAAAATAAAAATGCTAGATAAATAGTTAAATGGATAAAAATATCGTTTTCTATCCATTGATTTTTTTGCTGGCTGTTTGAAGGCTTTGGTGATCATCATAAGATTTAAGTAGAATACTATATTCCTTAGTAAACCACCGGATCCTGTGAAGCATATTTTGTCTCAACATTTTAATTTGTAACTTATTGAAAGAACTCTGTAAAAGAAAGGACAATAGATGGAAACTTGTTAAATGGAATTGTTAACAATGGATGACAACTTGTGAAATACCGTCTCCAGCAATATTAGGAAAATTTGGACATTTCAATCCTTTTAAGATTAGATATAATACAAATTTTTTTTTTAAAAAGTGGTCAACGTCGCCTGCATACGGCTCTAACAGTCTTTATGGAATGTGTGCGTTTATCACGCCTTGCAGACATCAGACCACCCGAGAATGTATGCTTGCAGCACATATATGTAGCCATTACAGTATACGTGCAAATGTTTTTGGTAGACAATATTTTTTATTAAAAATTTTCTCTATAATCTTGAATAAACACTTGGAAGAGGTCCCTTTAGTTAAAATTTTAGTGTGAAGAAATTTCACAATCTAGTTGAATGTAATAAAATTGTTATAATATTTGAGACATATTAATTTACTCGACAGTGATAGCAAAACCTATTGAGAGAGATATTGTATAAGTATGATATTAAGCTGTCGGTTTATTTATCATATAAGAGGTGGAGTGGTTGAAAATTTCCAATGTGGTTTTTTTTAATCGTCATATGTTCTCTTGTAAATTACCTAATGTGTTCGTCAGCGAGAAATGAGAGTTTCTAATACGAAAGTAAATGAACTCTGTATGGCTTAAAATAAGTGATTAATGATAAATGATTCTTTCTCGGATATGTTGCGTAAAATCATGCTATCAGCTGCCGGTATGATGAAAGAAAATTTTGAATAATTAATTATACCAAATGCAGAGATAACAAAAGACTGTTTAAATACTTATAAAGGAACGGGACCTCTTCCTGATAAGGTCCCGTAAATTGTAGTTTTGGAAATATCCGTCATATCGATGAAATTCCGGAGGGAATTCCAAATCTTTCGGTGGACGATTGTAATTACAGGTTAACGATACTGGAGTATAGAATCTTTAATACCAAAATATAGGTAAGAGTGTCGATTCAACTTCTAATGGGGTTTCATCTTTAGGTGCCATAAAAAGTAAAAAAAAATTATTTCTTGCAATATTTAAGATATAATTTGATAGCTAGTAGAATTCAGGATTTAATAAGTAAAAATTAAAATGGTAGATAAATAGTTAAATGGATAAAAATATCGTTTTTTATCCATTCATTTTTTTGCCCGCTGTTTGAAGGCTTTGGTGATCATCATAAGATTTAAGTAGAATACTATCTTCCTTAGTAAACCACCGGATCCTGTGAAGCATATTTAGTCTCAACATTTTAAATTGTAACTTATTGAAACAACTCTGTGAAAGAAAGGACAATAGATGGAAACTTGTTAAATACCGTCTCCAGCAATATTAGAAAATTTGGACATTTGAATCCTCTTAAGATTAGCTATAATACAAAAATATTAAAACATGTGATCAACATCGCCAGAAGACGGCTCTAACAGATTTTATGAAATGTGTGCTTTTATCACGCCTTGCAGACATCAGACCACCCGAGAACGTATGCTTGCAGCACATATATGTAGCCATTACAGTATACGTGCAAATGTTTTTCGTAGACAATATTTTTTAATAAACATTTTCTATAGAATCTGGAATAAACATTTGGAAAAGGTCACTTTAGTTAAAATTTTAGTGCGAAGAAATTTCACAATCTAGTTCAATGTAATAAAATTGTTATAATATTTGAGACATACTTATTTACTCGACAGTGATAGGAAAACCCATTGAGAGAGATATTGCATAAGTATGATATTAAGCTGTCGGTTTATGTATCACATAAGAGATGGATTGGTAAAAAATTTCCAATGTGTTTTTTTTTAATCGGCATATTTTCTGTTGTAAATTACCTAATGTGGCCGTCAGCGAGAAAAGAGAGTTTGTAATACGAAAGTGACTGAACTCTGTATGGCTTAAAATAAGTGATTAATGATAAATGATTCTTTCTCGAAACGTTGCGTAAAATTATGCTATCAGCTGCCGGAATGATGAAAGAAAATTTTGAATAATAATTATACCAAATGCAGAGATAATTAAAGAATGTTTAAATACTTATAAAGGAACGGGACCACTTCCTTATAAGGTCCCGTAAATTGTAGTTTTGGAAACATCCGTCATATCAATGAAATTCCGGAGGAAATTCCACATCTTTCGGTGAACGATTGTAATTACAGGTTACAGATACTGGAGTAAAGATTCTTTATTACCAAAATACAGCTAAGAGTGTCTATTCAATATCTAACGGGATTTCATCTTAAAGTGCCATAAAAAGTAAAAAAAAAATATTTCTTGCTATATATAAGATAGAAAGTGATAGCTAGTAGAATTCAGTATGTAATAAGTAGAAAGTAAATTGGAGATCAACGGTAAAATGGATAAAAACATCGTTTTTATCCATTCATTTTTTTTTTGTTTGGAGGCTTTGGTGAACATCATAATATTTAAGTAGGATACTATCTTCCTTAGTAAACCACCGGATCCTTTGAATCATATTTCGTCTAAACATTTTAAATTGTAACTTATTGAAAAAACTCTCTCCGTCAGCGAGAAAAGAGAGTTTGTAATACGAAAGTGACTGAACTCTGTATGGCTTAAAATAAGTGATTAATCATAAATGATTCTTTCTCGGATCGTTCCGTAAAATAATGGTATCAGCTGCCGGATTGATGAAAGAAAATTTTGAATAATTAATTATACGAAATGCAGAGATAACTAAAGGATGTGTAAATACTTATACCGGAAAGGGACCACTTCCTCACAAGGTCCCGTAAATTGTAGTTTTGGTTAGATCAGTCATATCGATGAAATTCCGGAGGCAATTCCACATCATTTGGTGGACGATTGTAACTACAAGTTACAGATACTGGAGTATAGATTCTTTAATACCAAATTATAGGTAAGAGTGTCGATTGAACATCTGACGGGGTTTCATCTTTAAGTGCCATAAAAAGTTTAAAAAAAATGATTTCTTGCAATATTTAAGATATAAAGTGATAGCTAGTAGAATTCAGTATGTAATAAGTAGAAAGTAAAATGGAGATCAACGGTAAAATGGATAAAAACATCGTTTTTATACCATTCATTTTATTGCCGCTATTTGAAGGCTTTGGAGATCATCATAAGATTTAAGTAGAATACTATCTTCTTTGTAAACCACCGGATCCTGTGAAGCATATTTTGTCTCAACATTTTAAATTGTAACTTATTGAAACAACTCTGTAAAAGAAAGGACAATAGATGGAAACTTGTTAAATACCGTCTCCAGCAATATTAGAAAATTTGGACATTTGAATTCTCTTAAGATTAGCTATAATAGAAAAATATTAAAAAAAGTGGTCAACATCGCCAGCAGACGGCTGTTACAATTTTTATAGAATGTGTGCGTTTATCACGCCTTGCAGACATCAGACCACCCGAGAACACATGCTTGCAGCACATATATGTAGCCATTACAGTATACGTGCAAATGTTTTTGGTAGACAAAACTTTTATTAAAAATTTTCTCTATAATCTTGAATAAACACTTGGAAGAGATCCCTTTAGTTAAAATTTTAGTGTGAAGAAATTTCACAATCTAGTTAATAGTAATAAAATTGAGTAATATTTGAGACATATTAATTTTCTCGACAGTGATAGCAAAACCTATTACGACAGATATTGCATAAGTATCATATTAAGCTGTCGGTTTATGTATCATATAAGAGGTGGAGTGGTTGAAAATTTCCAATGTGGTTTTTTTTTAATCGGCATATATTCTCTTGTAAATTACCTAATGTGTTCGTCAGCGAGAACTGAGAGTTTCTAATAAGAAACTAACTGAACTCTGTATGGCTTAAAATATGTGATTAATGATAAATGATTCTTTCTCGGAACGTAGCGTAAAATCATACTATCAGCTGCCGGTATGATGAAAGAAAATTTTTAATAATTAATTATATCAAATGCAGAGATAGCAAAAGAATGTTTAAATACTTATAAAGGAACGGGACCACTTCCTGATAAGGTCCCGTAAATTGTAGTTTTGGAAATATCAGTCATATCGATGAAATTCCAGAGGGAATTGAACATCTTTCGGTGGACGATTGTAATTACAGGTTAACGATACTGGAGTATAGAATCTTTAATACCAAATTATAGGTAAGAGTGTCGATTCAACTTCAAATGGGGTTTCATCTTTAAGTGCCATAAAAAGTAAAAAAAAATTATTTCTTGCAATATTTAAGATATAAATTGATAGCTAGTAGAATTCCGGATTTAATAAGTAAAAATAAAAATGCTAGATAAATAGTTAAATGGATAAAAATATCGTTTTCTATCCATTGATTTTTTTGCTGGCTGTTTGAAGGCTTTGGTGATCATCATAAGATTTAAGTAGAATACTATCTTCCTTAGTAAACCACCGGATCCTGTGAAGCATATTTTGTCTCAACATTTTAATTTGTAACTTATTGAAACAACTCTGTAAAAGAAAGGACAATAGATGGAAACTTGTTAAATACCGTCTCCAGCAATATTAGAAAATTTGGACATTTGAATTCTCTTAAGATTAGCTATAATACAAAAATATTAAAACATGTGATCAACATCGCCAGAAGACGGCTCTAACAGTTTTTATGGAATGTGTGCGTTTATCACGCCTTGCAGACATCCGACCACCCGAGAACGTATGCTTGCAGCACAGATATGTAGCCATTACAGTATACGTGCAAATGTTTTTGGTAGACAATATTTTTTATTAAAAATTTTCTCTATAATCTTGAATAAACACTTGGAAGAGGTCCCTTTAGTTAAAATTTTAGTGTGAAGAAATTTCACAATCTAGTTGAATGTAATAAAATTGTTTTAATATTTGAGAAATATTAATTTACTCGACAGTGATAGGAAAACCCATTGAGAAAGACATTGCATAAGTATGATATTAAGCTGTCGGTTTATGTATCACATAAGAGATGGATTGGTAAAAAATTTCCAATGTGTTTTTTTTTAATCGGCATATTTTCTGTTGTAAATTACCTTATGTGGCCGTCAGCGAGAAAAGAGAGTTTGTAATACGAAAGTGACTGAACTCTGTATGGCTTAAAATAAGTGATTAATGATAAATGATTCTTTCTCGAAACGTTGCGTAAAATTATGCTATCAGCTGCCGGAATGATGAAAGAAAATTTTGAATAATAAATTATACCAAATGCAGAGATAATTAAAGAATGTTTAAATACTTATAAAGGAACGGGACCACTTCCTTATAAGGTCCCGTAAATTGTAGTTTTGGAAACATCCGTCATATCAATGAAATTCCGGAGGAAATTCCACATCTTTCGGTGAACGATTGTAATTACAGGTTACAGATACTGGAGTAAAGATTCTTTATTACCAAAATACAGCTAAGAGTGTCTATTCAATATCTAACGGGATTTCATCTTTAAGTGCCATAAAAAGTAAAAAAAAAAAATATTTCTTGCTATATTTAAGATAGAAAGTGATAGCTAGTAGAATTCAGTATGTAATAAGTAGAAAGTAAATTGGAGATCAACGGTAAAATGGATAAAAACATCGTTTTTAACCATTCATTTTTTTTTGTTTGGAGGCTTTGGTGAACATCATAATATTTAAGTAGGATACTATCTTCCTTAGTAAACCACCGGATCCTTTGAATCATATTTCGTCTAAACATTTTGAATTGTAACTTATTGAAAAAATTCTCTCCGTCAGCGAGAAAAGAGAGTTTGTAATACGAAAGTGACTGAACTCTGTATGGCTTAAAATAAGTGATTAATCATAAATGATTCTTTCTCGGATCGTTCCGTAAAATAATGGTATCAGCTGCCGGAATGATGAAACAAAATTTTGAATAATTAATTATACCAAATGCAGAGATAATTTAAGAATGTTTAAATACTTATAAAGGAACGGGACCACTTCCTCATAAGGTCCCGTAAATTGTAGTTTTGGAAATATCCGTCATATCAATGAAATTCCGGAGGCAATTCCACAGCTTTCGGTTTACGATAGTAATTACAGGTTACAGATACTGGAGTAAAGATTCTTTATTACCAAAATACAGCTAAGAGTGTCTATTCAATATCTAACGGGATTTCATCTTTAAGTGCCATAAAAAGTTTAAAAAAAAATATTTCTTGCTATATTTAAGCTAGAAAGTGATAGCTAGTAGAATTCAGTATGTAATAAGTAGAAAGTAAAATGGAGATCAACGGTAAAATGGATAATATTATCGTTTTTTATCCATTTATTTTTTTTCCACTGTTTGGAGGCTTTGGTGAACATCTTAATATTTAAGTAGGATACGATCTTCCTTAGTAAACCACCGGATCCTGTGAATCATATTTCGTCTCAACATTTTAAATTGTAACTTATTGAAAAAACTCTGTAAAAGAAAGGACAATAGATGGAAACTTGTTAAATACCGTCTACAGCAATATTAGAAAATTTGGACATTTATATCCTCTTAAGATTAGCTATAATACAAAAATATTAAAAAAAGTGGTCAACATCGCCAGCAGACGGCTCTAACAGTTTTTATGGAATGTGGGTGTTTA